>JAMWET010003287.1:600000-970637 GCA_024036415.1 Prochilodus magdalenae
GTCAAAATTTAAAGTTCTTTGTTTTATTTTGACCGTCTGCTGTTCAAATATATTCCTTCCTTGAAGCCAATGTTGCTCCAAAACTGCACATTTAAGTAAACCTGGAGCACTTGCTGCAATTCTCTACTTTCCTCGTACTTTTCTTAGTATTTGTATATTTTGTAGAAACACTTTGTACTTTATATGGAACTGGATTAAATATAACATAACAAGAGGGTGAAACTGAATAACCTGTGTTTTTGTATTGAAATGCATTCACTGCACTTGTTTTCTATTCAATAAATGGTTATTCTGTTTATTATTAAGTGGATTTTATGAACATTAAAACTTTTAACTAGCGATATTGTCAATATGTTTTATTTAATTTATAGATTTAAGCAGTACTAAACAGTACTAACCAATGGGAGTTGTGGGAAGTAATCAATTATAGAATAAAAGAATCTAGCCTTGTATATTGTAGACCTGCAGGAAGCTTCTTATTTATTTATTTTTTATTCATTTGAAAACTGTTGCTCTTGTGGTTTGTATGCATTTTATGTTATTTAATACCTGATAGTGGCTTTGTACACATAATGGGTACTGATACAGATACTGGGCTTCCCAATGGGAGCGCTGAGTGAGGTGTCATTGACTGATTAAGAGTTTAAATCCAGCTGTGATCCAGAAAAAGGCCCTAATTATCTGCACATTATCGGCTGGCACTGTGTTATCAAGATAATATGGTATGGTTATCAAGCTAAGCTAATAACCATCAGTAAAGTTCTTAATGTATTGTAACATTGGGGCAGAGCTACCTAGAGGAACATGATTGTTGTTGAATTGCTTTAAATGAATGTGAACGGTATCTGTGCAGTTGCACTGGCTTCATGTTCATTACTGGAAATATCTGGACTGGTGTTTGTGATTACATAATTGTATTTTTCTTTCTGGTTGAGTTTTTTTTTCTGTTACTTCACTTGACATCAAGGAGCTGTAATGTGTTACAGTGTTGTGCTTTTAAAGCTTTGTAAATTCCCCATTAACCTACCACAGGAGCTCTCTCTGTCTAGGCTGTTAAGCTGTATTGGCTCATGCTGTTTAAAAAGGTATGTGGGAGGAGAGGTGCAGACGTGCAGGGACAAAGTGAAATTCCCCTGAGGAAACATACTAGAGGTAGAAAGTGGTATCCTAGACAACAGTATGACTACATGACTCTGCAGGATAATTAACACCTTAAAACCAAGATCCATGTAAGCTGGTTTATCACCAGGATGAATGAAAGCTGTTCATACCAATTCCTTTGTTGCTCTTGGTTCGGTTAAAGGTGAACAGCATAAAACAAGGATGAAAATAATCTGCCTTACACGAAGAAACTCAAAATGCACAATCAGACCAATAGAATGACTTTATTGATATAATAATATTTGAGTACAATAAATGTTGTTTTAAAGGTGCTTTGGAAAGAAATCAGACAATCATGACAGTTTGTGCTCTTTTAAGGCATTCACATGAAAGGATGCAGTGTGCACTAGCTTTGGTCCTTTTTTAGTAGCCTACCTTGCTGTCTTTCATGTATCTTTAAAGGTTTATTATTAGATGTAAAAGATTATATGCAAGTGTGCATATAAGAGCTATACCTTAATGGTGCTTTCAAATAGATCTCATTCAGCTTCTCTTGGTTCTGGTGCCATTGTTAAATCTACAACATGTAATACAGTTTAATGCTCTGGAATTCTTTCACAGTATATTTGCTTAAAGAAACAGCATCTGAAAATGCTTTTATACCTAAAACCTTTCACAGCTAATAGCAGCATTTTCTGTAGCTTGAAACATTCAGGGAGCTAACAGAGCCAACACAGTGGCCTAAAAAATCTAGTTTCTAGAGGCGGGTCAATAATGAGGAACCGTTACATTGTCATAATGGATACTGGGTTTTAAATTTACTAATTTAAATTGACATCCACTGTTTCACTCTTCTCAGTGTTCTTTGAGGTCTCCTCAGCAATCTCTTCAACTGTCTCCTGCTGGGTCCCAGCCTTTGATTTGCCTTGGTCATCATCCTTCTCTTTCTTAGGATTTCGGGATGAGCTTGCATAAGTGCGACTCTGGTAGCTATAGAGTGCACTGGGTATGTCGTGATTGGGGCTAGAGTAAGCTATCCCAGCACCAAAGTGGGTCTCTTCTCCTTCAAGCAGTTTCCTTCAGGGAAAAAAAAAATTTACATGGTTGCATTATGCAGATTGTGCATGAAAACGATTACATGACAGTTTCTGGCATAAGAAACTAAAGGTACTACAAAAGCAGTTTACCTGTATGCAGCAATTTCAATATCCAGAGCCATCTTGACATTCAGTAAATCCTGATAGTCTCTCAGGTGATGGGCCATCTCACTTTTGGTATTTCTTAGGTCATGTTCCAGATGACTTATTGTTTCCTGATTGATGAGAGAATCAGGAAATTAATAGGTACGTCATTAGGCAGTTTGACCATGGTGTTTTATCCAACATGGTCATTTGTGTTAATGGGTGGAAAGTGTCTTATGTGTTTAAACCAGATTGATTTATTAATTGTGTAAAAGCTTATTTGAACTGACATTCAATGGGCATCTGAGCGTGTGGGCACTGGTGGTGCCATGTTAATCTGTTTACACTCTAAATAGATATTTGTTCTGTTGGTGATGTAATTGACCTTGCCATACTAAGGTCTTACAGTGACAAAATGTGTACATCCCAGAGAAATACGTGGTGGTTTCCATGACTAAGAACTTGCATCATGACCTTGGAAACCTCTTTGTGGAATCCTCTTTATCTAGAAGCCTGTAGATGGAATTAGTCTCGTCTGTCTTATGTGAGCTAAGTTCAGCACCATGGACAGGGCTTACTCATTAACGGGGCAGCTTTATGGACTACTTTAAATAGGGAACATACAAATGAGTGCCTAAATCGATATGTTTGAGTTATGTAACACTGGTCCTACACCCAAGCAGACTCCAGGCAAATACAATATATAAACGTATGAGCTACCTGGTAACCTGCCACTTCAGCGTTATGTTCCCCCTCCATCTCTCGCATTTGTCGTTCCAGTGACTCGTTGGCACCTCTGAGAGTTTCGATTTCCAGCGTTTTAGACTGAAGCTGCCTCCTGTAGTCGTTCAGCTCCTCCCTGGTGGCCCTTATAACCTCGTTGGTTTTTGTGGCTTGCTCGTTTAGGTTGGCAAACTTGGTCTTGTACCACTCTTCGGCGGACTGCAGGTTTTTGGACGCCAGTGACTCATACTGTCCGCGGATCTCTTTGAGCGCCGAGGTGAGGTCAGGCTTGGCTGTGTCCATCTCCACAGAGACCTGCGCCGCCTGCATCATACAGGTGAGCTCGGCCACCTCCTCGTCGTGGACCTTCCTCATGAAGTCCATCTCGTCCAGGAGCGACTCGACCCTCCTCTCCAGCTCGAGGCGCACCACCGTGGCGTCGTCCACATCCTTTCTGTAGGACCTGAGCACCTGCTCGGCCTCGTCGCGCGCTCTCGCCTCGCCTTCGTACTTGGTCCGCAGCTTCTGCAGCTCGTCCTCCACGTTGTCGCGCTGAAGGAGGGTCCGGTCTCTCTCACCGCTCGTCTCGTCCAGCTGGGCGCGCAGCTCCCTGATCTCTCGCTGGTATAGCTCGGCCAGCCTGGACGGCTCGGTCTGCTTCTGGCGCAGCGTGACCAGCTCGGACTCTAGCACTTTGTTCTGCTGCTCCAAAGTGCGCACCTTCTCGATGAACGTGGCGAAACGGTCGTTCAGGCCCTGCAGCTGCTCCTTCTCGTTCGTCCGAATGATCTTTACTTCGTTGTTGAGTGCCGACGTCTGGGAGATGTCCAGGCTGTCGCCGGGCGCCGCAGCGAAGGCCGGCCGGCTGGTCCTCCTGTACGAGCCCAGAGAAAGACTGCGGGACAAGGGCTGCGACCTGAAGCCGCTGGACGAGACGGATGTCCTCATCCTGGTAGAGGAGCCCGCTGTAAAGCGAGGGCTGTCTCCAAACAGTTTTCGGTAGGAGGAGGACAGACGGGGGTCTGAGCTGTAACTCATCTTGCTGCGGCTGAGAGTGGCTGAGGAGCGTGCGCTGGCTCTTATATAGGCTGCAGGGCTCATGGACTGACCCGGTCACTAATCTGCGACCGAGTAGTCACCCAAAAGGTTCAGGAACAAATAGCGATTACTTACAGCGAACATTTAACCAGACACAGCGAGACATAACACACTAGCATCCTGATATTTCAAAGTTTAAAGATCGTCTGAGTCTGAGATGGAACTGTCCAATCTGGAGGGACTGAACTTCTACCACCTCCAGGTCACAAAAGCATCTGTCCAGATTATAAGGTTTGCGGTATCAAATGAGCTATTTTAGATGTTGGCCGTTAGAGATCCACTTCCATAGCTAATTGTTTCGCCCCGTTAATGGAATGGAAGGCCCCACATCATGGAAATTTATCCTCACAGTTTGAAATATTAAGACTATTTGATATTCTGTGTAAACACTGTTACCGCATCAAAACCCACCGTTTACTCTCCAGCCCACCCAGAAAATATGGAAACTAGACTGTCATTGTATTACTGACGTCGCTGTCCGCCCATTCAACCCAAGGCACCTTAGCCCCGCCCACTCACTATAATAAATTAAGCCCCGTCCGTTGGACGCAGACGTTATAAGGATGTTTCGCCACGCCCCTTTGCACTTTCCATGCCACTTTACGGCATACGGAGTGTTGATTGCGTGTCCAGCATCCCACACATTTTCAATTGGGGATAGGTCTGGTGATGCGGCTTGTCAGGGCAAAGAATTTGTATGCATGGCAAGCTCTTGACACGGCAACACTATGTGGATGAGCTGGTATAGTTGCAAAAGAATTTGTATTCAAGTTGCAAACTCTTGACGTAACATTGGGCTGTCAAAGTGCCTGTTATCTGACACGGCAACACTATGTGGATGAGTGCTGAGTGCTCACTCTGGTGCTGCTCACCTGTACAGAGGCTGGTCAGCCAGTAGATGGTGATGTTTCTCTGCCATAAAAACATGACAGTGTCACTACTTAAGCTAATAAAAACATTAAAAGTAAATCTTTTTATTGAAGGTGATAAGGTATCTATAAACCAAGACTATTCACAAATGAGTTACATGATACATTTCAACTATGTATCACAAAAAGATAACATTAATTAAAGTAGAGATAAGTCTGCACACCATTTCACATTATGTACAAAGTAGGTATAATAAATACATCAGTCACAAAAGGTGTTTTTGGTATGTTATCAGTGTGTTTCCTTTTAACGTTATCTGGCCTGAACATACAATACACAATATTGTATAAAAACAACAAGCGTAGGCAAAACATTACAGAAAGTAAAATATCTTGTACTTTTCAGTGCAGTGCATTTTGTTTGTTGCCCTGCCCAAGATACATCTTTAAGTCGGTCTATTACAGGGTGCATGTCAACATGCATATGGATGTGTCACAGAACATGTTGCCAGCTGCCACTATAGCGTTATGGCATCTGCTCTCCACAGTGGGTGAAGAATAGACAGCTTCAGTAGTTGGAGAGATCGGTCCACATTACTGTTATTGATATTTCAGACTGACATTTATTGTACTGCAGAAAAACAAAATGCTTCAGCCACGCTAGACTATATTCTAAAATGCATGCATTTTATACATTTAGTTATATCTGATTTTTATAAAAAATAACATCTGTAATAATGCATGTGTATATATGGTATATAAACATATGTATGGCCCACAGTCCCTGTATTGATTAAGCCTTAGCAACATTAGAGGGGGTGAATGGTGGGTACATGTTTGATTAGAAGACACAACACTACCCGTGATTTGCCGCTGACAGAAGCTTAGACGCTCCAGCCACAGCTGCGGAATCGTGATCATGTGTGCGCATGCGCAGTACACAGACTACTGCAGCAGCTGTTGCTCTTTTTTCAAAGGCGAGCGAGGTGAGTAACCGGGAAGGAGAGCGCAAATAATCTTATAAATCCGGATGATTCATGCGCTGTTCTACTAGAGGGCGTGATTATTATGTTGTTAAATCGATAAGCGTCCCATGTGGATCATGTTTGTTTAACTCGTAATAGAAACGCTCGTCTACGGACTGCCGCAGAAAGGGTTAGCTCGCTGGCTAACTGATGATGACAGGAAACAACAATCAGACCGCCAACACTTGTTCGCAAGTCAGATGCTAACTGTAGCTATTCACAGAAGTAGATTACAGCTCAGCTAGCAATGCACACCAAAGTGAGATGGGATAGAAGTGAAATAGCATAAACAAACGGTATCCTGCTATTTAGATAGCGAGCTGTTTATTCGGGAAGTTGGTTAGTCGATGTTCAGTTTGATTTCCAGGAAGTTGAACACAGCGAGCTTGACAAGTTTACTAACGTCAGTTATAAACAGTCGTAGTAGTTCACTCCATGGTGTGCTGCAGTTTTGCACGACCTTTGGCCTCCAGAAGTTTTTTCTAGCTAATTCTTGTGGCTCATGGACAGTTTTGTTTGTCAGCTTGTCATCTTCCTCGCCTGACTGACCTCTCAGTAGCTGTTACCTTTTACTCTAACATGTAACGACCCCGGATAATCAAACGGTTAAAAGTGTAAATGCTTATAATAAACTTGATTTGCTTTAGCGCTGATTTCAGTTAAACTCGGACCTGTGCAACAACTTTGGTGAGATACCAAGCCTCATGTTTCTAGATGATGTTCGGGCAGTTACAAATGTGGTTCTCCTTTAATTGCTTCTAAATACATTGTAAGATTGTTGTTACTACAGCAGCTCTAGAAACATTAGCTTTCTAAAACAACTAGGCTAAATAACAGAGGAAGTTGTGGAAGTTTGTGAGCCTCGTGTTTTTTTTTTCTTTAGTTCTAACTGTGTGTGTGTGTGTGTGTGTGTGTGGCTGACAAGTAAAATAAATAAATAAATAAAACAATCCAGTAAAAAAAAAAAAAAAAAAAATTATATATATATATATATATATATATATGAAGGCAACATTGGCCTCAAACAAATTTTATGACTGAGATTTGATTTATAATTTGGTTGATCTATTTTACCATTATTGACATTCCATATAAAAACTATGTGAATGTTAAATGACAGGTTTTAATAGTAAATAAAAATGTAATAGAAATATTTGAATCTGGTTGTTTGTCACCGAATCACTCTAAAGTAACCTGCTTACATCACATGGATTGAATTATTCAGAAATTAACATTGGGAATTTTATCCTTTTAGACACTAGAACGGTTCAAGATGACTACTTCCTGGAGTGATCGACTGCAGAACTACCCAGATCTTCCTGCCAACATGGACGGCTTGTCTATGAAGAAGTATAGACGAGAGGCCTATCACAGGTACAAAATTAGCCTGGAGTATCAGAATTGGACAGTTGCAAATGTCTTACTACTGCAGATGTATATTGTCACCATGATCAGTTGACCTCTTTTGTGCCAGAGTGTATTTACTAGGACATCAGATAATGTAATCATATAATATGTGTATAATCGAATAGTATGTGTACGTGGCTGTTCCGTAATCGTATATAAATTGGAAAAGAAGGTGAGACATTTATTCCCACAGATTTTAGCCTCTCGTACATACAGCAGTTTTCTTACAGCAGTGTTAAACTATTAAACATATTTAAGAAAGTCAAAAAGTCTTCTGTGTTGAGTAAGACTGTTAGTGCTGTATTATGTTTTGCATGGCTGTTACAGATGATGTTAACATTTGCAGCTACCCGAAGTTGATCTTGTTTACCACCACTTACCATTTTTTAAAAGTTTTTTTTAAAGTGGTTGTTCAGAAAATAAAGAACATAATTTGCCCCAAAATTGTAGTTGACAGATATAACATAAGGAACTTTGTAACAGGGATGCTAGATTTATCACAGTTAACTTAGAAACAGATTTCTGTTGAAATATTTATGTCCAGTAAGTGCTTGTTGTGTCTGATTACACGAATATGTTTTTCAGGTAATAGCAAAACCTTTTTGTTCTTTTGTTTGTAATGATGTGCTCCTTTTGTGGATTAATTCTACTTCTATATACTTATGTAAATCAAAAATGTATATTTGTGTAATTTAAAGGTGAGTAAGATTTTGGGGGGGGGGAATGAAGGAAATTAAATTTACCTGTAACTGACTGTCTTGCTGTATCACTCCTTTTCTTCAGTTGAAAAAGCAATAACTTTTTTTTGTTTTGTTTTTCGATCTTCTCTGAGGTTAGTTGGATAGTCAATAATGGATTTGCATTTATCAGCATTTACGAGAACTTGCAGTGGTCCTATATGATGAAAACACTTCAGCCATAAACAGCAACAAAAGAGAACTAAACAAAATACGCTTTTGTTTTCTAAGCAAAAAGAGTAGTATTAAATGACATGGAACAAAATCCGAACCATTTGTTAGCCTTTATGTTCATTCATCAGAACTCCAACACTGTTGTTACTATGCAGTGGCAGTAGCCAGTGTATATACTGTAGTAATGTACAGTACGTGTATTCCTCTATTGCAAAGCTTACCACGGGAACTGGCCCAATGTCATCCTGCTATGAGGTACGCTAAAGTTTTGTCGTTGACCTGAAGTACTGACTTTGTTATTGATGTATTATTCACCAAGCCATCAGCACTTTCTTTAAAAACAACGTAGCAGAATCCATCTTTACTCACTTTGGCCCTTGCTGTGGCCCCTTGTCGGTGCCTGTAGGAAGACCACTTTCTGGTCTTGATGGAGTTTCATATGTGTGGAATCTCTCCTTTATATTTTTGTCTTTGTGCTCTTAACACATCACCCTGTTAATATAATAACTTGGGCATTTTGTTTGTTTGGGCATTTCTGAATACAAACATCAGTGTTTCTCTTAAGTAATATGGTCATTTGTGGACTTGTAAATTTAAGTGAAATATCAGTTTCTTAATTAAATTAGATCGATTGGAATAAACAACAAAAAATATATATTGCCAAATGCATTTTTGATTATTTATAGATGTTGCACAATTCATTTAGGTTTATGTAATGGTATTGTAAGTAGTTTAGCTTTTTATAATTGCCATGTTTTTATGTTTGTATTGCGTATTTTACTTTGCATGTACACATCTAAAATGTAAAGATGGCAAAAGTTATATGTTTTGTGTACATTAAAAAAAAGTACTGAATGAGAATAAAGGTTATTTTTAATTGATTAAATATACTGTTATTCTTAAAGTCAGTCAGTACATAAACAGCCCGTAGTAACTGAATGCTGTCCTCAATACTAGTTGGCAATTGTCATGTTGTTTTTGCTGCAGCTGATGTTGCCGTGATTGTTGTTTAGTGATAAATTGCCATCTGGTGTGATATTTAATCCTTTATTTAATCCTTTATTTAATCTCTCTATTAATTGTAATTGTGTAAAATAAGTAGGAAACAGAGTGTGTTACTTTTTAAGCTAACCTCTAATTTGTCCTCTAATATGTTTTAAAGGGAGATCATTTTTGGTGCCTCCTCTATCTAATTACTGTTTCCCTGCAGTTTTACACCCATAAATAATTACTTTTTCCTAAAATAAAGCCAAAACACATTTGGGAATGTGTTTTAAATGCACTGCTCCGAAGAGATGGTTAGTCTTGTCAGTGACAGAGCTTTTGAGGAAAGTATTTACCTGCTGATCATCATGTGAACAAGTCTTGGTTGTCACAGCCTATACACTGACTGTGTTCTTTGCATCCTCAGAGTATTTGTCAACAGAAGTTTGGCAATGGAGAAGATAAAATGCTTTGGCTTTGATATGGATTATACTCTAGCAGGTATGTTTTATGCTCTGTCTTCTGATTCACCATATATATATATATAATGTGTGAAAGACATTCCGTGCCTCATTTTACATTGCCTTGATTTTGATCACATTCTCACATTTATTTATGTCTTGTACCATTTTAACTTTCATATAATAACATAACATTAATCAAAAACATCCCCCAATGGGTTTTAGACAGTCTTTAAAACAGTAAATAGTTAACTTCAGTCACTACTTAGTCCATGGCCTCACGATTGTTATCCAGGGTTAGCCTTCTAAAAGAGTCTGGTGACATCACAAGCACAAGATGTAATGACTCTTTAAATAGCTTCTTCCTTAAAACGGGCCAAGTCTAAGGACCTTGACATTTTGCTCTGGAGTAGGGGATGCTAAATAGAAAACAAATAGGGGAGCAGAAAAGAGGAATTTCATCTCTTAATATTATGCCTTGAGTAGCCAGCCCCCGGTTTATGAGCCCTGAACCATAAACAAGTGCTCATGTTAACTGGAAGGAGCTGTAATTTCACACTGTGATCAAATGGGGCCTCTGATGGGCCTGTCTGAAGTCATGTACGCTGACTAGTCATATGTACATGTGGACCAGATACTGGCCAATTCGGCACTGTGCCCAGTGAATTTATGCTGAAGTTCCTCATAATAGTGTATATATAGATAGATGACATATAAACATAAGCTATGTTTGAATGAATGTCATTTTGAATTTTGAAACACAACATGTACATGCACCTGGATTTACATGATGTATACTGATATTTAGAAAGCAGATGGGCTGTAAAGCTATAGTACACCAGGGACCAGAAATAAACCTGTAGCCAGTCCTATGGGATGTCTTGCTTGGTTGGATGTTGCCATGATAACCAACTGCTGGGAATGGGATTTCTGAGGAGTCAATCTTCTTCACTCTTCCCGCCCTCTTCAGCGTGTGTATAGTCTGGGTTTGAAGAAAAGTCTTGAACAGTGTTTAAAAGTCTTACTTTATCTCACTGTGAATATATGTTGTTTACCCAGATAAGCAAAATTTAATTTAAAAAGTTCATGTGAGATCAGATTGGTTGAACGCCACATGAATCAAATGATTGTATTAGTCAGGTCTTAAGTTCAAGTCTTTTTCCACATGTACAGAATCCTTGTCATTCTGTTTCATTGTTAAAGTCAAATGTCATGTTAATAATGATAAATCAACAAACGCTGTTCTTGCAGACTAGAACAAGGAGCTATTACTTAGTAGGGTCGTGTGAACTACCAACAGATTTCTTTCATAGCTCTTTATATATTTTGTCTTCAACACCAAATGTGTGTAGCTATACTTGTTTGATAGACCATAGTTTGTGTTTTTGGTTTATTCTGTTTACAGTGTATAAATCTCCAGAGTATGAATCCCTGGGCTTTGATCTGACAGTAGAGCGGCTGGTTTCCATTGGTTATCCACAAGAGCTTCTAAACTTTGTGTATGACCCTTCTTTCCCAACCAGGTGAATGATAAAACACATTCCTGTTAATCTTAATTAATTTACTAGACATTTTTGGACAGTCCACAGTTGTGATAGAATAGAAAAATGCTCTGCAAATTTTTAGTCTAAAGTCGAACATATTTTTTTTACTCTTTACAGAGGCCTTGTTTTCGATACAATGTATGGCAATCTGCTGAAAGTAGATGCCTATGGCAACATATTGGTGTGTGCTCATGGTTTTAACTTTATGCGTGGGTAAGTGGCAGAAATTCTTAACCTTTATATCCATGCATTTATGTTTACATTTATCACATTATATTTATACTAACCCTTTGAAGTTCATATATCTGACTATTAAAGCCATATTTAACTGTACGTTTTTCTGTATGTGTATAAATTAGTCCAGAGATTAGGGAACTGTATCCAAACAAGTTTATCCAGCGTGGGGATACAGAGCGATTCTACATCCTGAATACACTCTTTAATCTGCCTGGTAAGGAATTTGATATTTGAGTGATTGAGTAAATGTTACTGACAATTAATTATTCAGTTCTAAAGTTTATGTTAAATTTAAATGCTGACTTTCTGCCCTTTATCTGCTTTGCTTAGTAAATATCTTTTTTTTCCTCAGAGACCTACCTTTTTGCTTGCTTGGTTGATTTCTTCACCAACTGTTCCAGATACGCTAGGTTTGTTTATTCACTTGTTATCCTGCCGGATATATAATCCTTTTTCAAGTTTAGGCTACTGTGATGGACCTTTTCTGTATATTTTGTGTCTCCATAGCTGTGAAACAGGTTTCAAAGATGGAGATCTCTTCATGTCCTTCAAAAGCATGTTCCAGGATGTCCGAGATGCTGTTGACTGGGTTCATTTCAAGGTAAGAGAAATCCGTGGCTATGTAACCAACAGTCACATTTATGAATGGTCTGTGTGCCATATATCCTTTTTGTTTTTTTTGTTTTTTTTGCTGGTAGACATTTAATGCATGGTTTATTGTTTTTCTCCTTAGGGGTCACTGAAAGAAAAGACGGTTGAAAACCTAGAGAAGTATGTTGTAAAAGATGTGAGTAAACACTGTTATTTGGTTGCTGTTAATAGCCATGCATGTTGTGTAAGGTTCTGCCTTTGTTCATGTTTGCTTTTTTAAAGCTGTCACTTTCTCTCATACAAGGTCAAGCTGCCTCTACTCCTCAGTCGAATGAATGAAGTTTCCAAAGTATTCCTGGCCACTAACAGTGACTACAAGTATACAGATGTAAGGAGTCTACATATTATTGTACTTATCAAATGTTCTCAGCTATTGCGGTGTCTCATTGCTTATGATTTAAAGTTTTATTTGAGATTATTCTCTTATTATATGCTGATATATTTATGTTTGTGTGACATTATAGTTCAGAAATGAACCCAGTGTTCCAAGTTTCTTTGCTATTTTTTTTGTAATTTTTTTTTGTATTCTTTCAGAAAATCATGACATACTTGTTTGACTTTCCTCATGGTCCTAAAGTAAGTAGAAAGTACTACTGTCTTTAAACAGCCCTGCAGTTACAACAAGGTGTATGTATTTGTACAAAAATGTGAAACAGTTATAGCAGAAAAGGTTCTTGTGCCACCTGTGTTTGGATTTGAACTTTTTTTTTCATGGTGTAATAAATTGGAACAGATATACAGGAAAAATATGAAATGTTTGAGATCTGTTCTGGTGCTTGTGTTTCCAGTTGGGAACGCCTCATCGGCCCTGGCAGTCCTATTTTGACCTTATTCTGGTGGATGCTAGGAAGCCTGTGTTTTTTGGAGAGGGCACAGTCTTGAGACAGGTGGATACGGTAAGCTGGCAGACCTTTTGCACTTATAAACGAACAAAGGGATCACATTTTTGTCATCTGAAGTTGCATTTTAGTGATATTTGGACTGATCACATTTACCTTTTTTTGCTTTTACAGACCACGGGAAGGCTGAAAATTGGAACGTACACAGGGCCGCTACAGCATGGCATTGTGTACTCTGGTGGTAAGTGTAATTACTTTAGCTTTATAGGTTTTAAAGAAAATGTTCAGTGTATAAAGTGCATTAAGCAGTTATTTGTTGTTAATTTGCTGTTCTGTTTGTTCTGTCAGATTTTTAAACAAATTATTGATTTTTAAAAAAATAAATATATTTATTTGTTTCTGCAGGTTCATCAGACATTGTCTGTGACCTATTGGGAGCAAAAGGGAAGGACATCTTGTACATTGGTGACCACATTTTTGGAGATATCCTGAAATCTAAAAAACGTCAGGGTTGGAGAACTTTCTTGGTGATTCCTGAGTTGGCTCAGGAGCTGCATGTGTGGACTGACAAGAGTTGTGAGTTTCTCTCTATTTCTTAGGATGTATTTTATGTATGTATGTATGTATGTATGTATGTATGTATGTGTCTGTGTATTTTGGTGTCAAATTTATAGGGTGTTATTCTTGGTGGGCATGTCCTGTTATTTAAAAAACTATTTGCTTGAAGGTGGCAGCTGTAGCAATGAATGGAAACATCAGTGTATATATATATATATATATATATATATATATATATATATATATATATATATATATATATATATATATATATATGTCTATCTATATATATATGTATGTCTATCTATATATATAGATAGATAGACATATATATATATATATATATATATATATATATATGTCTATCTATATATATAGATAGATAGATAGATATATATATTTTTTTTTTTTCTTTTTCATTCATTAAAAAGACTGTGAGAGATGATGGAGATGGAAGCCAGATGTCTGTGTATACCAGGCAGGTGATTCTGTTTTCTTTTGCAGCTCTGTTTGAAGAACTACAGAGTCTGGATATTTTCCTGGCAGAGCTGTACAAGTAAGTGTTGCATGTCTCTGTGTTTTAGAATTAAGAGAAGACACTGCGTTCTCTGAAGCCATTTGACATGTAGATAAGAGAGTGGACATTCCTTTCTATTTTAAGAGGAGCAGCTTGCTGCCTCCTTCACGTTTTACTCGTCTGTCACTATGCTCACTCTCCTCTCTCTCTTTGCCATTGCTTCACTCCTGCCCTTTCTCAATCACCCATCCATCTACCATGTAATTTTCTCTGTGTTCCATTTGTTTCCTCTTCACAGGCATTTAGACAGCAGCAGTAATGAGAGACCTGACATCAGTTCCCTTCAAAGACGGATTAAGGTCAGAAACACTTCTTTAAACTTATTAGAAACGTTTCCATAAAGACGTTCATTTTTTGTATTCTAAACAGAACTGCTATCTGGTTTTCTCAGAAAGTAACCCATGACATGGACATGTGTTATGGGATGATGGGCAGTCTGTTCCGTAGTGGCTCCAGGCAGACACTCTTCGCTTCACAGGTGATGCGCTATGCTGACTTGTATGCTGCCTCCTTCATCAACTTGCTGTACTACCCCTTCAGCTACCTGTTCAGAGCAGCACATGTGCTGGTAAGTCTGGATTATTGTAGATTGTGGATATAAAATTGTTTCACTAAAGCTTAATCATGATCACATATAAAATGACCAACCTGTGTAAAGAAGAAAAAGTCAAAGAGAAATTAGTACAAAAACAGACATTTCTTAAGATAAAGAGATTCCTAACAACCTTGCAAGACCTAGTAAACAACCAAAGCTGTCACCATCAGATAAACACTACTTAAAGCTTTCAGCTTTCAGAAAGTCAAGCTCCACTTTTGATTCAGTTGGGAACGATCCACAGGAGGAAAACTCAATGGTGTGGGCCTGAAAAAATGTGTAGCTGTCAAAAGCTGTTACTCAGAAAGGGCATTTTATGGCTGAACTTCAGAGGTGTGGAGGTGTATCCAGGTAGATTTGTTTGAAATACTGAAAGCAAGTCTCCCAAAACTTTTGAATGGTGTAGGCTGGACACAATACATACTGCAGATATTGTAACTCAGTGGTTGAGGTCTGTGTCATTTTCTCCCAAACACCCCCAGATGCCTCATGAGTCCACTGTAGAACACACTCACGTGGATATCAGTGACACAGAGTCACCCATGGCAACACGCAACCGACGCTCCGTGGACTTCAGAGACTATGAGTGTAAGAGGCACCAGCTGACTCGCTCCATTAGCGAGATTCAGCCTCCGCACCTGTTCCCTCAGACACCACAGGAGATCACACATTGCCATGATGAGGATGATGATGAGGAGGAGGAGGAGGAAGAAGAAGAGGAGGAGGAAGAAGAAGAAGAAGAGGAGGAGGAGGAGGAATAGACAAGACAACAGCATCAAATGAGTGTTGATCTTAAAGAAATGTTAGCAAGTTTGAAAGTTCATTATAGCATTTATTATCCATAGATTATCCTTGGATAAGGTAAACAATATTTTCATTGTCTATTCCAAATGCGGTTATATTTTTAGAACTTGAATTCTTCAATGAGGCTCAGAAACGTTGAGGGTGCCTTCTGTTGTTCAGGCTTTGTTTTGTAGGTGAGATCCACTTTGGAACCCACAGTGGAAACCTCACAGACCAAACAGCTTAAATCACCTCATGAGAAGGCAGGTCTCTTTTCCACACACACACACTGCCTTCTCTGATTCATGAAACATTGGAAATGTTCCAGTTTGCGTGAATTACAGTTTTTGTTACCTGTTTTCATGCTGTTTGCATGATACCGAAGGAACAAATCCAATATTTGCCTTATAAGGCTGGCGTTTCTTAGCAGAGCCTTAGAAAAAAATAGCATGCAGTGGCATTTCATGTAGTGGGTGAGGGTGTTCTTGAAACCTTACTGCATGATGAGAACTGTGTACTATGCCAAGGTTTCTCATACACGCAACCAAAGCCTACTGTAACCAGTGTTGTGCCTGTGACCAGGCACTTCATAAGGAGACTAAAGCTCTCCTACCGCAGCTGTATCCCTACAACCTTGTTATGATTGAGCTGTTAGTACAGCTTTTCCCCTCATTGTTTCCATTATAGGAAAGTGAAGTATGCATACAGTGATTCATTCTTTCATTCTTTTATTGGTTATGTTAAAAATAATTGGGTTTTTTGTTTGTTTTTTTGTTTTGTTTTTTAAGATGAAAGCAGCACAATGGATGACTGCCATATTACATGCCTGTATATGCCAGATTGACTCTTTTGAATTACATTTGGATTACTCAGCAACTGCACTAGCAGAGCAACTGCATCAACCTAAATGTGTCAGCAGTGTTGTCTGCACGCAGATTTAGGAATGCTTCACTGCCTCAACTGCTGTACAGCAGTTTGTGTTCTTAGCAGAAGAATGAAAATCTGGGCCACGGTGAATTCTGCTTTCGCGTCCTGCCTTAGCCAAGCACAGTACATTACAGATTTACATCCGTTTCTTTCATATCTGTCAGATTACTGAATTCGTCTCATTGTTCTTTCACTCGAGTGTTCAGTTATGAGCTGAAAAGTATAAATCGGATAATTGAAACAGAAAGGATCTACTCTGACCTGTTTTTGTTATTCTGAGTGCCAGCTGATCGTGGACGCTTATGTGGACCAAAAGGGACAGAATTTGATTACAACTGTTTAGTTTTTTTTTTAGCTGTTGTGCTCCATGTCATGTGCCTCTTTAGCCCTGTTCTCACAGGATATAGCTTATTCCATATGCCTCAAATATATGCAGATGTGAATTTGACCCTGTCATCAGATATGCTGGGATGATTCCAGGGACAATTATTAAGTAAGCAATACAGGTGAAATATGTGCTGAAGGGTCTTTTTGTGCCATTACTTTTGCTTTGACTTGCTGTATACATGTACTGTATATATCCAGACATACAAAGGCATGTTTTCTATACACTGTTGAACAATCTCATCAGTATTCCTAAAAATGGAACGTTGATTTTGTTGATTTTTGTTCAGTGATTTGGACTGTTTGCTCTAGTAGATGAGAGCATAACCAAAGGCTGCTTTGTTTTAATGCCTGCGTGTGTGATAAGCAGGCCTAGTGGTGGTGTGTGGTTCTCTGTACCATTTTGTTTTTGTACCATGTGGAAAAGTCAGTTTACCTTTGTTTCTATTTTCTGGTATTGAGACTGATTCAAATTTGAGCTATTCTGCATTGACCAACAGTGGAGTTTGTTTTCAGCAATGTGTCAACCTCCATTCCAGACAACGCTATCACCTGGACAGCTCCCTAAAAGATGCTGCCCAAGAAGCTTCATGATTTGGGCAAGCATGTTTCAGTTGCAATTCAATTATTTTCTCCTGTACAGTCATGGATCACCTAGTGCGTCCAACAACTTCAATATACCTTACTCAATTCCACTGTGAAATCCTACCTGATTTGGACCGAATCACAACTACACCATAACGAGCTTTATTGTCGATTTATAAAATGACTGAGTACCAAAATCATGGAGTCTTTGATCATGTTGGTTGATTGTTGCTCAGGTGCCTCAGATGTAGTCTTTTCTAGACGATGCACAATAGAATAGAGTAATATAGGACAAGAGTCACATTTCATTTTAAATAACGGTTAATTAGTTGCCTGGAATGATGGATGACTTTTTTTTTTCCTTCTTTTTTCTGTTTATTTTAAATAGTCTTGCAGTTGTTGTATTTGCCCTAGTTTTAATTTTTCCACAATGCAGAGAAAAGAGGATGTGTCATAGATTTATAATCTGTAATCTTACTGTAGAAATAAAGGCTATTTCTGTTACTTGATCTGGTCATTGCTTTAATTGCATATCTGACACTTCAAAAATAGTGCTGCCAAAAAGAGTGTAAGAAAATATGCACATGATTCAAATGAAATGAGACAAATGGTGGGCTTGCATAAAATAATAATTATTAATTTATATATATTTTTACCCCATCCTCTCCAGGGCTCCTTTCTTTGAAGCAAGCTTTTTGGATGTGTAGGAGGAGCATTTCTAAAGCGTTATTACAGAGTAATGTGCCAAGTTGTTATCAGTGTTCCAGTGTTAGGAGTGTGTTATTCTCTTAGCAATGGAGCAGTTCATGTGGTGTATCTCCACCTAGTGGCCACTTAACCAAAAAGCCTGTTCAATCCTCAAAATGTACAACTCTTTACAGCTCTTGCATGTTTACAAGGGATTTGAGAAACAAGAAATGCACCAATCAAGCAGTTGTCAAAACAGTTCTTTTATAATAGTAACATTCAACTTCTTTATAGATATATATGATATCATCTATGACAGATGATATTTTCTTGTTGATGGTAAGTATATAATACCACTCTCTATTCTCAATGCTTTTACAGCATTTCTGTAGACATTCAAGATTCTGAATAGCAGCATTATATGATGGACTCAAACCATATGTTTGAGCACCACATTTCTGAAGAAGTTTCCTCTGTTCTGTCTAAGGCGGGCCATGACGTAATCTTACAGTCTTCAGGACGTAGCCTTAGCCTCGGAGACGATGAGAACATTCCTTGCACAGTATAAAATGGCCTACAGTGTGTTGTTTGAAATACACTATGCTCCGCAAACCCTCTGAATGCGTATACGGTATGTAGTTCAAGGATCTCAGTAAAGAAAAGTATTTAATTATAGAAAGTCTCAGTTCCTTCCACAACTCCGTCAGCTCCATTTTTATCTGTAACACTTCACAACCATCGATCAGGTTAATTCTCTGCTTTCTGTTTGCAACAGCAATGGAGAGTTTTGTGGGTTATTTATTATCCTGATTGTCCCTGCATAACTGAAAGACTATTGCACTGACAAGGTTGCTACATAATACTTAAGACTGAGACCCCAGCAGTATCCCTAGAGTGCCTAAATAGGACACTCTTCAAACAGAAGCCCTTGAAGAGTCGAATCATTTACAGTGTAATGAAATGAAAATACTGAAACACAAGGGAAAAAAAAAACATACCTCCAAAATATTTTCCCAATTGAGGTGCAGACAAATAATAATAAATACATATATGATTAGTTCAAAACAGGGGAAACACTACAAGTACCTTATTCCCATGATATTGACTTCAGCCAGGACTGCTGAACGTGGAGTAAATAAATTTCAGAATGTAACTATGCGACATGAAGCAAGTACGGCATACTAAGCATTCAGAAAGTGTTCACCTTTCCTAATGCCACATAAAACATGGTAGAATTATATAAACTGAAAACATATTCATTACATGGTTTTAAAATTTTAACACACGTTAACAACAATGGTCCACCGTTATTCATTAAAAAAACTGGAGTTATGTTGTAAGATATACGTATAGTCTAGATACTGTACCTCGGATTTCAAAAGTGAAGTAAAAAAGTACACGGAAAAAGGCCCTCATGTAAACATCCTGAATGTCTTGGTACTGAAAATACTTTACATAGCACATCTGTACATGTGTAAGACATGCAGCCTTTGCTGTTTTCATAAACGTGACCTCTGATGCTGCTGGGGAGCTGAACATCTGTAACACTTAAGGGTTGATCATACTTTAATACTCCTTCTTTGGTCAAGAAACTCCTCAGTTCTACTCTGAGTGGCCTCTTTATCTTACTCTGAAAAGGCTTAGTGGTTCCTCCACTTGCTTTTCTGTGAAAAATGCATAGGGCTTTGCGATAGATATGAAGACACCTGATTCTGTGGGGTGTCTACCTGCATCCAATGATGACTGACATTTGTTTTTATACCTTCATGTGCATTTATATGGTCTAGCACAGCTAAGCACTCTGAAAAGGTTTTGTTGTATGTATATATAAAGGTCACAAAAGCCACGCCACCTCCCTCCAGATCTTTCAATAGCATCAGGAGAGATCCTCAGATCTCTTTAAGCAATCTGGACTGAGGCAGGAACGTTGCTCGTTATACACTGTGATGAATCTCCCTGATTTCAGTGAATATTTCAATAATCAGGTCAGAACAGCCTAAAAAACATTTAATTAATAAATAATTAAATTAATTAAATTAATTCCCATAAGGGTGTTATCATCCTTGTTTGTAGATACTGTATGCTCTTTTCTTCTTTTATAAGATGAAAAAGTATCTCTATCAAATATCATGTTAATTAAAATATGCCTGGCATGCTCAGACATTTGTTCTAACCAAAGAACTGAGGTAAGAAAACTTTGATTAATTCCAAACTAGATTTGCTGTTCCCACATGCGCCCAAAAGACGAATGAGCCCCACTCTAGGAACCTCCTGTTAACACTGCATTATAACGCACCGTTTTCCTTTTCTGTTCCTCACCTGCCTCCAGTAGAAGTGACAGGGGACAGTGCTACAGCCGGTTTGAGATTCTCGTGTTTCTCTATTGCTGGATGTGAGTGCGTTCTGATTAGAATGTGACTCGGTGAGTAGAGGAGGGTGGTCATTTCTAGTTCTGTCAATGCCTGCAATAGTAGCACGTCCCACGTTGTGGTATGTAATATTTTACTGTGCCCTCTGTCCTTTGGAAAGTCTGTGATCCATCCAAAGGGTAGATTATCAGAGAGTTCATTTTATCCTGGAGAAGCTGCCCTGTGAAAGCTTCCCAACTGCTCAGTGGGAAAAAACCCCAGAGAGTAGAGATCTCCTATCCTCTAGATAGCTCCATCACCGTGTGCAGTGTGGTTGAATTTATGTGCCATGGTGGAGTTCTGCTGTTGGATCAGCAGTGAAGCTGACTCGCCTCCTGGTCCGTCCTGGTGTTCAGTCAGTGTGAGCTCGATCTTAGTGAACTCACTGTCAGTAGACTGTGGTGTCTTGTCCATGCGGGAAGCCATGAGAGCGTTCTGATATTGCTGCCGCGTCACCTGCAACAAAAAACAGAATCCATCTGTTCTTACAGAGATCTACTTGCTATTGCTATGGTTCAGCTAAGCTGGTGCACTAATCCAGGCTGATAGTTGAAAGTATATACATTGACACATATGTCTTAAACTACACAAATATCTGTTCTCTCAGAAGTTGATTCTATCAATTCCAGCAGGAATCAAAAGTTGTGCATCACTACACCTAGTGGTGGACAGTAAGGAAGTAAACAGAGCCTGGTTCTATCCAATGGAAACTATGATGGCAAATATCTTTGTACTTCAAGTGGAGGTCTGAAGGGAGGACTTCTACTTTTACTGGAGGAATATTGTACCTTATACATCTCTACTTTAACTCCTGTACATGGTTTGTGTACTTTGTCATAGTAGTTTGACATTCATGAATTGCAATGGGTAATATGGCAATATAGTGTACCAGCTGGTCTAATACAAAGTTCTGGATGGCTGGGTTTCTCTAGAGTTTTGGAGATTTTTCTGCTAGATAGTTGTCAGGTTTGGTTTTGAGTATTAGAGCAGGGAAAACTGCCTGATTCCAGCCTCATTTCCCCACCCCTTGTCTAACATTTAACGGTAATGGTGATATTAATGTCTAACAGCTATTTGGGTGGTAACTGACTTTTCACTTTCCCCCATCATCATAGCTACACAAGGGATAGCACTCACCTAAGTAACGTTTTCATCTCAGTACAAAGGATTTGCCATGAAATGTGAATTTTGAGTTTCAAACCTTAATGTAAAGCAAATCGGAGGCTGCTCTAACAGAGTAGTCCGGCACATAGATCTGGAGGAAGGCATTGAGCTGGTTGTTGCTGCTGCCCAGGGTTGGGGTGAGAGCTTCCATGCGGTCGTTGCGGTTCACAGAATCTGAGTGGTTGAGACCAAAAGGTCGTGGAGGTGACTTGTTTTCTGTGTAGCAAACAAAAAGTTCTAAGGTCATCTGCTGGTGCTGCTGTGGTGTAAACAACAACAGAGATGGTTATCATCCTGTCCTTCAAGTGCCATTGGTAAAGGGACCACGGGGAGATGGAGGTATCCTCACTCATGTGTCCTAACAATGGTCTTGTGGGCTATACTGCTCTTCAGGACACTACATTTAGGATTCTCTCACTAGTAAACACTGGCTTGGAACCAATTAGAGGAACATAGTGGAACATTCATTAATGAAATTTACCCTAGTGTAGGAACAGCTTAATCTAGTTTATTCTTAACATACAAAAAAATAACCAATTGGATGCAATTACGTGAGAAATGAACTGCAACTGAAGAAGAAAAATGGAAAGGGAAAGAGAAGAGTTTTCCAAAGGGAAGATTTTTTAATCAAAATAAGATTATGCTTTCCACGACTTAAAGAAATAGTTCAAAGGGAGTCCACAGGGAACCATTAGAGCAGCAGTCATTCCATTGGAATGTATATAATCCCACTATCCCAGGGTCAGATGTCCATAAAATGTTTTAAATAAACAACTACTACTAGTGAAAGTTTTCTAGAGAGTAAAACTGGTGAACACAGTGATAAATTAACATCTATGATATGCCATCATAATTTAAGTGCACATATATGCTTTCTCAAGTACCATAAAAGTCTACAGAGCTGTTTTAAAGATTCAGCAAGTTGGTTTTAGGAAGCTTGCAGCATATCCCAACTATCTCAAGCAAGCAATAAAAAAAGTTACTTCTTATATTCTCTATTCAAAGAGTTGAGGTTAATGTTCATTTCAAGCTTCTCATTCTGACTGAGGAGGAGAAACAGAAAGAGTGAGTGACAAAATTAAAGGAGGCAAAGGACAAGTGGGTACCTGGAGATCCCGCAAGTGACTCTGCCCTGCTCACAACGAACGTTCGAGACAAGGAGAGTGGAACTGGAGAGGAAAGAAGGAAGAAAGGCAGAGGGACAAAGAAAGAATGAAAAACACAGAATTTTGGTGAAAGAATTTTGATGAAATTAAATTTATAAGGCAGTAGTGATTTAGGAGTTGGGCAGCATATGGCACAACCTAACGCAAGACAAAAATGCAGAATGGATTTTTAATGTTGTTAAGAAAGATCAAGGAGAACGGCAATGCATTTGGTCACCGTCTTTTACTTCCCATACCATCATCATCTGCAAATGTGTGTCAGTTATCTGACAGATAATCTGACAAATTCAATACTTGAGATTCGCCACATGGTGAGGTTAATATTAGAGATGAAGGAAAAATCCATACAGTATAGTACTCTGATATGTCTAATGCAATATTATATCAATAAACAAATCAATATTTTATTATATACACGTGAAGTGAGGTTTTTTATTACGGTGTTATTCAATCTATCTGCTTGACTCTTCCATTTTGCTGCAATGAAAATGACTGAAGGTATTCCTTCATGGTCCAAATATGGAATATATTTTATTCCCGTACCCAGCATATTGCAATATTTGTATTTTTTATTCAGCCCATATCCAACACATATTATTTTTTGGATTTTATCTTGCCATAATAATCAAAAGCAATACTGATCTCTGCTGCTCTACTTTGTGCTCAAATACAAATTCGTCAAGTGTTTCATAAATTCTCTTTCTACTAATCAAATTAATTTCTGGAGGTTTATGTTTTTTAGATATTTAGGTTGGAATGATTATTTGGTTTCAACTACAAAGAATTATGCTGAACTAATTCTGTATGGATAAATTAACCCTTCGTTTTGTTACAGCTGTTCCTGACTATGGGGTAAATGGTTTGTCTTGAATTGTTTAAATATATTTGTTTAAAATAGGTTAGGTTGTGCCCCACTCTGTCCAACATCAATGGTAATGTAAGAGTGACATAGGAATTATTCAAAGAGTCCCAATAAAAATATACCATCAGGTCTGAAAATGATTAGAGACAAACATACACAATTGCATGCCCAGTAATCATTTAACCCCCCACAGAGTCATACTAGAAGATGCTGCAGCACTTCTAATGCATCTAAAACTCCTAACAATGGTCAGAGCATTAAGACTGGATCTAGGAGGGCTGTGGCTAAAAGCTCCATGCTTGACAGTAGAAATGAATGTACGATCAGCTGACTCAGCTGTCGGCAGGATGGTGTAGGAGACTGTGTCTAAAACTGCAAGGCAGAGTTCTAGTCCAGAAGGCATTAGAGGAGAAGTGAGGAGTCAGCACCACCTCAGCACACGAGTAGGGCTTGTTTTGTGTGTGTTTGTGTTGCTCCATTACACAGACCTGGTGATGATGTTAAGGCCATCATTCCATAATAGGAAAAGGGCCCTGCTTTAAACTTCATCCCCTCCTTGCCAGCCTCAACCTCCACCTTCCCCTGAGGATGAATAGGAGGAGAACAATGAAGTGATAATGTAGAAATTCAACCATTAGATGTCTGCTCCTAACAAAACAAAGCGCTAGTTTATAATCTGCACACTACACCACCTATTTCAATAAGCGATGAGAAATAATTCACATCAAATGCATATCAAATAACAACATGCTTTTGTTACTGCCAGTATAAACAGTGACGTGTAAGGTTTAATCTTCAGAAAGCAGCATCAGTCTGATGTTAAAGGTTCTAATATCGGTTCTCATGAGTGCCTTTCAGAAGCAAGAAAATGTTGCATTAAAAATGCTGAGTTTGGTGGTTACATCTGGTGGTTACATCTGAGAGCAGAACTCAGCCTAAGCCGTTTGTAAAGTCTCAGCTAAACATACAGTTCAGGGAGTTCAACAGTTAATCTGCCTGTAGGGCTACATTCTACATATCCTATACAGAGAAAGCACTTTGGACAACTAGACCGAGCTTAAGCTAAATCATTTTCCTATTCATTGCAAATGTGTCCACCAGGGTATGCGGCCTATTAAAGTATTTGTCTGATCTATTCAAGATTAACAACAGGCACAACAGGTTGAGGTCATAAGAAACTCCACTTTTTCTGGTTTGAATACGATACACTGCTGGAAAACATGTTTTGTGAACGTTCCATGATATGTTGAAAAGCATGAACTGATGTCACTTTTTTTCCTCTTTATATTAAGTTATCATTTCAGAGGAGGCTGCAACAGCAGACAACACACAGTACATGCATGAAAGGCCACATTATGATAAGGACTGCATGTTACTAGTGGCACTTATATGTGGTGGTTTCTTCCCATCCCGACTGTGACAAGTTGCCAGGCCTGCAAGTCATGCGACCAATGTAAGAGCTCATTATGTGCAACTTGCAAGCAAAATGCAGGATTATTATTATTTTCAATTACGTTAAAGAGAATCACATATGAAAACTTTTCATTTTTCAATCAGTGGTTAACATGAGTCATACTGACTTGATAAACAACTTCCAGAACAAAAACAAGTTTCCCAAAGCATTAATAATAAATGGCAAAAATGTGTAATGGGACAAAAACACAAGAAAAATGAAATGGAGAAATGGAGGGCTAAATCATAACACAGCAGCTAACCTTGTGATGATTAATGATACTGAAGAATGCTTTATGCAGATAATAAATACTACATTAGTGTTGTGTTAGAAGTGTACATCTAGCTTCTACTGAAACAAAACCAAAACCTGAAACAAAATTTGTTCTGTTATTTTTGACATTTTTGACATATTTAAAATGCTTGTTAGTTTTATTTGGGCCAAAGGAAATGGCTCAAAATGACAGAAAAGGTCCATTATCAGGTTCCACTGTTTCACATTATAGGTAAAGAATGTTTTTGTCCTTCTCCTGCAATGTCATCGTGTTGGAGATAAGAGGCTTTAACCTTTTTTTAAAGATTACATTTGGTTTCCATATGCCCCCTCAAATTGTGTCTTCCCTAATTCATTCTGTGCTGACTAAATCATCTACACTGTCTCTGCATTATCCTCCCAGTAAATCATAGTTTACACACTGAATGGTATGAAACGGTGCTGACCTGAAGGATGAGGATGAAGTAATCCACAGGCTTGTTGCGATGAAAGAGATAATGCTCCAACATTTTCTTGTTCTTGTCGTCATATTTGAGCTCTTGGATGACGTTGGGATGTTTGAGTAAGCGCAGCAGGATCTTCTCCGACATTTGAGCAGGACCAAAAGGCTCTACCTCTAGATCAAAAGAACAGAAGGGAAAAAGAGAGGTGAAGAACTTAAATCAATCTGTGATCACTTTCCTAATCAGGAGCACACACCAATCAGACGTCAGTACCAGTCGCTAGGAAACGCAGGGTAGCCAGGAGAAGCTGTGGTGATATTTTGACCCCAAGGTCGTTGTCCGTTGGCTTGAATGCAGAGAAGTCTTGCTTCCTCTCCCGATGAGCGATTTTCTTTTTCGTCTTGTTGTCAGCTTTCACCCAAACCAACGGAGAATCCATGTAAGATAATCTTTATACATCTGGAATGCTTTATGTTTCAGGCCAATTAACTGTGATAACAGAAGATACGCCAAGATAGCTGTGAAGACTTACTGTACAAGTCAGTCTCGTCCAGAATCTCAGACTTGATGATCTCCTCAATGACATCTTCTAATGTAACAATGCCCAACACCTCATAGAAAGGATCTCCCTCCCCTTCATTGTTCACTCTCTGGACAATGGCCAGATGGGATTTACCTGCCAAACCAAACAAACACATGGTTAGATACATGTGGTGTATATATGGGAAACTGCTCTGTGGCAATGGTGAGTCCAAATCAAACACTGCGATTCACGTAAGCTATGGACTTCTTTACAGAAAGTAATATCCATAGCATTTCAGTTCCAGAGAATTGGGGTAGAGTTGCTTAGTGAAAGCAATCGGTCTCCCTGTCTTGTGAGAAAGGATGAAACTGATGATAACCAAGAAATTGGTCAAACAAAACGCTTCTTGGATTCAGTCAGACAACAATCCATTGCGTTTTCTTAACAAATCTCCCATGGTTCCACATCTGTTTTCCCAGGACCCCCTCAATAAGCTGCTTAAAAAATTCCTGCCCAGTACTGTCAACCAAAACGTTAAAGAAAATTCTTTTCCTGTTTCTCAGCTAGTGATCATTTAAAAGGAATTTTCCGGGGCCAGAGCTAATATTAGACCTCAAATGAAGTTTCCACTGCAGTCGGGCGATGCCCTCACCGACGTGACAATGGGACAACCAGAGTGTCCACATGAAGTTTCTCCAAATGACCAATTAAGGAAAACCTTCAAGCTTATTTTAACTTCACTTATATTGAGAAATGCTATGCAGGTTTTGGTCTGCAAGAAGTTTAGGTTTACCTTTAAAACCTTTTACTGTGGATTTTATGTATCAGAGGGTTTGAAGGGGGTATTCCTGAGAAGCTCTTGAGAATGGTGGAGCTCTTGACCAAGATATATTCAATGTCCCATAGACAGAACGAGCTTTACACTTTCTAGGACTGCAACGAGACAGAAAGAGAAAAGACACATTCAAGAACCCAGTAAAGAGATACATTGTTCCACGGCGCCATAAAATGCCCATAGAATGTCACATAGGTTTTTAGGGCAGTTTATGCACAAAAGTCATAATCAGAGGTTAAGCATTTATGACTTAAGCACAGTTGTTTTTCTGTAGGCTGCCCAAGGATGTGGCGTGTTGAATTTTTAAGAAGGCGGAGTTGTGTGCAATGAGGAAATACAGCCAACATAGGAAGATACCTAAAGTTGATTTGCGTCTTCTAAGAATCATAGCATGCCTGAACTACGACTATGAAATATAAAATTTGCTATAACAGTCTCCCACCAAAATGACAAAGGATGGGGTGCCCCAGCTCCTCAAGATGTCAAACATAAAGATAAAAATAACATGCTTGCTGGCTATTTACAATGGCTCGGATGTCTCACAAGAACTGTGACACAGACCTTTACTTTACAGCACGAATACCATCAATCAGCACTAGCTCACTACAACACAAAAGCAGTTCTGACTGAGAACCAGCCTCTGTTTTAAGACCCTGCCCTCCAGACTGCACACTCTTATACATTCTGCCCATTCCCACCTTATTTATGGAATGGGATTTTCTCAGAATTTTTCCATAATGGAATTTCTTTATAAATAGCTTCAGGGACTGTGTGTGGCAAGTTTGTAATGCCTCACTGGAATATTTTTAATGTCGCAAACATAAATTAAGGCAAATGGGAAATGTGTCTGTCTGTTTTATAAAGACTAGAAAAGGTCCTTAAGAGGACAGAAAAGATTTATATCAGTTAGCCTTGTGGTAACACTTGACCCAGGAAATTAACATTTCTGTGGAAACAGTGATAAATCTACCCGGTTTTCTGCTCCAGAGCATGCAGTGTGTTACTATGAGTCACGCCAAGATTTCTTCCATTAATGTGTAATATATATATAGATACTACGGGAAAGGAACTGTGTTCAAATTTAATAATAAATAATCTTGTGAACAGGGACAACTAATATAAACTACTAAACTAATGCACCCTCAGAAGGAAGCGTAAGACTGCAATGCTATTCTGAAGGACGATAAAGGTTACAGGAACAATAAATCATGATACATTTAGACTGATATGGGCAATATTTACGTAGCTACAAATACAGAAGTAGTGTCTCTCAGTACGGCATTGGGTTACCGTGTTTGCTAATGCAACATACCATACGCCTTAGCATGGAGTTGTAGAGGTTCCTAATGATGTAATAATCCATCCCATGCAGCTTAATTATTCTCATGCAGTTCCTGAAGGTTACAGTTCTGCATAACCGTATGGCACACAATATGTCGATAAAACCATCCCACTTCTCATAGCCCTACAGTGTGACCCCTCTCTAAATCCTCCCACCAAGTTTTTATTCCTGATGGTTAATTCCTTCTGGGTGCAACTTTTTTTTTTCGATGATGAGTGTCATTTAGCTGATTACTGATATAACTAAAAGTAATATAATTTCTCACTAATGTCATTAATACATGTCTCCTGTGTTACTGTTAGTAAGTTAGGAGCATAACATGAGCATGTATTAAAATCTTCATGGAAGTGTAATATTACATTGTAAATGTTTCCATTCCAACAAAGCAGGGACACACTTGATAAACTGCATTAAAATTGAGACCAATTGAGCAAACATGTGGAATCAGAAAGCTCTTGCTTGTTTTGAATATAAACCCGCAGCCACCCTGGGCCTTTGCAGATAAGATACTATTGGTGTATGGAAAGATAAATGGCTACCCATAATGAGACCAACGTAATGGAGCACTATATTAAACTACAATGAGAGGTTTAAGCACAATCTGTGATGTCTGTATAAAGACTGTCTAAAAATTTTCTTTTTCTGTTAAATCTAAAACGTGGGTTGATAATAACCTCTCGTTTAAGAACTAGTCTAGAGAGATGTAACAAACAGACAGGGTTATATAACATCACTGTCAGAACAAACCCTTATATCTTTAAAATGGTGAAATTTGTTGTTTATTTTTAACGTAAAGGTATTTTAATACATTGATACATATTTCCCTCTTCATGAAATGGGACCGTTTGTGTTTTAAAAGGTTTTGTTCAATCAAAAGCACCACTTTTAGAGGATGTAACAGAATACATTTTCACTGAACTAATAACTATTCACCAAACAGTCAACTTCAGTTAAATAAAACAAATAGCTGCAGCTTACAAGCAAGGCTTACCCCTAGCAGATTTAGCTGGAAAGCTAAATAAAGTATAATTAAATGAACAAACAATTCCCAGTAGAGCATTACTGAGTTTCATAACTAGCGACTGACACATTATAAATCCCATAAATATAAATGACCTTGTCACTAATGACTCCTAATATACTTGACTCGAAATTGGTACAATGAACTTACTTACAGTCATTATTCATGCAAAATCTGCCAATTATGCCTCATTTTGTGAACATAAATAGCCATTAACCCAGTGAATTCCCAGCCCCGCTTACAGGATTACACATTCCAACATGGCAACGTTCTGTAAGCCAATACCTTACTTACCTTAATTAATACAAGAGTGGACATATATGTCCAGTATCAGAGCTGTGTATACAGCCTAACATAACTAACCCCAACTTACAAACCACGGAGAAAAACGACAAAAAATATATTACATTAACGTGATAGAATTGTGAAGAACCTAAAGGAGCACATGCTGGCCCACCAGACCAAAGTAGTTGCCCCCTGCACTCTGGCACATGTAGGGCCGCTTTGGCCCGCAGAGCATCTCCTGTCTATTGTTTTCTGTAAACACAATTTAAAAGATATGCAGAGTCACGACAAACACAGAGAGGGAAACGCTTATGTGGGTAATGGTAAGTCCTTTACACAGGAGATGTGGGGCCTTCTAAGACAGGCTTTGTGGATGGACTCGAGTTTGACACTGTAAAACACGCACATGCCAATTGTTACCCAAATCTGTTTAAGTCCGTTTCCTGTCGGGCCACCACTTGTGGAATGCTGGACTGTTCTAAAGCCACCACAGGACAAATATGTGTATAACTGAAGTGTACATTACTACAGGCAGATGATAAAACATGGTACACATCATGAAGTACCATGAGAGCTGTGTAAAATATACTCTAATGTGTAGCAGAGGTGCTGCTGTTTGCGGATTTATTGCAATCTTAATGGAGAGATCTTATATATATATATATATATATATATATATATATATATATATATATATATATATATATATATATATATATATATATATATATATATATATATATATATATTAGAAATAATATAGTTATGGCGGTTAGCACATAGACTGTAATAGTTTAAATATTTAAATATTAACCTGGATTATTAGGCAGCAAAGTATATGTTCAGTTTGTATTGCAGCCATATCTTACTAGCATGGTTAGTTAATGTCCATGTACACGACATGCTGTCATAATAACAGACTTTTGCTTTTTGCCCTGCAAAAAAGGGCCATTATGAACATAATTCTACAACATGATCAAGAAAAAAGTGGTGAAGCAAGATCAGTAGCTACAAACAGCATAGCAGATGAAAGAAGACTATTTACACTGAGAGACTAAAGAATCCTTTCAAACCTCTAAGAGATCAGGAACTCTCTCTAAACCGTGGGCAGTGCAATCCCAAAGGCCACCTTGTGCCAAAACCTTAGAGTACGCCAAAAGATTCAAACCACTGGTACACAAGTCTTAAGAAGAGAAAGAAAGAGCTTGCTGAAAACTTGCCTTACATAAAGAAACCTAGTGATCAATTAAACTTTAATATTCGGGAGGAGTAGTGGAGTGAGGGAGAATAGTGGTGAGAAAACAGGAACTGCTTTTCACCACCACCACTTAATCTGTGAAACACACTGTACATAGTGATCCATCCTCATCATGTATGGGCTCTCCTGAAACTGGCTCATTTATCCTCATTAATGATATGACTACTGATATGAGTGCTGACAGGAGCAGCAGGACAAATTCTTAGGTACCCCAGAAAAATTCCCCTTGCTCTGTTGCAACTAAATTATTTGGACTGTCCTTTATGACACAGTAACCTGCAGTTAAGACTAACTCTTCTGGATGTGCTCACTGTTCATGAAAACACTGTAAAATATCTGGACAATAATAATTTTAATGTATAATACTTCACTAGGTACCGCAACAGCTTCTTTCCCACAGCGGTCTCGCTCCTGAACTCTGCCTCCTGACATACAACACACACCAATAACACATGGACTCAAACACATACACACACCAATAACACGGACTTACACAACACATACCGGTGCTTTCATCTGTTGTATACACGGTACATTAATGTATATACTGTACAATAGCCTACTCTGTTTATAAGTACATACTTATAGTATTTATTTACTCTGTTCATGCGCCTCATATTTATAACCTGTTCATAGTCTGTATCTACTGTACATTTACCCTTTCATATTTATAACCTGTTCATAGTCTGTATCTACTGTACATTTTACCCTTTCATATTTATAACCTGTTCATAGTCTGTACATTAATACCTGTACCTACTGTACATTTTACCCCTTCATATTTATAACCTGACCATAGTCTGTAAATTAACACCTGTTTCTACTGTACATTTCACATTTTTATTACATATACATATATATATATATTTATATTTACTAAGCACTTCTGGATGGATGCAAACTACATTTCGTTGCTCTGTACTTGCGACATGTGCAATGACAATAAAGTTGAATTCTATTCTATTCTATTCTATTCTATTCTAGTAGTAGTAGTACTACTATTATCCAGGGTTTGTATAAATTGTTCATTGTAAATCTTTCCAAAATGACTGAAACTACTTTTAGGTTTAGTTGTAATAGCTGTAGTCTTTCACAATGAAAGCAGGAAAAGTTACTGCATGGCTGATCAAGGCATGGGTGTCTTTCGGAGATCGAACGAGCACAGCATGTGTGCAGCACAGGATAACGCACATGTTGCAGTTGTGTCAGTCCATGCAGCTACCTCACTCTTCCTATTGGGATTTGTTAGGAAAGCAGAGAAGAACAGTAAGATGCGTTTTAGGAAACTGGTCCTCAGTCACATCCAGTATCAACACACCACTTTAACTATTTTCATACTTGAGACTAATTAGGGGCTTATTTCGGGTTTTAGAGATATATGGTCATGTGTATATAACATATTATGGTACCAGTATACCCACCAACACTCTACTGAGTTACAGTTCCGAAAGCATCAAATTCATGGACCACATGTGGTTCAAAGACTTTTCTTTAGGTGTCCAACGGAAATTGACACTGACTGATCTCTTGTGGGTTAAGCTAAATTGCTTTTACCTTTTTTGAATTCCTCTAGCATGGCATCCAACTTGGTGTCATTGAAGACAAAATGCAAAGGGTGGCTGTAGAACTTGGTGATGGTTTTCAGTGGAGTGCTGTCATCTGGATCTACGAATGCCAAGTCCTTCACAAACAACAGATCCACTATGTTACACCTCTCTCCTTCGAACACTGGGATACGAGTGTACCCACTCTCCATGATCTCAGACATGGTGTTAAAGTCCAGGATGGCATCAGCGGTGATCATGAAGCAGTCGCGGAGAGGGGTCATCACATCCTCCACTGTTTTAGTCCTCAGCTCCAAAGCACCCTGGATGATATTAAGCTCCTCTTTCACCAAGTCATTATATGGGTCTGTGACTCTAAGCATCTCAAGGAGCTTCTCTCTGTTGTACACGGTCCTGATCTCCTGACCCAGCACGTGGTCCAAAAGCTTACTGACTGGATAAGAAGCAGGAAAAGTAAGGATCATGAAGAACTTAGTAAGAAATATGGTGTTTGCCCCGACAGCAAGCCCATGTCTCGAACAGATGGCCTGTGGCACAATCTCCCCAAATATCACAATCCCAATGGTAGACACCACCACTGCAATCAAGCCCGACCCTGCGATGTCATCTAGCAGAATGGTCAGAGTGGTGTTTACGAGCACGTTTCCCAAAAGAAGGGAGCAAAGAAGGTAGTTTCCCTGACTTCGCACAGGCTCGATCTTCTTAGCATAGTTCTTCTCCCTCTCTGCCCCACAGTTCTGGACAATCCTGAGCTCCATGGGGTCCAGTGCCATTAGTCCTAGGTTGAGGCCACTGAACATGCCGGACAGGCACAGGAGCATGGCGATGAAGATCACCTGCAGCCAGAAGGGCAGCAGAAACTTCTTCTCCTCCACCACCACCACCCTGGTGTCGTGACCGTCGTGGTACACCCAGCTGCTCTCTGGGCGCGCGTCGTCGTCCTGCGTGGAGATGCACATGTAGTACACCTTGCTCTTCTCGGTTTTGCGCAGTGGTTTCACTTCGATTTCGATCACGCCGGACGTCCTGCGGTTCACTTCCACGCTGGGTAGGATGATGATGTCGCTCGAGCGGATGCCGCAGGGGTGCCCGTAGCCGTCGGCGGCGCGCTTTTGCTCCGTGAACGCGATCTTGGACCACGTCTCGTTGTTGATGTTTTGCCCGTAAACGCGCAGTTTGACGCGCGAGCGCTCGCTTACGCGCAGGTAGCCCTTGTCCATAAATGACACGTCGTCCGTGTCCTCCAGTCGGAGGCCGATGATGACGGTTTTCTCCTCCATCGCCCAATCTCTGGTGGCGTGAAAGCAGCGCGCGGGACAGGCGCTGACCACCAGGAACACAAGAGTCAATGAGCGGACCGGGCTGAGCGCCGCCATGTTAGAGGTGGGCAACGCGGACCACCGCTTTGACAGTGGGCACGTTCAGGATGAATCTACATCAGAGAGGAGCGCAAGCAGCCTTCTTCATCCTCGCTCTGGCCTGGCTTAGCACAAGAGATACGGCTGACATTCCTCACCGTGCCTCACTGGCTCTGCGACGCGATGACACACCAGCGCGCTCTAATGTGAGCCCTGCTGCTGGTGGTCAGCTTCAGATGCCTGCTGATGGACGCTCCAGACGCCCAATCCAGAGCAGGCCCACGCGCTCGGGTGGGAACAGCGCACGGGCATAACAAATGGCGCCGCTCGGAGGGGCTAGCTAGAGGCGGGTCTGAGCTGGCAAAGTGCTCTGAGAAATGTTCTACGGCCAATCAAGGGTCAGGATGGGAGGCCCAAAATCGGGGAGCGGTTTTCACCAGCCAACGGCGTAATACTATTTTTATACTTGACACGATGCGGCTGACAAATGAATTCAATTAAACAGCTGAAGTCTGTTCACCGACAGACTGAACCGATCCTGTTTATTTAGATGAAGCCAGCCTTGCGTCATTTCCCAGTGAGCAAAAACATGTCACAAAAACGTTTTATTACGTCTTACATGGTGGTCCTAATGACGTCTTCACATGGTGCAGAATGAAAGTTTTAGTCTTTTAGACGTCCCCATTTGACGTAATCTTATTAGTGTGTTTATACTGTGGAAGCTGGACACTCATTGTTTTAATTTTTATTAGTAATACGTTAATATCTGTAAACTGCTCTTTAATTTACTGAAAAGATAAATGCATGTACTGAATTAAATAAACGACAAGAGCCAATTTAAGGGAGCCTGGCCACTTCCTCTTTCTCCTGTTGTGTTAAAAACATGACTGCAAAACACCAGAGCACGACCTCCATGAGTTCTGAATGAATAAGGGGTAATAGAACTTAAGTTACTAATTAAGTTAATATAATTAGAACTAATTAAGTTAATATATGTTAATAATATTAAATGTTAATATATTTTCTGATTGCTTGTTAAGGGCCTTCCTTGACTTTTGGAAAGTAGAAGAAGTAGAAGTATTTCACTGGAAAAAAAACTTACCTGTATACTTCCTTTTTTTCTACAGCAAACTGGTGTTAGGTTGTAGAATACTAGTATCATTGCTGCTGAGTGCTGATTGGTTGGCATCAGTGGTACTGACTGCTTGGTGAGTTTATCAGCTCATTGGCTGAATGAAGCAGTTTATGCTCACTGACATCATGAACACACTATCATCAAATCCTATAATTTAAAGATAGATAGATAGATAGATAGATACTTTATTGATCCCAGAGGGAAATTCAAGGCATCCAGTAGCAGGTATACAAACTATACAGAAGTAACAACAGAAGCAAGATAGGTTTGTACAAATAGAGACAATACTATATAAAGTATGAAGGTATAATGAAAAATCGCTCAAAAATAACAGTGGTCTTATAAATGTTTACTTTTCTGTGTTCAGAAAATGAATCCATTCTTCTACATAACAAATGTTTAATCATTTACAAACTGATTCTACTCAACTTCTCCAGATTAATCCAACGTAATATCAGTGCCTGATCAGAACAGTAACCATTATCTGCCTGCACTAATAAATAAATAAATGAGAGAGAAATAGGTAAAAAGCTTAAAGGCTTCCAACATGGGAAATAGGTTCTGAGAGTTGGGCGGATGGAGCCAGGCAGAGGCAAACACCCATCTGGAAAGCAAAAGAATCATTCAAGTCAAGACACAGTAGTGTGAGAAATAAAAAAAAGCATTAGGAGTCTAAAACAAGATGGGAGTCTTGAGATTATTTGATTTATATAAGTGTAAGAAGGTGTGGCGTAAAACAGGAGTTGTTTTTTGGACATTTTATTTTATTGTGTCACTGAGAAGAAATGTCATATACCAACATTAACTACTATCATTTAAATAACTTACCAGAGGGCCATGTGGTTCTGTCATCATAAAAACTAGAACAAACTTGGCTGTGACAATCTGAAAGCAAGGCATAAACAGCATTGCAGTCACCAATGTTTACTATACAAAACCTTTTGAACCTCAACCTAGGTTGATATACTATTGTTTATAAAAAAAATAGCTGGTTGTTTTCACTAGTTTTAAAAATTAAATCTACTATGCTGGAAAAACAAACTGTGGTATTGTTCCCATTACTAACCAGGAAGAAGAAGGTTCTATTACCATGTGAGCTAGAGCAATCTGGACTGTGCCTGTGATGATCCACATCTAGAAAACAAATTCAAATTCAAAACAAGTCAAACAAGTCATTAGTGTGTTGATGTTTCTTTGTGAACCTTTTTTTTTGGTAATCACCAATAAGAATTGGAAACATCAACACAACAAAACTAAGCACGCCTAGTTTTGCTGGACCACCATCTGCTGAACGGCATGTTTCATCCACGTGTCTATCGCACAAAATATACCCTTGCATTATGTGCAGGGTGGCAAAATAACATTTTAGTCCATCTGCCTGTAGTGTCTGGTGGATGCACACTCATCAACTACTTTTCCCTGCTGAAAGACACAGAACAAACTCAAACACACAGTACTTACCACAACTACGTTCGTTATGTGCAGGATCTTTTCTTGATGTGTACATGAGTAAATAGTGAGTAATGGACATGATGACTTTGCTTCATCTAATTTGGTGTAAAGCACCATTTAACGAGATAGCGGCCTAGCAAAAATTAAAAAGCCCATTGCTAACCATGGGACTGTGGGGTTCGGTCATCACAGGAGCTCAGTCGGCTGCATCCGGGGGCATTCTGTATGTAGAAAACAAGCAACATCAAAGTGACACAAACCTTGAGGCTGGTGTGTTCATGTGAAAAAGACACTGTTGGTACTGATAAACACTGAATGCTGCATCTGAATTTCTAGTAGGTTGAAGTTGGCTGTTTTATGTTTAAATCTGTTTTATGACTGTAAAAATCCTGAATAATATTTGACTGCAGTACTTATGCTGTAATCTCGTTATCATGGCATGTCAGACTAGAGACTGAGTTGTCTGCTTTTTTCACATAGACTAATTTCTGCATATACAGTATAATACTCAAAATGTCTCAGGAATCTGTTGTTCAGGTTTCACAAGTTTTACACAAATTTAGCATTCCACATGGCACCTTTTCTACACATGGTCATTGTAAGTGTTATTTCCATTTCGTACATTTTAATAAAGAATTACTCCTGGGCTCTCTAGCTGTTGTTATTATTAAAGAACTTACCTTTAAACTTTATACAGTGACTACTCTCACCTTTGTATTATACTTCTGTAGCATTAAAGTGCTTGTTTCCTAATGGCAAATGGAAACCTTGGCTTTTGTTTTCGATTAATATATATCACCATATTAATTAAAAACATCCTTTTTAACAAATTTCATGAATCGACCAAAACATATTATGGTTGTATATATAGTCATGCAGATATTTTTGTAGATACTAATTACAATACATACAGATACAGATAAAGACTTAGCAAATAAGTCTAACTTGCCCTTATTGCTTAAAATACTCTTAAAATTCCCTTTACTTGCTATGATCACAGGTTCAAAATAAAAACCTCTGCAATAAAATTCAACATTTTATGACCTGCTTTAAACGTATGGAGATGATTCAGCAAAATGCAATTTACATAATCTGAATTCTTGAGCCTCATGTACATTTGGTTATATTAATAAAGAAACAGTGTGAAACTGAAGTCCTAGACATGAAGACAAAGTACAATATGCCAACAAATTCATACATATTATGTTTACAGGATGATTATGGAAATATTCGCTCACTAGTTACAGTAAAATTCTTCTTCATGAATTTGATAGTCAGTTAGTTAAAGACCAAAACTTGACTGTCAAATTTTTGAGACGTTTTCAGGATGAGGATATAAAATGCTATGGAGCACCACAAAACTACACAGATAAATTATATAACTAAACATGCCATGTTCACAGAAGGGTTTTAGAAAAAAATCTTTAGGATTTTTAGGAATTTAGGATCAGGAGATAAAGTCCCATGAAATTTAACAAAAGTGCATTTTCCCCCCACATCCTTTAGTTATTATTTTTTATTTTAACTGTAAATCTATGAAGCATGTGTGGATTGAGGACATATCTCTGTAAAACTGCGACATTGTACATATTTTAAGCTTTTACACTCGCTGTGGTTTTATTTATATTGGAGGAAAATCCTGCTGGTCAAATGGGTGTTAAAAAGCGCCATCTTCAGGCGATAGCATGCAACTGCTGCACAAAAAGATTGGACGGGAAACGCGACTATAGAGCCAACTTCAGCATCGTCACTTCTCTTACATATCTACTGCTTGCTCACGAAGGAACAAATTTAGCTAGCCAATTTAGCCTTAAAATTGTAGTAAGAGTTGTTGGTCCATTAATCTAACTCAAACTAACGTTGGCAGCTAGCTAGCTAACACAGGTTGACTAGTAGGGTTGCCACCCGTCCCGTAAAATACGGAATCATCTCCGTATTAAACCAATACGGGACACGATTTTTTCCGTATTTCCGTTAATGTCCGATACACACGTCTGTCACACATACATGAATGATCACAATCTAAGCTAGCATTTTCAATAAAGTGTAGTAGTAAAAATACCTTTTGCTTGATGAAATGAAGTAGCAGTACATTTCCATTTTGTACAAACATGTTTGCCACCCTGAGCATTACAACTGCACAACTACTCTTTTAATTTTTTGGCATATGTTATTAACATGTTCAATTAGGACAGGTCCAGTTGACGGCCCAGTTTTCAACCAAGTCAGAAAGCCTGCGGACATCCAAAACAGAGCCCTACTGACTCGCTAGTTATTAGTGTGTGTGCCTCAGTGTACAAACAAGCATTAAAGCTTTGGTTTGATCACCTTATTATTCATGTACCCACTGTACTGATGATTTTGTCCTCTTGGTTTAAAGACGTCTTTCTGGTGTTTGCGATTATAAAAAAGAAATATTTCAAACTTGCTAAATAACATATTCTTGAATGTAAAATGCTTTCACTGTACACCATTCAACTGTACAATAGTTATGGCTGCAAATCTTATCTTATCTTGAATGTATTGTTTTTTCATTAGTGGTGTATATACAGTGGGGTGCGAAAGTTTGGGCAGCGTTGTTAATTTTCCTGATTTACCTTTATAAAGCATTGATTGTTTGGATAAAAAAAATTCAGTTAAATATTATATAGGGGACAAACACAGTGATATTTGAGAAGTGAAATGAAGTTTATATGATTTACAGAAAGTGTGCAATAATTGGTTAAACAAAAGTAGGCAGGTGCATAAATTTGGGCACTGTTGTCATTTTATTGATTTCAAAACCTTTAGAACCAATTATTGGAACTCAGATTTGGTTTGGTAAGTTCAGTGACCCTTGATCTACATACACAGGTGACTCCAATTATGAGAAAGGGTATTTAAGGGGGGCAATTGTAGGTTTTTCTCCTCTTTGTATCTTCTCTGAAGAGTCGCAGCATAAGAGTCTCAAAACAACTTTCAAATGACCTGAAAACAAAGTTCACCGTCATGGTTTAGAGGAAGGATACAAGAAGAATGGTCTAAAATACCTTTAGCCACAATCCAGACTCTCATTAGAAGCTATAGGAAGCGTTTAGAGGCTGTTATTTCTGTGAAAGGAGGATCTACCAAATATTGAGTTAAGGTTTATTTTTTTGGTGCCCAAATTTTTGCACCTGCCTAATTTTGTTTAGACAATTATTGCACACTTTCTGTAAATCATATAAACTTCATTTCACTTCTCAAATATCACTGTGTTCGCCCCCTATATGGTATATTTAACACAATTTTTTTATCCAAATAATCAATGCTTTATAAAGGTGAATCAGGAAAATTAACAAGGCTGCCCAAACTTTCGCACCCCACTGTACACTGCTTGGCAACAAGTTATTCAACCCTAACTGAAGCAATAAGCAGCTTCTCATTTGATAAACAACCATGTACAAAGACACATCATGTTGTCATGGAAAAGATGTTGAGCTGTTTCTGAAGGGTCAAATTACAGGCATGCATCAAGCAAAGAAAACACCTAAGACGATTGGAAGCTCCTAAATTAAGAATTGGGTTAAGAACTGTCCAATGCATTATTAAAAAGTGGATGGACAATGGGAAAACATCCTCTTCAAGAAATGAAAATGGTCGGAAGAATTCTTGAATGATTGTAATTGGCAATCACTTAAATGTTTGGTGAACTCAAATGGTAGAAAAACAACAGAATAACTCAGGGTAATGTTTAATAGTGAAAGTAAGAGCATTACCACACACAAGGGATTGGGATTGAACAGCTGTTAGCCTTAAACAGCAATAGAAGAAGGTGATGCACCCATCATGCCTAGTGCCTACTGTAGAAGCCTATGATCTGGGGTTGGTCAGGCCTTAGTTCAGCAATGTTATGTGCCCAAGGAATGAGGTCAGCTGACCGACTACCTTCCCTGAGGCACAAGCATATACCAAGATGACAATGCCAGGACTCATCAGGCTCAAATTGTGAAAACGGGGTTTAGGGAGCATGAGACATCAGTTTCACACATGGATTGGCCACCAGTCCAGCCGTGTACCCTATAGAGAGTCTTTGTGTTGCAGAAGTGTTGTGTTGGGCAGTGGTCCAAATCTCCCATCATCAATACAAGATCTTGGGGAAAACATTAATGCTTTTAATGCACAGAAAAAAATGTTGCAACATTGCAGAAACTTGTGGAAATGATGGCACAGTGAATGTGTGATCAAAGCTAAAGGCGGTCAAACGAAAGATTAGTGTGTATGACCTTATTTGGCCAGGCAGTGTATTACTGTTACTATCCTAGCTAACGCTGCGCTTCATAAAGTCCTTAAAAAGTTTTCGGAAAACAACAAAACCCAAAGAATGAATGAATGAATGAATAAATATCACCCCCAAAAATTCTGAAATTAAACTAACTTAAAGTCTTCATATGATGACACAGTCGTTATGTTGGACTGTAGATGGAGCCAAATGCATTATAATAATACTACAAAAGAATTATAGTGAAATTAATTATTTGCAACAAAGTGACAATGGCAAAAGAACCACAAGCTTGAAGAACCATAACATTTTTAGGTCTACAGTCAAAGATGTAAACAGATATCAGATCTGTATATGTAATATGGAGCAATACAGATTATATGCACAAAGCACTAATATATGTACAAAAAAACTCTAAATATCTGAGTATGACATATGATATATGGCCACACATATCAGAGACACTAGCTTGCAGTAAAGAAAGATCTAGTGATCACAATAACTGACAAAGTTTCATTTTCAAACATTGTTCCTCTGCATACCTGGAACAGCACTTACACTCCCTTTCCCTTCCCCTTCGTCTTTCTCTCTCCCTCTCCCTCTCCTTGCGTACTGATAAAGATGTTAGGAAACAAGGCAAACATTCTCTGGAGCAGCACCTTCCAACCACAGATTTCACAATTGTGAAATGAAAAGAGAACATAATTTTACAATGTGATAATATTTCTTACTCAAAAGATTAGTAGGTTTTCAATTGTAAATCACTAATGAGTTTAGAATTCAGTCCAATACTAGGCTTAATCCACGACCACGAACTGTTCAGGATCATTATACCAGCCCTTGGCCAACTACTATCACAATAGCACTTGCACTTGTATTTCTCCACATAATAGAATTTGTTTACAAACAAAATGTGCTCAGTAAGAAAACAGAACAAACATACAACCACACATACAGCGGTAATATTCTTTTGTACCACCTGGGACTGTCCTACTCCTTCATCTTACTTTTCCTGTATTAAAAACGGGATGAACACAAAGACGTTCTATTTGCAAATCTTACAGGTTGTTTGTGTCTAAATATCAGTGCACCAAAAGCCTGCAAGATAAGTAAAAACCTTGTAGTGGAATTTAAAGCTTCCTGGAATGGATGTTCAAGGCTACAGTCTAGGACAGACATCTGCTTGACCTTGCTGCGCTGCTGATATAACATGTCCCTATTTCACCCCTGTAAAGAGCATGTGACTGGATTCTCCAATGTGTACACAAAACACAAATTCATTTATTCATTAAAATAAAAAAAGAAAGAAATGAACATGTAAATATGCAAACATATGTCCTTTTATAAAGCAGTCAATCAATGACACTGTACAGCTATTAATGAGAGGCACATTCTAATGCAACATACAGTGTAAAACTATAATAAAAAATAGTCAAATTATCATAATAATACATAATTACATAATCTTCATCAAACCTTTACCACCATGGCTCAGTAACATGAGGCCTCTCACATGGCTCACCTGATGCTTCTTTAGAATCAAACACTTGATGCTCTGCACAGTGTTTAGACCAGACTTCAAAAGAAGCAAGATAAACAAACCAAAAGTCGTAGATGAGATCCACATCCTAACCTGGTGGTACATTATTTAAGTAAATGTTTTAACTGGTCCTGAAGGTTTTTGGAGTGTTCCACACTGTGAAGAGGATAAGGACAGATATGGTCATTGACTGTTGTGGCTTTAAATCACATACAGAGCAGTCATAACAACCATCAGCAGTGTGTCTGCTTTGACTTACTTCTTTTGGATGGCTTCTTGCCTAATCGAAAGAAGAACAATATTAATATATGTATAAACTGCCACTGCACTATAAAAAAAGTGTCAGCAATCACTGTCAACAAGAGCAATAATAAATGAGAAGTACTGTAGAGTAGATATACTCACTGATACTGCAAATGCGTAGTTATTATGGACATCTTCCTCAGACTCTATAACACAAATTGATATTCCACAAGAATCAGACAAAGTGTAGATGGTGGTTTGGTATTATTGTGCAAATTATTTTAATATACTGGATTCACTAATGGCACATATAAAAAGCCCCTACATCTTCAGAGTGCAGAATGGCGTCCTCCTGAATTACCATATTTCTAGCTGCCTGGCCGAGCAGCTGTAAAGCACAACACAGATAAAAGTGTCAAATTGCAGATAATAATAATTGTCTATTGATTAACTAACTAGCTACTTCTTCTAGATAGTTCTTCGTTTATTATTAATCTCACATCGAATGTAACTAGTCTGTATACTTCTTCGTAGTATACAGCTCTAAGACTTTTAAGTAGCCTGTTTCTCCTGGTAATGTAACGACAGCTGCTCTGTCAACATACGTAAACAGAGGAAGCTAGTCAGTCGGCTGGGCTAGTTAGCTAGCATTAGCATCAAAGACCATGTCGCGTTTTGCTGCTATTTTAACATTTACCTCTTGACTGCGAGAACCTTTTAAAACCTGACGGGTAAGGGCGATCACGTCTCCACTGCAACAACCCACTTTATCAGACAGTAAACCTTTAACAGACTGACCAAAGCGGGTCTGCGCTTCTGAGGAAGCCATCATAGCTGAAAGTGCAGTTACGCTACGGAGCACCTCGAGGGCCAAACAACGCAGTGCAGAGGTTTACACTCTGATCACTGGGGAGGTCACACAGGGTTAACAAGACCCAACGTTACCCTTCCTTTAACTCATTTTTATACAGAAATCTGTTAAGTCCATTTTTCCTCACAGATGAGATACAAAACTTCATTTACTTTTAGAAAGTTAGTGATTTTATGTGAATGAAAGTATGAACACTGTACACAAAAGGGTACTGTTAGATATCATCACTGTCCAAATGAGAACAAGTATCTCCAAAACGACAACTTTAGAAGAGAGAGCAAAAGCCTAAAGTCAATGGAACCAGACTTTCTTTAAAGCATCCTGTAATTTTCACACAGTGTAACTGCTGTGTTCAAATATCATCCTTCTTTTACCAGGATTAACTTTGCAGTACAGCACAACTAGCTAATAATGTTCTCTTATCTGAGAAATTCACATGCTGAAAATAAGTTATTAGTTCATTTCAGGTACAGTACCGGAGAGCAGTCTCTCTAGTAAGTCTCTCTCCCAGTAAAACAATGGTCATGCATGGACGTCTAAAATGTTTAAATATAACAAGGTTTCAACAGTTAAACGGTTCAAATGTTTACTGGGTGGTTTTACCAGATGCTGAATGAGCTAATTAGAACATGTTAGTTAGGCAGTACATTAGAGTCATACATTCAGTTGCAGCCTGTAGAGTGCTATGCAAAAATAAACGCTCCTTCAATTTTTTTCTATAGTGTAAAATAATATATATCATGCATTGCTACAGGTACAATAATAAATGGCTGTGCTTACAGTTTCTGGAACTGAACAATGTCAGTACCAAAATATATGCAGTAACTGTTCTTTACATGATAAATGCATTTAAGCCCTATACTGTATATATCGCAAAGACAACATATTAAATGTTGAAACTGAGAAATTGATTTTTTTTCCTCTTTAAATATATGTTCATTTAGAAAGTGATGCCAGCAACACATTAAAATAGTCAGCACATGGTTACACTAGAAATACCTCATAACTATAAAGAGCGTGCCAGACAGAATGCAGAGAAATTTCTGTATTTTTTTTTTTTTTTGGAAATGATAGATGCCACATCCACCGAGCTAAAGAGAAGAGTGACCATTCTGCAGTGCACAGTTCAAAAGCCAGTATCAAAGGTGAAGCCATGACAGTATCTGTGACTTGCACATCTCTGAACACCATATAAAATATTTAATAGTGAAAAATGACATATTTTGCTGGACATATATGGTCTCAAGAGGACATTCAATATTGAATAATATACATTTTGGTGCCATATATGGTGGTCAAACCACATTTCCACATTTTGAATGTATTATAACAGCATGGCTCTGTAGAGAAAGAGTACAGATGCTAAACTGACCTGTCTGTAGTCACTGACCTGTCACAAAAAAAAACATTTGGTGCATTATGAAAAAGAATAATTGAACTGTTGTGCAGCTGAAATCCTACATTGAACAATGATAGGAAAAAACTGCACTTAAAACAACTACGGCAGTGGGTCACCTCGGCTCCCAAACACATTTTTTACTTCCACTATGTGAAATGAATGGAATTTCTGCAGCTGTCTGTAAGCAGTACATTTAAACACCTGCATTAAGGCTTCTTGAGGATAAAGAGATAATTTGCAACAAAGTAAACATTTGATTTGTCATGACACATAAAATGTTGGGACTGTTGCAAATGTTTGTAAACTGCTGACACATTCTTTCTTTTGGATTTAAATTGACCCTGTTACAGATAGCTGAGGTGAAGCTATTTTAGGGTCAAGGAGGTGGCATTGAAGAAGTCAAATATAAAGCCCCCGGCAGCTCTCTTAGAGCGTTTGTAGCACCAGGCTCCAAACAGCTAGACATAGACCTAGCTGAGAGACTGAATAGGTTCCAGACGTCTCAGGATGGCGTGGATTTTTTGTTCCTGTGTATTTGCTGCACTAATCTTTACGATGCTTTACCTGAAGAGGAAAATGTGCGGGTTTCTGACACATGATAGAAGCCCACCATGCCTTCCTTCGCTCCCTGTCATCGGGAGCCTTCTGAATCTAAAGAGTGACAGCCCTCCACACATTTTCTTTCAGCAGCTACAGAAGAAATACGGAGATATATATTCGCTCATGATGGGCCCACATAAAGTTGTCATTGTCAACAATCATCACCATGCAAAAGAGGTCCTGCTTAAGAAAGGGAAAACATTTGCAGGGAGACCACGGACTGTAAGTAGACCTAATCAGTCTGAATTAATAGATTTAAATGAAGGTGTCTGAAAAGGATCCTTGTAGTGATGGAATAAAAGAGCCACTTCTGGTTCCTTTAACAATCTTTTAGTTGATGTGTCCTGGAAATGAGATGTTTGAATGTGATAGGAGGCTTGTTTTTATTGTTGAATAATCCTCTGCACTATATAATGTTCTATACAAGTTACAGGTATTTTCTCAAGCCAGGAACCATTTAGGAACCTTTATTTTCAGGAGTGCAGGAAAGGGGTTCTAAGTTCTGTTGCTGAACACAGTGGAGAGTCTTGGGCTAGTAAACTCTTGCAAACCACTTGCAGCATTTTTGTCTGTAAAAAAAAAACAGTTCTTAAAAGAAGTTTCACTCTGTTCTAGGTTACTACAGACATCTTAACACGAGATGGGAAAGACATAGCATTTGCTGACTACAGTGCCACATGGAGGTTTCATCGGAAAATCGTACACGGAGCCCTTTGCATGTTCGGAGAGGGAAGTACATCTATAGAGAAAATAAGTAAGTATGAAAAACCCTGCATAATTAACCTCACCCGGATTTCCTTAAAGCATCTCACGGCACAGATCATGTTTAAATGGTAATGCTGAAATCACACAGTCATCATCTCTCTCTCCACTCTACTCTTTGTGTTCTCCACTCCTTTCTTCCACACAGTTTGCAGAGAGGTGAGCTCTATGTGTGAGGTTCTGACTGATTTGCAGAGCTCTGCGGTGGACTTGGCCCCTGAACTGACCCGTGCGGTCACTAACGTGGTGTGTGCCCTGTGCTTCAGCTCCTCATACAAGCGTGGGGATCCTGAGTTTGAAGCTATGCTCCAGTACAGCAAGGGCATTGTAGATACAGTTGCCAAGGACAGTTTGGTGGACATTTTTCCATGGCTGCAGGTGAAGAACTACACCATAGATTACATATCAGGGGTGAAATCACTGACCTTAGTTCAGTGCTGTCACCTCATTTAATCACATATTTGATTATTTTGGTGCAGACTTAAGTACTGTATATGTTCAATGAATACAATGAACTAAGTTTTGGTGTTATGTAATATCCAGTAAACACACACACACTCTTCTCTCAAGACCAAAAAAAATAAAAATCATTATATTGAACAATTGCTGCAAATCACTGGCATTTTGGAACATATACACAATTATATAGTTACAACTTTCATACATGAAATGCAACTTGTAAGAGAAGAAAAATAAAAGTGTAATAAATAAAATAAAATTTCCAAAGATAAATATTTATTTCAAAATCAATAAAAACAATTAAAAAATACATAAAAAATAATGAAATGAGAAAACAAGAACATGTAGCACATACTAAAACATCGAAAATAAACAAAGTAAAATAAATATTGTTTTCATACATAAAACTAACTACTTCTTAAAACTTCTGACAGTTATCTTGTTTTGTGAAATGGAGTTCACCAGTTTACATAACCTCACCATTTAGTTTTACTTTATTATTTATTTTCCAGTTATTATTCTTGTCATATATCACACATCACTGATGCCTTTTACACTATTATATATACAGTTCACTTAACAGTAGAATTTGTATACACTACCTTCTGTTTTCTCCCCAGATGTTTCCAAATGAAGACCTCAGAATTCTAAAGCAATGTGTGTCTATCAGAGACAAGCTGCTTCAAAAGAAGTATGAGGAGCATAAGGTGAAATGTTATTTATCTTATTTAAATGTCTTTAAATGCATTGCTTATTAACCTACTTCATTATTCACTGTAGTTTATTTGAGATGTGTCTCCCTCTGCAGGCAGATTACAGTGATAACGTGCAGCGGGACCTGTTGGATGCTCTGCTGCGTGCCAAATGCAGCTCAGAGAATAACAACACCAGCACTCCTGACGTTGGTCTTACTGATGATCATCTGCTGATGACTGTAGGGGATATTTTTGGAGCTGGAGTAGAGACCACAACCACAGTCCTGAAGTGGTCCATAATTTACCTTATACATCACCCCCAGGTCCAGTAAATTATGGATGTAATTATGTAATTATGATTATTATAATGATCCCACCACATTTTTGCTTGTATTGTTGATAATTAAATGCACAGCATTGTTCAAGCACCTGTAGTACTACATACAACAGCCAGTATGCACCAGGGACACCATCTATATCGTTGCAGAAGGGAAGAAAACCGTTGGTCACTTGTTTCTCCTAATTCTAGGTTCAGAAAAAGATTCAGGAGGAGTTGGACAGTAAGATCGGAAAGGACAGGCACCCACTGCTTAGCGACAGAGGAAATCTGCCCTACCTTGAGGCCACAATCAGAGAGGTGCTCCGAATCCGACCAGTCGCTCCACTCCTCATCCCTCACGTTGCTCTATCAGACTGCAGGTAATTCCAGATCACTTTCTACTTACATTTGGGACCATATCATGGGAAAATTTAATTTCCCTCAATTTTTGGAATAAAGAGGTTTGAAGCAAGTAACCATTACTAAATTATCTCTCCCAGTTAGTACAGTCCATATATGCCAACAATAATTTTAAAAATCATTGTTTCTGTGTTTTTAAAGGAACCAAGGATTTTTTTTACATATATTCATAGAGCAGTTTAACCCCACCCACTCATATTTAACGTCTATTAAGGTTTTTTTATTATTATTTTAATAAGGCACAATGCAGAGCAGTCAATAAGAACAGAATGGATTTTCATATATCATTGTCAAAGGTACACTAACAACAACAGCCCATATAAGCAATGAAGAGATTTAAAAATGGTCATGTACATGGTATGATGACCTGTTTTTTGGTAGATAAAGCTACATCATAAACCTTATACAAGACACATGTAGCACATGGGACCTTCAGAACACTGTAGTGAAGCTTTTACAGACAAAAATCTATGTTTCTGTTTTATCTGCTGTTTTGCAGTATAGGAGAGTACACTGTACAGAAAGGCACACGAATCATCATTAACCTGTGGTCCTTGCATCATGATGAAAAAGAATGGAAAAACCCTGAACGGTTTGATCCAGGTAAATAAATAACGCTACATGTTTTAAATACAGAATGGTTATGATAACGTAAGGTGTAATAAAGGCAATCAATTTTCTGGGGCAGAGCGTTTCCTGGATGAGGAAAAGAATGGTCTGTGTTACCCATCGGCTAGTTACCTGCCCTTCGGAGCTGGAGTTCGCGTTTGTCTTGGTGAGGCCCTGGCCAAGATGGAGCTCTTCCTTTTCCTGTCATGGATTCTGCAGAGGTTTACTTTGGGCGTGCCCACTGGTCAGCCTCTGCCAAACCTGCATGGCAGGTTTGGGGTTGTCCTTCAGCCCCAGAAATACAAGGTCAATGCCAGACTCAGGCCTGGCTGGGAAAAGAACCTAGAGCTTCACCTGAACAACGAAGTCAAGTCTGTCTAACATGTATTTTGTGTCTGTTCTGCTGTAAAAATGTGTTAACGCTTTATAATTCATCTCCACTAATGAGCTGGACATAGTTTGAGAGATGCGTGTGCCTTGTTTCTGTAATAAAAAGATAAATATAGTCTCACTGGTTGATCTATAACTAAAGTCATAAAAGGACACAAGACTGTTTAAAAGCCCTTTAAAGCCTTATCTTCATGGCAAATTATATATAAATATATATATATATAAAAAAAGAAAACCCCCCTAGTGATTTTGAAGGTGCTTCAATAGCTCAAACTTGATTGAATGAGAACTTTTGATTCTTTTATTTAATCAACAAAACCAAAAAAAGAAAAAGTTAAACTCGGGATTAGCATGGAGTTGTAAAGTATAAAAGATCAAACAGTATGGTCGTTTGACCAGAAACCTTGAAACCACAAAGCATATGGTCATGAAACAGCGTTTTTCAGAGTTGCCAGCTTGGCACACCAGCTACAAGGAACAGGACCATAGCGAATGAAGCTCATTGCACCTAGACCACTAGTTTAGGGGCAGCAAAACATCATTTAACTTTGTGATGAATTCTTATCACCGTCTTTATCATTCTTCTAAATTCATAGAATGCACACATCAGTAAATACATAAATGCAAATTAATTCGCTTCAAACGTTTTATTCATGATGTACATTCTCTGATACTCGTTCATTTGGCTGAGGCTTTATACAAAAATGTTACCCCTTAGCAGGGGGGGGGGAGGAAAAAAAAAAAAAAAAGGCAACTATGGACACAACTAAAATATAGTACCACGCCTCACATCAGAACTAAACATGAAAAAGCTATTGGCTTCTAAAGCCTTTCGTCACCTTCAAACTCACTGCATCCATTTTAAAAGAGTGCAATGATAACTTATTTAGACAAAACAAAATCAATCAATCAATCAATCAATCATATTGTAAAGAAGATTCAGATTTTTTTTTAACCAATAGATTTTTGGTCTCAAGACATCAAAAGTAGGAAAGAAAACACCTGGCACTAGAACTACAGAAACATGAGTGCGCAAATCCTTCAAACCTCAAGATACTTGAAGCAGACTATACAGCTTCAGGCACTACATAAAGCAGGAAAATGAAACTATAACTCAACGGCAAATGCTTCTGCAAGTATCAAGTTGCCGTACATAGGAAATACGTAAACATTAAACATCCTAATGTGCCGCAGGTCTGTTAAAGTTTTGTTTTAGTTTGTCTGCAGAACCAGCATTTCCAGCAAACACTGCCCAATCCTACAGTATCTGGTGACTGCTGTTTGTTTAAGAGAATCCTCCATTTACACAGACACCCTAGCCTGGCACTATCTTTGGGGCCAATGGCCCATCTGTGCCCTTTGAACTGAAGACTATCTAAACGTCCTGTATAGCTGGAAGCCTTACTGATAATTCACACCAAAAGGTCAAATAAACACATGACCCCAATGAACAAGCAACTCCAAATCACTTCTCTATCTCTGCACCCATCTATCCCTCTCACTAACCGACGCACACACGCGCGCAAACACACACACACACACACACAGTGTAGGAATGCAGTGGAGCAGCTTTGAGCAGTCTCTATTGCCACAGTAGAACAAAACAGGCTGATTCTCATTACCTTTAAGTCTTAAAATTATCTTTAAAAAGCAAACAGTACTTCAGAGAATATGCACCGAAAACAATGTGGATGAAAGGGTGTGGGGGGCTAAAGAATTCTCTCAAGATTTCTCACTGGAACAGAATTATTGTGCACATTGTCTGTGTATAAAATGCTCTTTACAGCACTCCGTCTCATGTTCATCAATAACAAACGGAATACATTTGACTTGTGTCGTAACATTAACAGGTACCATTAAACTTTCTAAGCCTCTTCTGTTGTCATACAGTGTCAGAATGCGATATGAAAAAACTAAAAGAAAATAAATGACATGAGGCATTACCAAGTAAATCTGCTTAGCTGAGAAGCTGCTTGTGACAAAGTTGATAGCCATTAGCACCTCATACGCCGAGTTCTGTAGGAGTATCCATTATACATACTGGCCTTAAATTCTTATTTACACATGAATCCTGCAATGAAACACAGAATATTCAATTAAGGCGTATGAAATAGTGACATATGAAAGTCGACAAAGGCACCCGCTTATGCAAAGCTGCATCATTTAAAAAAAAACAAAAAAACAAAAAAAACACACACACAACACAAGATTTGCAGTCCTTAACTGAAGCACCCTTGCTTGATTAAGAGCTCCTTTCCTTAAGGTATGTGACATGAATTTACAGATTATATCAAATACACTCCTTTATTATAATAAAGCTGAGACCATGTGATGGAGAAAACATACATATGCCCACATACACAGGCGTGCGCATGCACAGACACACGCGCACACACGCACACAAACAAACAAACAAACTGATAAAAGCCTGCCAAATAAAGAGACCATTTCAGTTAAATCAATCAATCAATCAGGAAAGAAAGGAGCCATACCTTATATTTGTAAGCTAAGCAGAGTACACCAGTCTACCTTTTGCACCAATACAGTATATCTGATAGATTTCATTCCCTATAGGGAAGGGAGGGAAACAAAAGTGTGCTGTTCAGAAAGACTACATAGTAGCCCTATTTCTGACGTTTGGTAGACTGCTCTAATACTGTGCCGATGTGGCACAAAACGTGTTGTGACAAGGCAATCCTCACCCTTTTTTTCTTGCATTAATGAAGTGCATAATCCAGTCCCTTTGAAAGGAGTAGCACAGACATAAACTGAAGGCTACATTTACATCACAGGGTGAAAAGCTCAAAGGAGAATATACCTGTTTAAATATTACGTAGATCATGTTTAAAACATGTAAAGGTTTGCTGAAATAGCTGAAAAAAACATTCCAGTCAGACTTCTTACCATTTAGTTTTCAAGAAAAAAAAATATATATATTTATCTTAAACTTTAAAAAGTAGCTACACCTGCCTGTTTATTAGTAGGGAGAAAGGAGAGAAAAAAAAAAAACACGCAGTACACCACCAATAGTGGTAGACTGGTGTATTTGGGCAGTACACTGAGGCCAAAAGAAATAAATATAAAATTATAAGGTGTTAGTGCAATCTCTTGCTAGATTACATCTAGGAGTCAGTTCAGCTACTTATCAGTCATGGTATACACTGCTGCCGATGTTAACTCTACAAGTGCTCTAATTCACTGCCTGCCAAAAACTGGATATTTTGTCTACCGCTAGATATAACCCTTATTGGTTTCATGAAGAAATAATATTTAAATAATAATTTATCAATAATACATTATTACAGCCACCTTTTTTTATGTAAGCATTTTTTTAAGGGCAAGTAAATAAATCTTTTTCTCTCCACAGCAGCTTTGACCACAGCCTCAAAAATATCCAATGGCGTTGCTGGATTCCAACGTCAATCCAAAAAAAAAAAAAAAATGAAAAAACATAACATTCATGCTTCCAACACCTATGGCCAAAGCAACAGTACAGTGAGAAAGTAAAGGGAGAATAGTAGTCCTTAAAAAAGTCATTGCTGTAGATGGTGGTGCTTAGCTTTGGGGATCTGTATTGTTGCCATGATGAGGGCCCTCCTGTTCATTGATGGTGTGCAAATGAAGGCAGATAGGGGGTCGCTGTACAAGAGGCTCTCTGTGCTCAGGTACCCTGTCTGGGTCAGCAAAGCCCTGCTCTTCATCCACCGGCTGTTGAGGGCCAGGGCTACGAGGGTTGCAGCTATCACAGAAGTCCTGCTCCCTTAACCCCTCTCTGTCCAGAAGTCCTTCAAGCTCCTTCATCTCCCCCTCCTCTTCCTCCTCATCCTCTCCTGGTCCTCGGTTGCACACACACACCTCAATTCCTGAGTCGCCTGTAAAGCGTCTATGTCGCCCTGGAGTCCTGTCCTTGTTCTCAGGACAACTGTCCAGCTCTGGCTCTGCAGGCTTTGAGGGGTCTTTGTCGCAACTGCTTTGTTTGGACATCTCAGGAGAAGTGGCTGATGCTACCTGCTGCTGTTGACTATCTGGTTCAAAGCTCAGATAGGATTTGTGGTCACCTCCTGTCAGACAATGGGTAGCAGGGCAATGAGGTTCTTCTATACAGTCCCCGGTGGAGCTGCTCTCTGATGCATGGTTTGTGGGGGTGGCCTGTATCGATGGACAAAGCTCATCTGGTTGTTCAGCACCTAGAGCATCACTGCACTGACCAGCCTGAGAGGCACTATATGGAGGAGGGGGTGTTGAGGGTCGGTTCTCCACCTCCTCATATGCAGGTAAGAGGTAGCTGGGCAGGAACCCTTAAAAGTAAGACAAAGTAATGAGAAAGGGAGCAAGAAGTTTGAAAAAAGTAAATATTCTACAAAAGGCTATGACTGAAATCACTCCGTATCCAGTCATTTTACTGACAATTACTGTAAAAAAATAAACAAATAAACAAAAAAAAAAATAATCCAAAGAAATGTAAACAAACGCAACTTTGCTTAAACCAATACGTCTTAATACTTAATACTAACCTTAAATTAACTTAACACAGTAGTAACGAATGACAGTCAGCTAGCAGAGACCACTTAGCACCATTTTATGGTTCTGCACATAACATCACATAGGGGGGACATAATACAGAAGGTGGAAGAAGTGAGAAAAGCCGGTACACGTCATTGCATAAAGTCAATGCAGGTCACTCACTGAAGTAGAAGGGAAGTGAGGTGTAGTTGTGAACCTCCCTATAGGCAATGAGGTTGATTTCATGTTGACGTTGCTGTTGTTGCAGGCGATGCTTGGTGCGACGATGGTGGCACACACAACAGCAGCTTAGGATGATAATGACTGTCCAGACCAGCCAGAACCCTAAAGGGCATAACAAAATACAAATTAATAACACTGTGTGTATCCATAACAGAAAATAACAGGACTGACTTTAGGGTGTGTTATAGAATACAGTGGAACATAAGAAATATATATATACACCTTAGGTAAATTTTAAGTTTTACACTTCTTAAATTATCTAATGCCTCCATACGGTAATGCACATCTAGCATCAAACAAGTGAAGAATGTCCTGAACTTCAGAACGAAATGAGATTGAAGGGTGTAAAACTCTGTCCCAAGCAAAGCACAAGCCATTTCTGGCGAATAGGTTTGACTTCTCCAAATAGAGAGGCTAAAGGAATCTGTTTACAGGAGCTGCCCTGATCGGGTTACACATGAGGCAAGTCTGTCTGGAATGGCTGCATTAGCTGCAAAGTAGGGGAAAAAAAAAAAAAAGGGCAGTCATTGACTCAGCAGATGATATGCCATAATTACCATAGAGATGAGATTAGTCCTCAGTTATTAAAATAGATGGTACACCAGAGTGAGCAATATGATAAGGCTGTCCCATTGCCAGTGGGTGTGAACAGTGCTGAACTACAAATATGTCTGAGGGAGCCATCCACACAAAAGCAAGTACATATGGTTCTTATCTTTACACACCTACTATCAGATACAGGGTTTCTCCAGTACTGCAAGTTATTCGTCAAATCAGTTTCAGTACAGCAGTATAGGGAATATGATTATTTCAACAAAGGCAAATACACAAATATATACTGGGATAAATCCTGAGTGGGCATGGACAAGGATCGACTATCAATTTGTAGTCAGCCCATAAATTATGCATTTATGGAATTCAAAATACACACAAACATATTCAAGGTCATTTGTAAACAAATGTAAATGATAATAGATAAGATGCTTTCAAATATCCACTTTTACTAGACCTTCTGTCTAATAAAGCGAGTTGAACACTCCTACAGTATTGAGGAATTCAGAAAAAACATACTTGGCTAGGTTACTTCCTGTTCAAACATGACCCATATCAAAACATACAGCATATTTACCATGTCCTGCAACGGCTTTACAATATGAAAGAGGAAGGTGGGGTTACTTACACCACAGCTCATAATAGTAGCTACAGCACTGAGATTCTCCACAGCAGTGTCCCGATTCACAGATGTAGCTCTGGTTGTTCACCCCGAGACACAGGAGCTTTTTCTGAAAAACAAAACAGGGTGTGATCTCTATATCATTCATTACTCATTAGTAGTCTTAAAGCACAATGCTTGGCGGTGTTCACAAATAACTGTGTATTGTTAACGGGTACATTCTGTACAGTCCTTGAAACACTGCTGACATGTCTAGAAGTGCTCATTGGAAAGTTTTTGAATTACACATTAAAATGGAATGAGGTGATTATGTAAAAGGCACAATTAAGTAAATGGCTTTAAAACTGGAACATCATATACAAAACAAAAAAGCATACATACGGGAGGGGAGAGAGGAAACAGTGCAACGAGTATCGTCATCATTTGTCAGTTAAAATAACACTGTTGTGCTGCTGATTTGGATTACCTGCCAGAGGCCCAGAAGAAGAGGCATAGTGTATTCTGGAAGGAAGACTTCAATGCTATCTCAGGTCAGAGGCAGTAATATTATACACACAGGACTGAAGAGCGAAGGAAAAGACAAGAGGAAGGTCAAGTCCAAACTATGCTGCACCCGCACATGATACTGTGCGACATGAACTGCCCAGTCTGAAGGCTAGACTCGTTTTTAACACCGGTACAGCCCCCGCTGACAACATTTAGGACTCAACTAGACATGCCAGGGAATGCAAGTAAACAGGATGACAGGCAAGCTGCCTCTCCCCGTCACTCACTGAGGCACTTAAACACACACACACATACACACACCGCAGTAAAACCTAACAAAACCATTTTGCTTTCAATCATAAAGGGATGTTATCTACATAGCAATAAACACAAGGACTGCATACAATGGTTGGGCAAAACCAGGAAACTCAAAGACCAAGCAACAGGCTAACTATGAATCAATAAAACTGGTATTTTCAATTAAAATCAAGGTCATTATCTCTCAGGATAGTGCTAGAAGAAATACTGTCACTGGTGTACCGTAATTCTGGCCTTTTGCAGACTGCTAGTCAAAACTCAATCTTGCCACATCCAGACAGATTTTTTTCTTGGGCAGAGAAAAATAACACTTCAAGGTGGTTTAAAATGCTATTTATTATAGATGCATCTCAGTCTGGACACTCTGGCTGCTCACATCGGAGTTTGCGACAACGTTGGCAAATGTAAGATTATCTGGAACCTCTCCAGCATCCCCAGCACAGCTATGCATATGTTATTACCACAGTAGCCAATGCAGTCAGATTCATGTCTGAAAACACAAATAAGAACTTTTTATTTCTGGAAATCTGATTTGTGCCCCTTTTAGTGTAACAAGTAAGGGGTGACAAAATTTGTTTTATGAGAGCAAAATGTAATAAAAAAAGATCAACTAAAACAGGCTTGAGCTTACTGCTCATAATATATAACATCTGGCTAGCACTAATTCAACCTTTGCTTTACAGACAAACACTAGTGCAGTCACTGCTTTGCAGAAATGTGTAGAAAAAAAAATTACTTGGACAACATAAATTTAAACACAGTTCATCTTCTAGCTAGACAGTGCAACAATACATTAAAATACCTGGTGTAAATGATTACAAGGCCTTCAGACTACACGGATACTAGAACCAGATCCTTAAAACGGGAACATCACATGCAGGGAGGTTGGTCAGGTACAATATAAACTGAATGTAACATGTGAGTAAACACTGTTTAAACCTAAACGGAAAATGCAAAACATCAGCCCAATTAGATTAAAAACAAGGGCCACAGATAAAGAATAAAGATAAAGGGAGACAACTGTAACAACTAATCACAGAAAAGAATGTGGAACGTCTAGAAATCTTTTAAGAAATAAAGTGAAGGTTAGCAAATCAATTTGGGGTTTACAGTATTACAAACACCATTCAATGTATAGCCTAAATGGGGGAAAGATTAAAGTCAAGTCAAAGATTCCCACTTGTAAATCCTTGGGGTATGATAAGAGGGAGAAGGTACTTTGTAAAGAATCCTCTTTCACCACCTGAATCTCTATTTAAATTAAGTAAATAATTAAAAATCAGTGATGTTATTTGGGTCTCATGTTTAATGTTAATTCTGCTTAGGCAGACACACTTAGCTACGAGTTTAGTATTTAGTTGGGAAATTCAAGCTGGAGTACAAATGCAGAAATGATAACTAACTTTTAGAGTGTACTGTCCACTTATGAATTAATATGACAAAAGCCCCAAATGGAACAATGAAGTTTATTGCACAATGTTTAAAGGAGAAGGAGATGGTTAGAAGAGAGAGAGAGAGAGCGAGAGAAAAAAAAGACAAGTTTCTGCCAAGTTCATTACTACTGATTTGGCCATGTACAACTTTACTTTCATTCCCACAGGTACATATGCAAGGTCATATGTTCTTTTCAAGGTTTTCAGCGCTGGTCTAATCACCTTCACATCTGAACTAGAGATACTGAACCCCCTAGTATGCCCTGGGTCAAAATTGACACCTAAGGTTTCAAAGTCTCACAGTGATGGTATGAACGTGCAAAAACAAAGACAAACAAGCTGGTGTTTTTATGAAGTCTCTACACTATTTGGACACAATGATACAGCCAATCAAGAACGCAGCAGACTGAAGTATATATATATATTTTTTTTAATATTACATGTTGTGAGGTTTTACACAAACACACAGACATACTGTCCACTAGAAGTAAATATTTTTTCTTTTAAAAAACAATCCAGTGGCACCTATATAATCAAATACAAATTTATATATAATCCTGCAAAAAAATGTACATGTAACAATGATTTTCCAACTTTTAAGTTAATATGGTAATTATGATTAGTAATTTCAGGTTACCAGGTTAAGCAGGACAAGAAGATAAAATTAGACTAATTAAAAATCCCTCTCGCTGGTTTTTGAGCTCCAATTTAAAAGAAAAAGAAAAAGAAGAAAAAACACTGCTTTTGAGTGAATAATATTTTTCATGGTATTTCTGCTTACTTTGAAATTTAGTTACAAATGTGGACGTAGGGATACATATGACAAAAGCTCTGACTGGAAGAACCTAGACTGGCATGGGCCAAGACCGTTTTGGCACATTCACAAATAACCGTTCACATACATAACACATATATATATATATATATCTATATATATATATATATATTATATATATATATATATATATATATATATATATATATATATATATATACACACACACACACACACACACACACACACACACACACACACACATACATACATACATACATACATACATACATAAAATCTATTACATCTATATAAATTCACATCAGCCAATCACATTGAAGCAACTCAATGCATTCAGGAATGCAGATAAGTTCAAGAAGACCTGCCGAACTTCACACTGTGAATCACAATAGAAGAGTTAAGGTGATTAAAGTGACTGTAGCATGTTTGTTGGTGCTAGACACCCTCAAGAACTGCTGATCTACCATGACTTTTTGTATGACCAACCAGGTTTACAGAGAATGTTCTATAAAAGAGAAAACATCCAGTGAGCAACACTTCAAAAATGCCTTATTGATGACAGAGGTTAAAGAGAATGGCCGGACTAGCTAGAGCGCTTATAGAAAGGCAACAGTGAGTCCTATAACTACTCATTACAACCAAGGTCCAAACACCCAACACATCAAACCCTAAAGCAGACATTTGGATGGCAGTGCCAGAATTTGGTGTAACATGAAAGCATGAATCCATCCTGCCTTGTATTAACTGTTCACACTGGTGGTGCTGTAATGGTGTGGAGAATATTTTCTTGGTACACTTTGGGCATCCTAACACCAATTGGGCATCGTTTAAAAGCCATAGCACATCTGAGGATCACTGTTCATGCCTTTATGCGGACAATGTGCCCATCTGATGACTACTTCCTTCAATATGCCATAACACAAAGCTTGAATCATCTCAGATTTGTTTTCTAACCCTGCAAAGTCACCAAATCTCAAGTCTTTCTAGCACCTTGCTGACCCTATGCCACAAAGAATTAAGTCAGTTAGGAGGTCCAACCCAGCACTAGCTGGGTACCTAATAGTACCTAATGCAATGGCTGGTGACTATATCTAGAATCTAGCTGGAGTGTGTGTACGTATGTTGGTTAGACCATAGCAGACCCAAATGGAAACGGAGCAATGAGAACACCTTGTTTCTTCAAACATTCTCCTGAGCAGTATATAAAAAAACACAAATAATGTCCCTCAAGTTGTTTATCACCAACTCAGACCCATACATGCAGAATAGCAACGGCTGGGCCTTCATGTCGATGGTAAGCTCTTTTTAAAGATGTCCTTTTTCCAAACTTACTTTCTACGAACACATAAAGGAATGTTTCTTCGAAATGTCCACCAACATGTCAGTATGAAAGACAACGTACTAGTACCACTTAAACAGGTCTGAATTGATCGGGCGTCGAAATCAGCTTACACAAAGAAACTCATCAGCCATAAACACCATTATAAAATACCATCTGGAAATAAAATGTCATTAAGCTGGAAGTACATTTTAGTGTTAAAAACAGTTACTAGTGTACTGTCGAACACAATCAGCCTGTTTAGCTTATTTACTAATGAGGCTAATACTGTTTAGATCTTTAGACTGTTTAGGTTTTATTGCTAGCTATGCTAGCTAGCTAGCCAGCTAGTTAGCTAACTGTCTGCCTCTTTGTAGTCCCAAACAAACTTTCTTCCCAAACCATTTAGTTTTGTGGTGGTGGCAAACTGCAGTTCCCAAACTCTCCGAGTTCACGTTAGCTCTATAGTCTCTTTCTAGTCTCGGTTTAAGTCGCCTGTGTTACTGGTGACATTTTCATACAACGGAGTAGCTTGTTGACCAATGACAACACCGAAAAGAGAAGGAAGAGTGCCTAGCTAGCTTAGCCACTAGCTAGCTACAACACTGTGAAGGTTAGCAGCGGTACAACAACAGCTAGCTAGCTGTTTCACTCTGCGTTTACCTCCGGCTCCACTGACGCCGAGCTGACGGGTCCGACAACGGCGTTCATGAGGAGCAAACCCATTTTCAACGCTGTATAGTCGGTCTCCCACATCCCACGCTTTGTCGTAGCTGTCGATACATCTGCGGTGCGGTATGACATTTAGCTAACAAACCAGCCAGCTTGGTTTTTATTTCTCCTGTTTTCAACTAATTAGCCAGCTAAGCTACACAACTATGGGGAAAGTAGCTGCACTTCAAAGCCCCGCCTTCTTCATACTTTGCTATTGGACAGTTCAAGCAGAAACTTCCCTAGCGTCGGTTTCAGAGCGTGTGAGCACGGGCTGCTGCAGCTGTCACTCTCGAACAGCTGCAGTGCTGTCAGCACTGCTGGGGCTGTGCAGGGTGTGACTTCGGTAACCAAGCTTATTGCATTTGATTGCAAAGAAGTCAGGTGATCAGAAGTTAAAGGGACAGGAAATAAGTTTTTAAATGACGCCACGCATTATAGTTAAATGGCCTCAAGGATCAAACTTCTGTCCGCATTGTGACAGCACCATAAGGAGTAAATAAAAGGTCACACGTTACAGTTTCTTCCTGACTCGAGGGCCGTAATGTCAGCGTTGGTATCATATCGCTTACCGATACTTTGCTTATGAATGTTTTTCTCCATGTTACTGTTATTATTGTGAAATTTGAATTTTAAATCTCCTTACTGCAAACAATTACATTTCCACTATAATGAATCCTGAAAGTGAGCATATTTATAATAGCTGAAATGTTGAAAACTGTCAATCATTATAACAGTAATATCACGTGGATGCCATGTGCTAAATGAATTAGAATAAATAATATTTATTTATTTATTTATTTATTTATTACTTTCTTTAAACAAAGACTCTGAGGGAAAGCCCATACAAACGTATGGAAAATCATGTATTACACTTACAATGTCAATATTTATTTTCCATTCATTAATTTCATATAGGAAAACTTTAAAATAAAATGAACATGGCTACGTCTGCTGTACTCCTTTACAGCAGCAGGGTGGCTATAATCTCCAGCATGAGATCTTCAGGTCTAAAGACTTAGAAAACCATCTCTGATGATGTATCTTGAAGGTGGAAGTAACTACTGAAAATGATGTCTGTATTCATTTGCCTCTACATCAGTAACTATGCGGTGACTGAGGATGGCTGTTTGACACATATACAGTATATATACAAAATCATTTATTGTGTCAACAATTAGATGTTAAATACTAGCCTGAGGCCAGAATGTGCTTTTAACAAGCATTTTCTATGAAAGCACATTCATTCTAATTGAATATGTAGCACATGTGGTAAACAAGTGAACATAAATAATTCTATGGCATAATCAGTTAACATTGATCACAATATTGTAGAATGTATTGGACAGAGAACATCTCTTCTGACAGATCCCTGTGACCTCATTTTGCTTTATGAAGCAGAGTTGATGGAGATATGTATGGCAAATAACAAAAATGTATGGAACAATAATTTTTTACACTTAAAATGTAAATATTTGTTTTAATATATAGACTATATGACTATTGCTTTGTCTACTCCTGTTTAAGATACTTCAGTATCTCAAAAGTGGGAGGAACTTTTGAAAACGCACTGGCATTTTGGGTTGGTACTTGAAGGCAGGTTATTTGATTTTCTGGCCTGATAGCAATGTAGTAGTACTAGGGAGTACTAAAAAGGTGAATATTATGTCTGTATGTAATAGCTATGCTAGGATTCCCAGTGGCTGTATGACATTTAAATATAACATCGCTGTCCAAAGAACAACAGATATCTCCAAAATGGCATCTTTACAGGAGAGGCCAAAAACCTCATGTCATTTGAATGGAAGTCAATAGAACCAGACGTCTTTCCCAGCAGTTTTGAGTCATTTCTGTTGGTCCATTCTTCATGAAATCCCCATACACTGTAAAGAGCAGCTGATGTGATCAAATGAGGCATAAAAGTAAAAATCAACAAAAATGGAGATGCATGTTTTTCATTGGACAGCGACGATATGCAAAGTATACAAAATCCTGTATTCTGTCAATGGATACCACTAATAGATACTGTACTGTATATTAGATTATGTGATGTAAATAAGGTGTAAGTTTTAGATTTAAATGCTAAGCATAATTAAAAATGAATTGAAATATCTGCATATGTACATGTAAATAAACAAACAAATCATTCCATAGCATAATTGTTTATTCACACTGAATAAAGTTTTGTGTGCTTGATCACCGTTTTGTAGAGGGGTTTTTGGTGTTGGTCTAAGAACATCTCTTATTCAGATAATGGAAAATGTTATTTTGACAGATGGGCTCACACCCACTCAGATTCCCAAGATGTATCCTTCTTTCCATCTCTGGACTCCTGCTCCTTAGGTGAGGCCCTTTGAACCTTTCAGCCGAGTTAAAAGGAACAAAAGCAAACAAATCGCATTGTTCTTTCAGGAATTTTTCTTGTTCAATGCCTTTCATTTCTTCCTTTTTTAGGCACTTCTCTCATTCAGAATAGAGAAGTCAATGGATTCTTACATCCCGGCTTGACAAGTTAGGAGGATACAAGCTAATCCTCTTAATCTGTCTATTCTCCCGTGCAGTGCCAAAGGGGGAGTGGGACCTGGCGCAAGTAATCCTATAGAAAAAACAATAGGATTAGTCCCTGACTCTTGGAGTGACAATCAGGTATCTACTCACTGATTTGCAAAGTAGGCTCGAGTTTCTTCAAATTTGCTTTTTTTCCCCCTCCTTTGGGTAAAGGGTGCCTTTCACTAAGTGCTGGTGGGATTCCATGAGGAGAAATGCTGGAGGTCTGTATGAAAGGCATGTATTCTTCAGGTCCAGTGCTGGCAGATGACTGACAGGTCCTTGCCTTCTCCCACAGCAGAGAAGGTGGAGAGGTTGGGGAACATGGTGAGCTCAGGCTGGCCCCACCTCTTTACCCTCTGGTTCAACCCTATTATAATTCGAACCGCATTGCCTCTAAAGAGGGGACTTTGACAGGCAGATCAAACTGCTTTGCTTTTTTTTGCATAGCAAATGAAGTTGGTTGAAAGGGCTAGAAAATTAAGAGAGATTAAAAATGCACGGATGTGTTGTGCCCTTCTTTCCTATTTTCAGTTATTCCTTTTAGATCCCTTGATAATAACAAACATTGGGTTTTGTTTAGAAATGAATGTATAGGAGCATGAGTTTGTATACATTAGCATATAGACGGAATTGTAAAGTAATACATATGAATGAAAACCTATAAGCAAGCTTAACTGACTTTCAATATGCAGTAAAGGTCCTTATGAACTAAAATACACATTTGAATGATTACCACCTGAAGTTGAGATAACTGGTTAACTGTAAGCGAATACAGCTATTAAAATGCAATTATGAGGTACAAACAGCTGTATAACGGTAAAACTAGCTTTCTGCTGGGATGATCAGAGGCTCACAGACCTAGATACACCTGGAGATGGAAGTTCTTCTAAGTTCTGCAAGCTTTCCCTCTGACCTTTAGATGGCACTATTGGTGTAAAATTACCACTAAGTCCTCTGAGACGCTTGAGTGGGCTTAGGCCTATTCCTGGTTGTGTGATTAGCCTCAGTGACACTTGATACTTGACCACAAGCTAATGCGGCTCGGGAAGGGCATCATCCTGTAGGAAACAGGGGTCACCTGCTCTGAAAAGGAAGTCCTTGATTCCATTTAAGTCCAGTGAACTTGGCCAAGCAAAACATGGTCTTACTTTTAACTTATACTCACGTTACACTCTCAGTCTTCTTTGTGATTGAGGAGAAGTGCAGGTGAAAGCAGGTGAACAATGTGTGAAATGGGGTTTTAAACTCTGGCTTCCAGGTTCAGGGGAGCTCCATTTATGAAATGTCATCACTATTCATAGGATTTTATGAAAAATGCTTAAATCTGTGCTGGCCCTTACCCTTTACTCATAGTTCTACATTTATCCTGTTATCATGTAAAAGTAAAACCAGAGCAGGACTGCATCTGCTCGGGTTCCCACCCTTGTGAGGTATAACATAACATGAAGGATAGTGTTTCACCTGCTAAATACTTTGTTCTGTCTTCCCACTATTCTTCCAACATCTGCCAGCAGAATCGCAGTGTAATTAAAGCTTTGAAGATTCAGGCCAGCACTCTGACCAGATGCATCATTACCTTCGTCACGTTGTATTTTGTTTTCCAAATTTATGGAGCGGTCTCTGCTCAGGTCACTCTCGGTGGTTTCCCCTCTTTACTCTTAACATTGTTGTGATGCTAGAGCATGTGTCCAGCCCGGGAACAGATGCTTTACAAACAAACAAAACAACCGGAGCTATGAATTAAAACAAATTAGATCAAAACGTCCTCAGGATTTAGTTTATGACTAGCTGTCTATTCCTCTCCATCCTGTCGTTTCCCGCACATAAGAATTGAATAGAGCACACTGGAGTATTTGTGAAGTCTTGGTGCAAGTAGGGCTATGCTGGTGGTTGTAAAGTCTAAGCTTAGCTTACATTGTCAACAGTATGTGTGATTTCTACAGTTTTTGAGTTATCTGTTGGATGGCCTTTATCACTGGTCAGTAAGCTCTCATTTCTTTCTTTTTTACTGTCAGTGAAGCTGTGCATGCACAGACTATTGCTGTCTAAGAAACATTCTGATTTATGTACTTACATAGAAGGGAACTAAATAAAGAGATGTTATAAAATTGCCAGTTTATTAAAAACACCTACAACCCTGTTTCTATGAAAAGTGTAAGACATAAATCAGTGTAAAGTAGTGTAAAACATAAATCAAAACAGAATGGCACATATAAAATTCTAAAACACAACACATTAAAAAATTGCACATGGCAAAAAAAAAAGACTGGTAAAAAGGTGTAATGGCTAAAATACCTGATGGAAGATCTCACAGCCAATAAGGTTAACTGGCAACATAATCTGAAGAATCTGATGAAACCTAGTGTATCATGCAAAGAAGATGCCATATATAAATGGGATCCAGAAGTATTGTGTGGTCCAAAAATTGTGAAATCATAGATGCCCATCGCCCTGGCTAAAGAGAAGAGACGCCTTTCCGGCTTGTTATCAGCATACATTTCAAAAGTCAGCATCCATGATCACATTAGTGCACATGGTGTAAGTGACTCGCACATTTGTAATGGTACCATTAATGCTAAATTATATATCATCGCTGTCCAAAGATAAACAAGTATCTCCAAAATAGCAACTTTACAGGAGAGGCCAAAACCCAATTTAATTCTAATGTAAGTCAATGGAACCAGACTTTTTCCCAGTGATTTTTGGGCCATTTCTTTTGGTCCATTCATCATGAAATTCACACACAGTGTAAACGGCAACTCGTGATCAAATGATACATAAAAGTCAAAATCATCAAAAGTGGAGATACATGTTTTTCATTAGACAGGGACGATATACAGGTTTTTGAACAACATATGCTGGCAGCAACTGAAATTACATTCACTTTCAAAACTACAGCAACTGGTCTCACCAGTGTTTACATTAAATGCAACACAGTGGTAATAATGGACCTGTCTCATCTTTTTTGAAATGTGTTGCTGGCATTATTTAATATCAGTTTTTGGGAGAGTCCTCCGTTGTTCCTTCATTTTTTGCTTTAAGTTAAATCGTATAGCCAAGTGAGAAGAGTGTAGATACACAAAAGGGTGTAGATTCAAGGTATCTGTGACTAAGAAATGGGTTGTGTAGCTAAACCCCTACTTTAAACAAAAATATGGCTGCATCCTTGATTTATAGTGAAATGATAAACCTCTAAACCACTCTAAAGCAGTATAGATGCTCACTAACAAAACACAATGATTTTAGCATAAAATAAAAAGTAGACTACTTTTTCCCATAAATACACTTCAGAAAAACTACTATCACAAATGTAACTGTGACTATGTTCGTAAGAAAGAGTGTCAATCTTCTGTCTGTGTGCATGATGGTCCCATGTGATCCCATTTTCTACAAGGTGCCCCCAGACACTCTCATGCCCTCTGAACCCAGAGGACTCTATGACCATCACTTCCCCTGAAGACCAGAAAGTAGACCACCATTCCTTATGGGACTTAAATCTAATCTTGTGTAGACGTAGTGTACACGTATAAGGCTATTTTACATCTGTCCTTGCACCAACATCTGGAAGCTGCACATTTCAGTTTACGTCATTGCTGGATGAACCTTTGCTGAAACCAGTGAATTTCAGGACTGATCAACCTTAACACCCTTCCAGTAACATGAGTAACGTAGATCTGTGTGTCATCTGATCCAAAACAGACCCCCTATTTTAAAGCGAATGCTTTTAGGTGCCATTTGGGTCACATATACTGTAGTTAACACTGTAGCCCATTCCCATCAGCTTCATTTTATCTTGAACAAAAGGCTGATTCAGCTTCACTTACATAGGGGGGCGGTTTACCACAAAGGTCGGAGAAGATATAAATATGGACAGGTGGGACAAGACAGGAAAGTGGAGAGGTCAGAAGGGCAGTTGTGGTTGAGTAGTACTGTGGAAAGGAGGGAAAAGGTGAGAGCAGAAGAGATACCAGAAGCAAAAAGAATGATGATTAAAGTCAGCACTCCAGGTGCACCTTGTGAAGTGAAAATTGTCACTGAAGCAATAGATTACAGTGGATGACTAATATACACTGCAGTATGCACAAAAGAATGTCATTTTGCGTAAGTGCCCGTTTCCAACCCAGCACAAAAGTACAGGATTATTATTTATTTAACTGACCACTGTTTTGGGTCCCGAGTGGCTATATTTCTTGCATGACTGTACAATCTCTGCACGGACGTGTAGGCATTCCTTTTATCCTCAATGGCAAACTCAGCTAATGGATTGTCCCACATCGAATGTGATCTAATTTATTCCATCATTGTCCATAAATCACACACCTCACCTCAATATTCTCAGCACTTAGCATCCTTGTGTGCTTTTACTATACTGTGTCCCAGCTGAGTGCAATTTAAGTGTACAACAGCATGTTAAAGTTATTAAAATGCTGTTGAACACATTGATTACTAGCACAAAAATGATGCTTTATGACAGTTATAAATAATACAGGATTGTTTTATTTTCCTTCTCCTGCATTGGCTATACACATCACAGGACCCAAACCCCAACAGAGCACCCCTTAGATACCAGTATCAGTGAGTGGAGTTTGTTTTGTCACCACGTTATGAACAGTGTGGATATTTTTTTCCAGTGGATTTTTCCATGACATGAGATTTAAAATACTGCATTTCTTTGAAACGTTCATGTTATTTTAGTCGGCGTGTGAATCTTATGATTGGGATTGAGATGCTGAACCATAGGAAGGAAAAGAAATGTGACAACAGTGTTAACGTGCAACACCTCTTCAATGTGATCCTCTGTCATAGTCAAATCCAGGGGGCTTTAACATCAGAGCGATGAGACATTTGTTTTGGGATGGCCTATGGATTAGCCATGTCAGCACAGGCCCTTGCTTACTGGTCAGATACTTACATGCTGTAAAACGGCACATTTAGTGCACAGAAAGAGCAGACGACCGTTTGCACTTACCTCTCTCTCTCACTCCCTCCGGCAGATGTCTATGCTCCAACATCACGACCACCATGGATCTCATGGCCACCCACAGCCAATAAGCCCTCTCCTTCCATACAAGAATGCCTACTCTACTTTCACCAAAACCCAAACTGAGTCTTCATTTTTCTGATGTGTGAACTAGTTTTTAAGTGATAAAACCTGCAGCACCCTACTGAATAAGCAGCATGTAGAAGAAGTTATGTTCTCTTAGGTGCTAGAGTCATTTTCTTGAGCCTTAGGCTTCAAACTATACAAACTATACTATAATCTAAACTATTAAAACCCTGTATTAGGGTTTTTAAATTATTGCGTTCCATCTACATTTGCATAGCGGGATGTAATAGACTATTATCATGATATTTGTTTAGCGAAACCAAAATGGGTTACAGTGTAGTCTTGTGTGAATTGTCTAAAGTGGTAGTGTGTTGATTGGTTTGCAAAAATGGCCAAACCTTTTCTGTATAACGCTGCTGTACACTGTTGGATGCCCAACAGGTTGGAAACCACTGACTTGAGTATATGGACAGTTCTACCTGAGTTAGTTCCAACTAGGGTCCCACAGTATTAAAAAAAATAAATAAATAAAATAATTAAAAAAAAAATTTTCCTCAGGTATTTAAAAGGATTATGTTATAATCTAGGTAAATCCAAGGCATTAACATAGGCCAAAAGAAGCTAAATAAAATAGAAACAAAGTCATTATTTATAGGGTACTTTCCATTTTTGCATGTATAACAGGTTTTAGCCCTTATTTTAAACACAATGTTGCATTTAAAGCAGAAAGTGAGACTGCATCCCTGTCCCTCGTGGCCACATGGTGAGCAGTTCTAAGTAAAAGTGGCCTAAACGTCTGAAACTGGTCATTACTGAAACATTGAGAAAGTTTCAAAAGTGGTATGTTTGTTTTGGCATTGAAAAAATGTAACGTTCTATCATTTAGTTTAAAAAACACAATCAAGGCATAAATTCACTCAACCAAAGGAGGTTTAGAATTATATCCGTCAGTTTAAAGTCTGCAAGATGTTTATACTCTGACTTTAAAACTAATTTGGTAGATGGATCCTTATAACCTGAAATCTTTATTTGTCAAATGATGCAAATGTATACTGCAATATTCATACTTCTCAAGTATCATTCCAGAATAAACAATTACTGAATAAAACCCTGCAGCTTCACAATGGCGTATGACTGCCTAGAAGAAGACTCGGAAACCACAAAGCCAAGCCAAAGCCATCTAATTGACTCATTGTTGAAAAAATATACATTTCAAACACAATAGGAAGAAAAGGAGGCATGTTATCATACTGTATATGTTTCAGCATAAATCCCCACAGGACATTCTGGCAGCTCTGAGCAGTGTTTGTTTTAAGAAGTCCCACAGGTCGCTGGCAATGTGTTAAGTCCGTTAAGACTTAGGCCACAGAAGGTCGTGAACCCTGCTCCCTCCAGTCCCTCTCACCAGCTAGTGACACAGATAGCTGGAAAAATGACAACTATCTGCCATGCCAATGTAAGGCAACAAGAGGTACAGATGTTTTAGATGGGGCTCCAGATATGTATAGTTGAAATCTTTAAAGACCTGCTACTAGAGCTGCTGGAGGTGCATAATGTAGGTTTACAACAAAAAGTGCTTGAGCAGTGTTCTATCTCCTGTGCCTGGGTCCTGACGTTCTAAAGTCCAGTGAGTAGAGGGCTGAGGCCAGGGCAGCATACAGGTGGGTGGCATTGAAGCACAGGCTGTAAACTGGACTGCTGGTGGTGGAGGTGAGCTGGAACATCTGGAATAACATTCATAGACAGATAAGCACAAAACAAAATTGAAGAGAAATATTTAAACTGGGTAGAAATATACATTTTTAGCACACTCATACTCTTACCTGCAAACAGCGAGTTTGCCTTTTGTCCCATAGGCGCACCACTCCGTAGTAGGAAGAGCCACTGGCAATCATATGATTCTTATCGGTCTTAATACAGTAAAGTGCGCTGTCATGGGGCTCCTCCCACTCCATCACACACTTTCTGTCAAAGAGAGGAGAAATTTTCTTTTTTACATTCACCTAAATTCTCAGCCATCCAAAATCATAAAATGTGTCATTAAATCGACATAAAAGCATGGCTTAATCTGCAACGGCTAAGCAAACAAAATGCTGGAACAGTACTCATCCTGTCAGTACAACGCACATCACACTTTTTTTCCATTTCCTCAGCCAAGAGCCAAAGCCACTGTGGCTGGCTCTCAGTGTAGCTTAAAGACAAGTGTCTCATTTGAACTGGCAAGGATGAAAACTCATTACTTGTTTACGGAAAGGGGCTTTTTTGTTTTAATGCAGGCTCAGAATAGAAGTGGGAAGGTTAAGGGAAATATCTGCATGTGTGTTAGGCCAATAAAGATCAATGCTCCATTAATGGTGGCAATGAATAAATCATGGGGAGGGAGTGTGGCTGGGGGTGTGCGGCAGACATCAGGGCAGCAGGAGCACACGGGAGATGTCTGGACTCACTCTCTGAGGGGTGTGTGTGCATCATGTGCACAGACTCACATACACACTCTTAACAATCAATTCTGACACCTCCCATCTCTTACTGGCAGGATGTAAACAAATATGAACTTGGCATAGTTTCAAGAATGAGTAAAAAAGGAAGCCTAATAAAAGCTTTGGCATTTAACACAGACTGGCTGATATGTATAAAGTACAGAGAATGAGAACGTATGAGCAGTAATGAGGAGGTTTCGAACTAGGAGTAGAAAGTGCCGGGAAAAAGGCCTCAATTAGTGTAATAACAGTGACAACACAATATGTTGTTCATTTCACACTGGTGCCTGTCATTAGCAATTAACACGAGTACTTTTTAACTATCCTCCTTAGACTGATGAGATGACGACCCACTCTGAGTAGGCACTGACCACATATTGCCCCCTGACTGGTCACACTGTGAATTATTGATATCTTAAGAGGGGACATTTGCCCCTCCCCAAACTCTCCAGGGCCCTCTTTCAATCACCTCTGATTTGTGTTACTTGACTGCCCATATACGATTGTGTGGGCCCCCCTCCCCACCACCCCCAAAGTCTGACACAGGGGCCCAGTCTGCCTCACAAGCAGCTCACTGATCCTCGCAGCTCACCCCGTTGCCCTGGAGATGCACAGCGCCACATCAATATGGCCACGGACTGTTGCAGGCTTGGGTGGGTCAGAGCCCTACAGTGAGAGTCCCTCTCAAAGAGGGGGTCCCTTTCAGTCACCCACAGGAACAATTGTGTCCACAGAGCCAAGAGGAGAATCAGGCCTGGCTCCTTTTTTGTCTAAATGGTGCTCTATGCACAGGAGGGCTTATTAGATTAACTGAGAACACTAATCTTCCTCACAGGCTCTCAGAGAGAGACCCACTAACTAACTTTATTACTCTCTGCGGACAAGCCTCGTTCTTCTGACAGGACAAGGCACCGCAAGTCCAATTTGACCTGTGCAGCAGCCATGCAGAATTGTTGCTGTTTAAGACCAGCTAATAAGGAGATACAACCAGCAGTCAGCTACAGATATGAAAGCTGCATTAAGGCCTTATAAGCAAATCAATATTAAGAAATGCTCCAGCATTCTGAACTCTAATAATTTCTTTGTATTTACAATACACAAATGAAGCACCTGCCCTTAAGTTTTTATTATAAGTGTGTCTCAATTCATATCTTTGTTTTGTTCTGTCCTAAGTACAGGGATATATTCTCAATTGTTCCTGTTAATCAATGGTATACAGTGAGATTAGACAGAAAAACATTGGAGTATTCCTTTCAGACAAGGGAGATTCCCGTCTCCTCTTAACACACAAACCTAGAGCAGACACGCAGATCCCAGTAGCGGATAAAGGTGTCATATCCACAGGTGAGGAGTTGGAAAGGAGACTCATAGACAATATCCAACACACCTGCACCTCTGCGGAACTCTGAGCCAAGACACGACACCAGGTGACACCTGGGAGAGAGGGAGGAGAAGAAAAAGCATGAAACATTATAGACTATTGCTTGTCAAACATCATGAAAGAAAGCTACAACATCAAAAAATTATAGGGGGGGGGAGTCTTCAAAGTGGACACACCGGAGTCAATCCCCAAAACATGCTGTTAGAAAAAAATGATTTCAAACAGGAGAGGTTACTTTACATCTCTGCATTTGTTCAACGTATCTGATTCACTCTTAAGGTTGTCTCAAGTTCTTATGTCTCAGTTAACACATTAGTGTGGACCAATTCATCAGTTGTCATTTTGGATCAAATGCCTTCATTTGCCCAGTTAATCTCTCATTACCTCTAAATCCCACTATATTCCCATATTCCCAACATCCATAGGCCACACAAAGGATAAATTAAGTCCTAGGAGATGGAGGGAAAAAAGTAAACACCAAGCTGAATGGCCTGAGAAAGCAGATTAGGAGTGGCGCTAGCCTCTCTTCTTAAATGTGTATGGGAGAAAAAAAAGGAGGAGAAAGAAGAGAAGGATCGAGGAGCAGAAAGAGCGATAGAGAAAGGGGGGGGAGGGGGGGTAGTGGTGGTGGGGTGCCTGTGTTAGCACCACGCTCCTATGATCACAGGCTGAGCAGGCCTGCTGCGCCCTCCTCGCCCCCAGCCCACACTGCAGAAACCAGATTATTGTAGAATAACAATTTCATTGTTGCCGTTTAATTCCCTCCATGACCGTGACTGTGTGCGACTTGTGGACCTTTGATACCTGGTCCCTAGCAACTATTTAGAGGAGCCCAATGGCCATAGCGACCGCCCCCCACGTTTGGGGTCTCCTGTGAGCTTGTTCGCCAAGGGCAGACTGGTAATCCCCAACCTTCGCTCTGGGGGGACGGGGGACAGGGGGTCTTATTAGACCTAGGTTCTTTAAAAGATAGGCCTCCAGAAACTAAAGGCAAAACCCCGGTGGGCCTAAAGATAAACTGCCCCCTCAGCCCATGGGTGTCTGTGGTGAGCAAGAACCCATCATTTACCCCTTACTGCTAAAACAGCAGCTTATCAACTACCTAGACCTGTAGCTAGAGCCCATGACAATGGAAATAGCCAGCAGATGCCAAGAAAAACAATGTACACTTCCCATTTCAGTAATTCACATTGCATGGTTTTATGAACTGCTTAAAGAAAATGTGTAAACTCAGGTCAATACGGCGCATCCGGTGTCTGCCTGGCCCTCTGCAAATGTCAAAGCGTGAAGCGAGAAAAACAAGCGTCGTAAAAGAAGTCCTCACATCTGTGCTCTGATTTTAAAGCCAGTAATAGCACTGTTCCATGCAGAGGAGCAAACACCAGGATTCTTAAATTGTTAGGTCACAGGTTTTATGTGTGCCATTTTTTTTTTCTTAGGAGGACCTATGAAGATTACAGGATGGAGGATAACCGTATAATCTTTCAAATTGCTGCATCTGCATGGCGGCCAGCCTTGTTCTTCCACAGCCAGCCCAGTGTCTGATCTGACAGCGTCACAAAGTATGTCGGAAAAGCTCTGAAAGCTTTGGAAATGTCAGGTGAAACCATACCTGTTCTCCTAGCTGTATGATGACAGGGAAGAATGAGAATTTGACTGAATAAGAGCGTTTGATTACGACAGAAGAGCTTTAGGTTGCTTAAAAGGATGTCATTTTTAGGCCAAACACACTACAGAGCAGTGAAATAGCCTATGTTTTATTAAAAGGTCAATACGTATATGCTAGAAACTACCCATGGGAGAGGTTTTTACTGGTTTCATTATACGGGGCAGTAGAAAGTGTATGAAATCAAACATTATACTAGCTCCTGCTCCTGTGGATTTATAACTTGCTCCATGTAAAACAGCAGATCATCTTTTATTCATAGTAAAAAACAAAAGATTAGAAATCCATAGGTGGAACAGTCATAGACAGTAGATTTCATTAAACACCTCTGATTCAGTAATACATGCACAAGACATATGTTAGGAAGGCTCTTTCTCCCTCTCCCAAAAAAAGACAACTCCTCTGGACAAGCATAACCGAAGAGCATAGAGGATTAGGGCTTTATCATGTCTTATTTGACTGCTTTGTGCTGCTTGCTGGGGGAGACATCTAATGTCCAGACTTGTGGGGGAGTTAAAAGGTCACACGCAGACAAGTTAGGGGCATTTGAGATGAGCAACCTGTTAAAGAGATCACACAGACAAAATTGCCACCAAATGCAGTTAGACAAACTAGAGGGAAAATGCTTTATGTTCTAGGCTCTTTTAAACCACTCCTCGGAGGCTGCTGACCTCTCCCTAATCCTCTTTGACCCCTGGACACGTTTAAACCCAAGCTGCAAAACGCTGAAACTCATCTATATTTCTGTTATGTAAGAAATGGACTGAAATGCTAACATATTCCGTTTATTTCTCTATGCCTTTCCTTACATTCGCTTCAACACTCAAAGGAAACCAGACGACAGGCAGTCCATCTGCTTTTATGTTCTGATATTGTACCAGAGCTGTTAAATACAAATTCTGAACTATAAAGAATGACATGTGTTAGTGATTAGTTGTGAGTTATGGTCCCAGGGCCACGAAGTAAAATGGAGGGGCTGGCCTCTTCAACAGTCCTTACTTTCTCTTTGGCCATTTGGGCCACACACACACACACCTTATGAAAGGGACCTTTAATGAATTGATGGATTCTGAAAAGGGGAGAGGCTGAGGACATTTCTTTGGGTATAGAAACACAGAAAAGGTCATTTTGCACTGACGCTCTTGTAAGGTTAAGTATAGAGGGTAAACTGGCACAGGGAAGCTATGGGAAACAGTCAGTGCCCTGAAAGGATGTGAGACAGGTACATAAAGAGTCCTGCTGGGTTTTTCAGTGCCTAAAACAAACAGAAATTGCATTGCGCCGTCTGCTCGTCAGCCAATTTAGCCAAGAGTTGAAATAACCGCTAGCCAAGAGAGAACGAAAGAAAAAGCCCAGCATGGAATGTCAGGGGGCAGGACAATGGAGACTTTTAAATGTCACACGCGTTCTCTTAAAAAACAATGAGATTGCAATTTGTAAAACACCGCTCCTGCCAGATCCAGACATTTAACCCTCTCTTTCAGAGAAGAATGTGAGGAATTTCTGTGCAATTGTGTGTTTCTTTGATGGCTTTTCTCTCTGTTTATCCATGACCGAGGGCCTCATGAAAAGTTAGGGGTGCCTTTAAAGCACCACTTGTGTGGGACTCGGGGTGATCATAGGCCTCTGGGCCATACAGATGAGCAAGAAAGGGCAAGAACAAAGAGAAACATTTCCAGTCAAAGGAAAGGTTTTGATGTGTTTTTTTTCTTGTCTCAAACTACCTGGCAACCAAAACAAGGGTAAGAAAAAACAGAACCGAACATCTTTAGAAATTGTAACCCCAAATGCAGTGTTGTTTTCTGATTCTATATTGTTATTTTTACTATATTAGGCTATTTTTGTTTCCAAAGTGATTTGGGAGTTTTTGGATCACAGGACAGAAAAAAACACCATGAATGGAGTATCTAACAGAAGGATCATCTATGCGTCTCTCTCTTAGACAGCCTCTCTGTAGCTCACAGCTTCTGTCATACCTCTTCAGTCTGTTTTCCCACCAGCTGGTCAGCTGCGCTGTTCAGACATGAGGGTGCGAGTGATCTTGGCCTGTACATGCCTTCTGTATCATTCCCCTTTCTAGTCAACAGGCGCTGTTCAAAAAAGGTGCCCCCATCTTTTGTGAACACATTAGAAAAATGTCAGGGGCACTTGTCTTTATCCGTAAAGTGGTTCTTGAGGTAAGCAGATAAACAAAAGACAAGAATACAAGATCTCTCGTCGTTGTAATTGCTCTGCAAACATAACTGTTGTGGAACTTTCCGGATTTTTTTAACTGTCGAGAAATAGAAGCTGACATCATGAGAATCTAAATGTTGCAACCATCCCAACAAAGTCACTGGGACATTGCATGATCTGACGGATTTTGATATTCATTAGCTGATCTTTTTTTATATGCAAGGATAAACAGCTACTGCAAAACAAATGTAGGGAGAAACAATTATTCTGCGATTGCTATATACTAAACAAGCATCGTTTCTCATGAAGAAGCACTCAAACACTAACCGAGTACCTAAGTCCAGATCCCTAATGGCCTTTACCAGATTCTGAAAAGAGCTGACTAACAAAATACACAATGCTTTTAGCTGTTTACTGTTTTGCTTAGGCCTAGACCTCTTGCTACTTGTTTGAACTACCCAAAATACAATATTATATTTAGGAAAACATCTGGAATGACCCAGGTTTCTTCTCACCAACACATCTAAATTTAGGACAGTCCTGTCAGATTCACACACTGGTGTTTAAGAGTGTGGTGACATTTAATTTGAGGGACATCTTTGAGCAGGTTTTTTGTGCACAACAGTCACACTCATTTTTGCCATGCCACAACTGCTTAAGGAGAAACATTTTATTTTTATTTTATGCTCTGCCCAGTGTTCTACTGTCTGCCTTGGTGTGGACAGGGTGTGGAGATGTGTCAGGAAGATTACAATAAAGGAAGAAAGAAAAAAGAATACTTGGAATCTGTGAAAACCTATGTGATGTTTTGGCCATAACTATCACCTGCCTGTGTTGTGACCAACAGGCTGTAATAGTGTTTGCGATCCATGCTCTGATGTCTGCCTTTATCAGTGCAACTGTAGCCATCCTAATGTGTTATTCTATGTTGGTAGTGGCTGTCTGAGGATTATGCTGGTGGTCTGTCTGGGAAATGTTTAAAAGGGGAGAAACACATACACACACGCACACAGAGCCCCCATTCCACCACCCCTCCACTCATGGTTGTTTTCTCAACCCCCTTGTGACTGGTGGCATTGTGCTCTTCACAAGGTGCACCTGATTACCAGACAGGAACACATTATGGCAAGACACATCTAACTCCAATGCAGCAGCACAAAGATAAAAAGACAGAGAATAAGACACAGTGTGAGATAGGTCATGGAGACCACATTTGAGAAACATACACAAAGAAATGAACAGAAAAAGCCACAATGTCAGAGTGGCCAAACATGTTCGGCTGTTGTCTGCATGTAAGTAGGGTCACTTCTGTTTCTGTCACATCACTCTGTCTAGAACCTTAATTGGTCTCCAGGCTGGCAGAGCCTCAGTAGTTATGTGCAGTGCAGTGAAGCTGACTCAGTGGCCTAAAGCTACCTCAACCCAACTGGATAAAATCAGCCCGCAGACAGCTACCCTGCTAACGTCCATCAGCCTGACACCAACTAACTACGCTTCACAGATCAAAACTCGGGCCTCGTCCTTTGCTCACCTAATTCCTGGCCAAATTTTCTATTTCTCCTCCTCCTTTGTAATATGTGATTCCCAGGGTTATGCATGCTGAATTGCTCCTCCTCCTTCCCAGCAATCTCTCTCTTCTCAAATTTCCTTGTCATTTGCTGCCGGAACCCACCTTTCCCCCCTTCTTAATTTTCCTTTCCCTAGACTGACAATGTGTAAGTAGGCTGAATTCTGCAGGTAAAGCAGGGGAATTACAGAAGCCAGTCAGGTTGTATCAGGTTTAAGCCAGGTCTTTCATGATAGGAATTCTGAAGTCAGCTTTGAACTTCCCAAAAAGCCCAGCTAGGGAGCTGAGAGGATAATGAACAACAACTATCATTATGATAACTTTCAGCTTTTACTTTTGTATGATCAATTAACCTTACAAATAGAGAAGGATCTGGAGACTTAGCAACACATGCTAGGGGTCTGAATGTTTAAAGATCTTTGAAACAGGTAACACATGCACTTGTAAACATAATGTGCTTACTTTGAATCTGGCATAAGCTTCGACACCAATATATGCACACACATTGTGTATTTAATAGATGTGGCAGGTCAGATGACAGAGAAATCAAAAGTTTAGTGTTCAGGTACCTCTCTGTGTCCCATATCCGAAGAGGAGCAAAGTTTTCACAGCACGCAGTTCCAGTCACAAAGGTGCTTTGGGTAGAAAGAGAGAGATACAAGGAGTTAATAAATGAGTTTATAGTATCAACCAGTCACATACGTGCATCATTTCAAACATCAAGTAAACAGAACAAAACAGAGAGGTTCTCACATTTATCAGAAGGTAAAACAAGCAACAAATAATGGGACAGATAAAATTCCAGATTCTATATTTGCTTCTGTATTTTGTATAACACTGTAACACTGGAAATTGAGTTTATTATAAAATTATACTTAGCATCGCTACTGTTCATTGTTCTTACTGTTAATTGACAGTTCTTACTAAGATAAAAAAAAAGCTAAAAGCTTCCATTTTGCTCTATTTACTAATTTAATACAACCATTTTCATTACACATTATTTATCAGCACAGTAATCAAGTTTGAATATTTAAAATTTTAAGAATTAATTATTTGGTATGTCACAAACTTTCGCTTTAATGACAGCATGCATGAACTCCATGAGTTTATGCCAAAGCCTCTGATGAGTACATCAAATCCACCTGACAGTTGTCTAAACACATGCTTCAAAGAAAGGGATAAACCTTAAACTGGGTCTTATTGTACAAAGGCCTTCACATGAATGCTTATATCTGATTACATTTTAATAGTAACCAAGAAATAATGCGATTCTTTTACATTTCACTTTTTTTTTAAAGTTTGTTTTAAAATATCTAAATACTTTTTATTTCCAGAACAAAAAATTCGAGACTTGTTGGGAACTTATGTACATACATAACTAAACTATATGTACATACAAATGATCCTGAAAATGATTCAAAGAAATCATTTTTTAAAATGGTTATCACGGTTTCCTATGCAGCAACTGTCACACACAACAACCTCAAAGTAACTTTCAAAAGAAGTGAATGGAGCATAGAAATGTGTAAGAGTGCCCAGAACAAAGTTCAGACTTTGTTCAAAGATGTGGATTCACTCACCACGATGCTGGGGGATGGCTAAGTAAGAGAAACAAAAACACTTTGGTGCCCCCTTTGATTTGGATGACAGGTGAAAATTAGTTGGAACAGGTAGGGAGGAGTGTTAGGAGGGTGTGTGTGCGTGTGTGCATGTGTGTGTGTGCACCATAGTTTTGACCTGCCTGATAGTTAGGGATTAGGGCCCTCCTGGACAGCTGGGATTGGCAGGCGAGGCTCCAGGCCTCCGCCGCTCCCTGCATTGTGTGCGGAGGTGAGCTGCACAATGGGACTCCCACACTACTGAGCATGCTGGAATGTGGTGGCTTTAGCGCACAGGTATTCCTACAACGTCCTGCTGAGATGGGTTCTTCCCCCCTATATCCCAGTTGACTTCTTAGTATTATTTCCAACCAAATGAAGACAAAGGACAGTCTGTCTGTGTCTGTGTGTGTGTGCGCACGTGTGAGTCTGTCTTATTTGGTCTCTGAACACCTAATCTAAATGTGAGCCTGATATAAATTTGCCTGCTAATATGTATCAGATTGGAGAGGACACACAAAAAACACACTGCCTATAATAAATCACAAAGCTTCTTAGAGACTCTCTTTCTTTCTAACATACTTTCATACCTCCAGAGAACACCCGAGCAGTGGGCTCTCCGCCCCCACGCCAAAGAAACAGGCTCCACAATGGAATACCAGTGTGGCCTCAAATTAACAGCCAGCCTGTGTGAATAAGCTCTGTAGCGCCTGGGGTCCAACTCCAAACCCCAAGCACAAAAACAGAGAGAGAGACAGTGACCCTACACCACAGCGAGTGAGAACTGAAGGAGGAGGTGATCAGGATTTGAATGATGCCCTTTACACTTCGGTCCCAATAAGCCAAGGCCTACAGCAAACGTTTAGAAATTAGGCCATCCAACGTAGGACATTTTTATTTCTTAGAAGGACAAGAAAGGTGGAGAAGGACAAGAACAAAAACTACATTCTGAGACAATCTGTTCACCTAAATAAGCAGATATGGACATCCATTCTGAAACCTGTGCTAATCTTAGACGCATAATACGAGAGCCATTCACAAGAGAGAAAAGACAGACGGCGCGTAGAAGAGAGGGAACCGGCGTTCCTCTTTCTGATAGCTTCAGTTAGTTTCCTCATTGAGGGCCCAAGCGTATTGGCAAAGACAGCCATGGCAGCTGTCAACCCGGTTAGCGGTGGCCCATCAACCATATTCAGCTTGCTGGGCCAGTGCTGGCATTTTAATTACTGTTGGGTAAACTCATTTGCCCCAATGAAGGCCATGTGTCCTAATAGAATATGCAGGCTGCCTGACCTCTGAACCTGTGTGACACAAGATACAATAGGGGCAAAGCCAAGCTCTCTCTTCCCAGCCCTTATTACTCTCTATTACTTCAATTACTCATCCCTCACTGAGTCTGATTGTGAAAAAAAGGGAGAGAGAGAACTAGAGAAAAATAGAACACCACAATTATAAACATTTTTGTCCTCCGGACAAGTTCTGATTGATCTAAAAGGGAGTCCCAGTGATATTATAGCTGTAAAAGGTCAAAGCCTCTCTCTCGCCTAATGTGCCCCCACCCGTCTCTCAACCTTACACCCATCCCACCCCAAACCGAAAAGTAAGCACTGTCTCCGAGGCCCCCCCGACACCCCCTTGCCCTTCGCTACCCCCTCTGAGTGACCCACCCCAACTACTCTTCTAACCCAAAAAACACAGTGCGCCTCAAGATCATTAGAACATGTCGGGGGTTCACTGCCAACACAACCATTTGGGTAACCTAATCAGCTGACATCATTATTCGAGGTACTGTGTAGCATGAAATTAGTGCCGAGGTCACACAAACTTTAATTCAGCCCCTGCTGGGAGAAGAACTCCAACAGTAACAACATTGTTAGGGCCAAAACAACACAACCAACCGCACCTATCAGAACAAGACCATTGCAAAAGATTACGACACATTTTACAGAGACCGCGAGAAATTTGCAGTGTTCATAACAAAAACTCCAGACCATCTTTTGGGAGGCATGAATTGCTATGAGGATCACATCAAAGATTTCTGAAACCTAAAGCAGATTTAAGGCAGTCTGAGTGGATGAACAATTACAAGATTTTTTGTGAAAAAAGTACATTGAATTCAAATTTTGTTCTTTAAACTAGCTCATTTTTTAAGAAACTTTTCTTCTTTTTACTAGATTTATGGTTATTTAAAACCAAAAGGGATAGCAATATGAAAATGATGAAGTAGTGTTACCACAGGGGATGGCTTTGGGAATGGCCACACCTGTATAAGTTGTGAGGTGTTATCTTGTGATTGAGGTTAAACACTGGCCAGTGTGCTAATGGCAAGGCGACATGAATTATCGAAATTTGAACCAGGCATGATAGTGAGTGCCAGATGGATGGGACATTCCATTTTCAAAGATGTGTGGGCATTTTACATTTTTTGATCCACAGTGTCACATGTGTACCAGGGAAATATCACCGAAAGCATTACCACCCACAGTGGACAGCACAGTGGACTCCCATGGGTTCTTAATGATTGTGACTGGCTGTGTCTGGCTAGAATTGTCCATCTGAACTGACAAGTGACTCTCACAGAAATCACATGCACGTTCAGTGCAGGAGGCACCACACGAATATCCTGCAGGTCAGTGCAGCAATGAACCACACACTGGTCAAGTAGGCTGTTAAGGTTGATAACTGAACCCTACCAGGCTGGCAACATATGGCATGGTGCGAGTCACGTTGCTAAATACAAATAAGAAGCCATGGAACCCAACTGCCAACAAGACACCATACTGGTGTGGGGTTTCTTCTCATGGCATGGGTTGTGTCCACTGGTCTGCCAAAACATATCTTTGGCCAGTCCCTGCTATGTTTCACTGCTTGGTGAACATTTGCATGCTTTCATGGACTTTGTGTACCTCCACAATGATGTGATATTCCAGCAGTAGAATGCATTGTACCATCAGCCCCAAGTTGTCCAGAAATTATTTAAGGAGCAATCCACTGTCATGCCTTGTTCAAACTTCGATAATCAACGTCGCCTTGCTAAGAATATGCTGGCTAGTGCTCAACTTTACTCACAATACAACACCTCATAACTAATCTCCTTTTGTGCCTTATATGTCTTTTCACAGTACTGTAGGTTTTTAGTAATATACACATACTGAGTATTGTACTACAATACAATCTAAAAAAAATCTAAACTGTAAAAATACAATTTACAAAAACAAATAAAACACAACAGCTTATTAACAGTACTTAACAGTCAGATAAAATCAGCATAAAAGCTGAAATGCCAGACATGTATTATTTTGTATTAAAACTTAAATCTACAGTTTAACTCTTTAAATTCTGGGTTTATTACGTCCTAAGCCTTGTGATTCAGGCATTATGTGGAAAATAATTTGACCTGAGTTAACCCTAAGTTATGCAAACAAGGAATATAATGTGTCAGCAAATTCTGGACACCTAGGAGATTAAAATAAGTGGGAAAATTTTTATTTAACATTAAAAAAAATCTAAAATTAGATTTACCTAATTTAACATAAAATATATTTAACTGTAAAATAATACTGTGTGGACCCATATATCAATTTCACACTCCACATAACAGATTTTACAGTGGTTCCCAACAAGTAATAGAAACTGAATAACAAGCCTGTAGTTTATGGGGTCCCCTCATTGAATCAAATTATGTCTTGGCCCCTTTAGATGAATAGAAACACAGGGGTACAAATAGGGGTTCAAAGCGAGTATAAACCCAGCACATCAGCCTGTCTTTCAAGTGGGCTAGCTTTGGGCCAGGAGGAGGTTGTTCATTTGTTATGGTTGACCCCTGGCTTTGTAAAAGGGGATGTATCTAGTTTGTAAAAGTGCTTTCATCTCAGCCTCTAAATATGTTTTAACTGAAAAGGGTTATGATGTATTTATATCGCTCTGAAAAGGACAATAGGCAGGGTCTCCCTCACTCTTTCTCTCTCTCGCCCTCTCTGTGTCTGCGCTCCCACCCTTTCCCCCCTACTTCAACTCACACCAGAGTTCACAGACCTTTTGGCTTTCTGTCCATGTCCCCTGTGTCTGAGGTCAGAGGAACATTCCACACACCGCCTTTTGCTTAGCTGGGTGGAACAGCCCCAGATCAGTTTGAACAAAAATACAACAGAAGATTCATGAGAAACCTTACAGCCTGTTACACACACACACATGCACACTGTTCCAACACATCAGTCACCTGTCTCATTATATCTCATTATGACACACGCAAGGTGCAATGCTAGCCTACAGTGCTATGGATAATGACTGTCCCACTCTGGCCAGCTCTGTTATTCCCATCTGGAATTTACAATCACATTTTTTGAATGTTTCTATCTGCTTGGAGCTGCAGCTCAGAAAGGCTTTTGGTCACGTTTCGCATTCTATATTAAGAGGGATTAGGGATAAAATTTGGTCTCCTAAATGAAAAGTTATAACATATATCAGAAGTAGGACATCAATTATGGAATGTGAAAAAGTGTCTCTGTAAAAGAGAATTTATTTTTATTTCAACAAAACCAAGGGCATCCAAACTTTATAACTATATAAACTATATGTTGTTAAGACTATATATCCTGAGAATAAATACTTACATCATTTAACATTAAATTACAGGAAATAAAAATCCACAAACCCACAGTGTAGTAGCAAGAAGTCCTTGACCAGCCAAACCAGGTACAGGACTATAACGACATGTAACAGTGGGCTTCTTAAAGAGAGGATTATATTTGTGCTTTTTCTTAATTACTTTATCTAAATTGTATGGAGTTACAAAAGTGCTAGAGCACAGAGGCTGTTTTGTATTGCATAACAGCTGTCCGTACATAAAGGTATTACAGGAGTATAAATACTCAGCACTCAACTTCCAAGGGAAAAATGCTTTTTAGTGAGTACCAGAAGTTTCCATCTCAAATGCACCTAGGGAACACCTGTATGTGGCATGTGCCTAATGATCTGCTTCTGCAAAGCCTGCATAGAAGGGGCATATTGACTGCAATTATTCAGGACACCACCTGCAGTTAGGGGCTATAGCTCCCATGCAGTGCTTTCAGTAGTAAGCGCCCTGTATTTAACGTGTGGGAACGCACATTCTGTCCGTTATCGCTTTATTGTTGCAGCCTTTCTTTTCTTTCTTTCACTTGCTTTAAAAAAAAAACTAATTGAATTCTTGACTCCTAAGACACAGCTCGCTCTACTAGACTTGAGAGAGAGAGAGAGAGAGAGAGAGAGAGAGAGAGAGAGAGTGAGAGAGAGAGTGAGAGAGAGAGTGAGAGTGAGAGAGAGACACGAGAAGCAGAATGAAAGATGTGAATTTCAGTTTTTTTTTCTCTTTCTCTTTTTTGCGCTTGAGTGGGGTGGAGCAATGGGGGTGAAATTGGGGCGGGGTTGGGTTTGGGCGGCATAGTGGGTTGAGTCTCCCTGTACTTTGATACCAAGGGTCAGAGGTCATGCTCCCTCCGTTTGCCAGAGAGAGGCGATTTGGGGGCGGTTTATCCAACAATCATTTTCTTTAGGAAAGTTTCAAAGGCAGTACCCCTGCAACATCTTTGTAGTTGTGCTTGACCAACTCTAGACAAAACAGGCTCCCCAAAAAAGGACCCTTTCTCACCTCTCCTTGGGGATGCTTCTCTCTCCGATGGCTAGCACCACCTCCCCCTCTATCTCCCTCAGCCTGATCAGGGCGGACTCACTACAACCGCTGAGGTATTGTGTACTCTGCCCTTTGACGCACACAGATCGGCTGACGCAGGCTCTACCGGTCTTGCATATAGCATGGCAGGCTGTGACTACAAGACATATGTACGAATCTGTGTACTGCAGTCTGTATGAAATAATTAACATATGCAAACTAACAGAAGCAATAAAGCATGAAGTTTCACAGAACACTTCAGAAATCAGTGAAAAGCAGAAGCTCAAACAACAGAAACAGCTTTGACACAATTAGACCAAAAAAACACCGCATTTAAGGACCAACACGGATCTATGATATGACTGAACTTATAAGGAGGTAAAACAACAGCGATCAATCAATAAATCATCAATACAGCAAATCCAGTCAAATAATTTATGTGATAGGTGATATGTGATAATGTTATAAGTTCATGGGAATTTGTTATTGTTTACCATAGATATACTGGACGGCATTATACACAAGATAAATATTAAAGATAAGTAAGTTATATGTAAAGAGATTTTATGCTAAACCATTTATGAGCATTTATGTGGGTCCATTCATCGTGAAAAGTTTCAAATGTAGAAATTTTTAAATTTTTGTTTTGGACAGCAGCAATACTTCAATTTAAACCATAATAAATTTCTTGAAACCAGCCTTAGTATAAATCACTTCAACTTAGCACAAAGACACTTAGCACAATGACACAGCAAAATAAGTGAGCCATAGGCGAGGACAGTGTATTTACAAGTTCTGAATTCTGAGAAATCAGTGAATTATTATTACAGTCATCAATAATCAATACTGATTACTAATTAAGTAATCTAGCCATTAATGTGACAATTAATCAATTTATAAAAAAAAGGCTAAACAACATAATTAGTGAAATAGTTTTGCAAAAAATTTGCATTGTCACTATGTATGTAATTCATAAAGAGGTTACATTTTAAAAGTGCTATTACTTTTAAATAGGAAATATAAATGTACTTCTAAAATTCTACATGCTGTTAAATTCTCAAATAAATGTGGCATAAAACATTTCACCAACATTTGCACTGTATGTGTAAAGCCCACTCTCAACAGCATACATCATGAAAAAGGGAAGATTTTCAAAAACAGTGTATAATACTTTTTGCAACAAAAAGCCCTACTATTTTACTATTTACATACACAGTCAGCCTAGAAATGCTGGGCATATACACGCTAAAAAAACAAAACAAAAAAAAAACAAGCCACTAATTACACAGAAAATGACAAATTAAAGCTGAAATGTATGTCACTCTAGGCCGCATTATCTATTTGCAATAATATAGGCCTACAATAACAGGCTATTCAACAGGATTACTGTGTAGTTATTAAGTAGTATAACACATTTGTGAAAGCTTAAAGAGAGAAGGTTTTAACTTTCAAATATGTTACTTTAACAAGTATAATTCCCAGAAATTAGGGAACCATTCTATGGTTCAATTTGTGATAAAATGTTCAATCATGTAAAAGAAATGGTTTTAACAAAGGCCATAATTAATTAACATCTTCAGATGAGTCACTATGAAGCAAACTATTTTTTTAGCTTATGTGAGCCCAAAAGAAGGGTTTAAGAAGAAGAGTATCTGAGAACAAATGATTTGGTGTGGCGAGTGTACACACATCGGCTAAAGTTACATGGTCTTTGATTGCGTGTTCCAGACTCAACAAGTCCTATCATGTTAGCAAAGGTCTAACACGTTTGACATTACAGGAAACTATATAGCTGACTATTAATCACAAACTCACAAATCATTATAATGCTATGTTTACCAGTGTGAAAGAGGATAAGAACAGGTGGACACAGAACACTTACTTTCTGGACTTTCAATACATTCCCTAAAATACCTAAACTGTCTTTTAAGATCCAACAATTATTTTTAAATGTGTTTGTTTGTTCGTTTATTTATTTTTTGCTGTTGACTGGGATATGATTATGAGGGGCCAATATACTGGGTACTTTTAGCACTTATTCATTATATGTACACACTGCTTCAAAACCCAGTTCATACCAGGTTGGAATCCAAGTTGCCTGTTTTGAATAAAAGATTTTTGTGATGTCACTTTCATCCGAGTATTGAATCAGGAGCGGTTTTAGCCACATCCACTTAAGCTAAAGCTAGTAGAATAGTGTTTTAATCGATACAAAACAGCCAATGAGAATATAGTTTATTTAAATATGTTGGTCTCAAAGGCAGACACAAAGGAAACCAGACAGCTTAAGTGATAAAGAGAGGTTGGAAAATTGGAAAATGGCCGTGTAAAAATGCACTACGACTGTTTTGGGTACATAAACCTACACAAATGTTAAGTTAATCTCAGGGAATAAATAAAATGCAAGAATAATGCAGCATATGGTCGCTTTGATTTAGAGAAAGGCAAAATGGTAACCATAATGGGCCTGAACTAAAACCTCCTGTGGTCAAAAACACCTGAAGAAAACCAATCCTAAATCAAAATATAAATTTAAAAGGAAAAATCTTGACAAAACAGATTCATTCTCTAAACATGAATTCTCAAGTCTTTTTAAAAACAAAATGAACAAACCCAAACAACAAATTCCAATCTAAAATGTCAACACGCTTAAGCTCCCATTAGAGCACTGAAAGACATGAAAGAGTTGCATTCTCCACAGACGACCACATCAACTAACTGGACAAGACATTCCGGGTTCTAAAACAGTGCCTCTAAAATAAAACGTATGCTAATCAGAGGCCATTAGTAGCAATCAGGAGTTTCCTTTGAGACTGCAGCAGATGAATCCACATTAAGAGCAAAGTGACTGAGGCCTGCCATGACAGACAAAGACTGGACTCAGACGGGAGGAACGCAGGGTTGGGTGTGGAGGGGGGTGTCAAGCCCAAAGGATCAAAATCACAAATTTAAAATTATTCCAGCTGCTTTTACTTTGGTTCTTTCATCTTCTTTCTGGTCACCATCTCTTTCATATGAGATAGCAAATGGACAGAGCTAGTCACTGAAGAGAAATGAGAACAATGCAGGGGGCCAGAACAGACATTACCTTCACGATGGGAGAGAGGGTGTGCTTTTAGATTTGCCTTATAGTTAAAACTGTGACCACTGGCCATTTAGAGAGATTCAGAGGTAGTGTTTACCATGCAAAATCAGCTAGGAGCACTTTGTTCACTATAGATATCCTTCAGTCTGAACAGGACTAGTCTTGCTCCTTACATAAAAAACTAAAATCTCTGAAACATCAGAGTCTGAGCAGATGATTGAAAATGGAAAAAAAAAAAAACATAACAGCATGATATACCCTGCCTAGCAAAAAAATCAACTGTGAAAAGCAATTCTAGAAAAAGGAGCACCAGAAATGCTAGTGGAATCAATCAGGTTCACTGCAGAGAGATACAAGACAAAGGAGAACTGACCTTGGCATTTTTCTCCATCCACAATATCCCCCTAATGAACCTTGAGATGATGTTCAGTGGAAAAATTGACAAGAAGAAGTGATTGGGAGGGCAGAGAGAGTGAAAGGACAGAAAGACAGAGAAGGTAACAGATAAGAGATATATATGCCGCTATGGAGAGAGGCAGAAAAACTGCAGTGTAACAGAATTATGACTATAAAACGGGTCACAGTTTACTATTGTTTGGACTTGGTAGAAGCAATAAAATCCCCAACACGTCAGTGTCAGAAGCACACCCACTCTTCTTCTCTTTCTCTGGCTCCTCTTCCCCCCCCCTCCTTTTCTTTTGGATCCTGTCGTTCACTTCTGCGCCTCCTGTCTCACTCCCTGTTCTTTAGATACCTCAGGCGTGAAGCTGGAACAATTACATTTGCAACACAAGGGGCTCCCTTCTCTTTCTCACTCAGCTTCCCAAATTAAAACACACATTGTGCAATCACCATTTAGGAACCCCCATTACCATTCTCCACCTTCCAGACATTTCAGCTTCTCAGCATCTCAGCTTCTCACTTACTAAAACCTTACTAGAATAGAGGGCGGCCACTAGTGATAAGATTAATAACCATATAGTCTACAGATCATTTTTGAAAAGTCCCAACAATTACAAAGGCCATATAGTGCATGGACAATAAAAAGGTTCCAATGTATTTCAATGATAAACCATAATGCCTTTAATTAAAAAAGAGTAAAAACTATGGTAAAAATACATATAAATGGTTATAAAAGAGAACAATATACATTTAATTATACATTGCTAACAATCAAATTGCCAACTAGTTATTTTAGATTCATTGCAATTAGCATGGCTACTTGATTACTTAATAAAGATGCACATGCACACCAGAATCATATTGGTTATTTGTAGATAACTGCTAAAATGATTAATGGTATTGGCCAGCTGTTTAGATTTGCCCTAACTGATATTTGATGAATTATGTGTTTTAACCTGGAGGAGCAGAATATTGGCCATACTGGGCCACTGAGCCAAATAACAGGACTTTTGTAATCCTATAAAATAGATGTTATATTCCTCTGCAATGCTATTTCAATTATAAAGACATACATAAAAAATACTGCCTATTGACAGTGGCCATTAATCCTGATGTTGCTGTATGCCTATTGCTTACTATATAAATTTAGCTGACTAATCCTGACAGCCTACTATTACATCGAGCAGTGTGTAACATACAGGAGGTTAAAACCTCATTTAACTCAACGAATTCCAGAATGTCAGGCTTCATTTCACTTCTCTTACTCAAGAAAAGGCAGCAGAATGTGGCAACCATGCCTAATTATCAAAAATACTCTACAATGCTGCTACACTCAAGTCTTACCTGCCTCGTCGTTGTTATCACACCACAAATAGACACATTTCAAACCTAAAGAAGCTTGAAAGTTAATTGACACCTTGATTTCTGGCCATTTTAATTAACTTCACCCATTGTCAATATATTAGAAAGAGTGCAGTCCATTATTTGGGTGCAGCAGTCTGTTTCAGGGGCCTGCTATTTCAGCCATCAAATTGGAGAATTAATGACGTGGATAATCGTCTCTTATTCAGAAATCTAAATTCGTGGTTGAGGAGTCAGGGCACCGGGGTTTAATAATTCAGCTGAGCGGCTAAAACAGCACTGAACCATTCCATTTGTTCAGGTGGCTTTTTTCAGCTAGACACAGCCTGTGCTATAACAATAGGAGGGTTAAAAAGAGGAAAAACCTAGCAGCGAGATTTAGTTGCTTCCCGTGCACGATGTTTCCATTCGTTCAGCGGCGCTGCGAAGGTGCGCTTGACAGATCAGCTGCCTGACACGCAGAGGCAGGTGGAGGATCAGTGCTAGTGTTACAGCTTCATGCGGCTGTGTGTCATTAAGTGTGTGGGTGTATACATGGCTGAGCAATCAAAGGCAGCAGCGGTGAAGGCGACCCTGCTCCGACATTATATCCTGCCACAGTTTTTCCCCTTTCGTCTCCTTCACTGCCTTTCGTCTCACTTTATACCCTACTTTTTTAACCAGCCAGTCACATGGCTTTGGGAGAAAATGGCTTTGCTTGCTCAAGCTAAGCAGGTTTGATTTCTTGAAGTCTAAATATTCTGTTAATATACTTGCCTGTCCTTTATGTGAAGGAAACCACCTCAATATCAGGCCACTACCTATAAAATATAACAAAGTACATCTGGACCATCATTGCATAAGATTCGTTTTAATGAATAAACGGCAAAGAAAAAACTTTGTACAAAAAAAAATAATAATCTTGGCAGCACAATCTACATATGCTACACCATGAGGGGGCACAATTCTGCCTTCTAACCATTGAGAGCCAGGATCCCATCCTTCTCCATCTGCACTTCAGAGGTGTTAGCTAACTGACTTCAAAGCAATGGCATGGGCAATAAATTGAAGAGTACATATAAAAAAGGGTCTGACCACCTGCTTTGATGCACCCTCTCTCTGACCATTTCACCTCTCTATTCATAATGATGCCCTCCACCCCCTTCTTTAAACCATGCGATACATTCTTTATTTGGACAATCTCAAATTCACCCCGATGAAAGCAGCAGGTTGATGTTAGGGATCTCATGATGATTCATATTGACAAGAGCATTAAGAAAACCAACAAGGATGCGGCAAGAAACACCATGGGTCACAAATAAAAAGCGATAAGCATCATGGGCACAAGTAAATTACGGCCAAAGTAATATGGGTGGATTTGATTATACAGTTACATTAAAATATTCAGACACTTCTGAGGTGTTGAATGTGCCAACCATTGTTGCTTTTGCACCTCAAATACAATATGAAGTTTTATATTTTACAACCCTTAACAGTTGACAGCACGTAAGCACAAATGAACCGAAAAAGTCCTAAAAACTTACTGAAAGGGCGCAGCATATTCCAGTAGAAAAGTTCAAATGGAAAATTACTCACCATAGAGCGGGGCTGATGGCCACAGACCACACTCGATCATAGGTTGGGATTGTATGAAGACACTTGCCAAGCTGGTTTGGCGTTAATGCCCATATCTACAGACAAATTGATGAAGAAGGAAAGGTCGCACATTGCTTAAGACCAACCCATTTTCAATGCTGCAACAATATCAGTTTATATGGGTAGACATGCAAAACAGCGATTCATCATTCTTTTTTTTTCCAAGGCCAAGACTATTCTTTTATCATCCCCTGCATAAGTGCTTTTAGTGGAATTATACAATCCCCTCCCCCCCAAATGTCTGCATAATTAAATAATTAAAGTGCAAACTAATTTATTTAGGGTGGTTTAATGTAAAGTTCTCAGTTCTAGAGTACTTGCATCAAAACTCTCCTAGAAGTTACTAAGCATAAAGTGTGGAATGGTTGTAAATATGTTGTCTGAATGTTTTGAGACACGGCTTTACCATATAATATATCTTTTAGATACATTTATGGCACAGTAGTAGGGCTGTGACAATAACCACAATACCACAGCCATGTGACGCCTACCGCAGGGTTAAACTCGTTACCGTCATCATCACAATTTCTTTTCCACATCAGAACGGGTAAATAAACACATTCCCCACGTTTATATTTTAGAGGGCTCACTGATTGGTGGTGTGGGAGCTTACAGAAGGGTGCCACTAACAGAAAAAAGAACAAAATCTAAGCATCATAGCAGCTTAGCCACAGCAAAGAACTAAACATGTCAGAGCTTCACATTCTCTGCACACACCACAAACACGTTCGATTTCAGCTTACACTCAAACACCAGTCACTTAACTTTGCACTGTTCTAGTAATGGGTGTGACTGTCGCGTTAGCTATCTATAACCAAGTTTTGAGGTATGGCACATTTGGCATGATAAATAAGCTCCATACTAAAACAGCACACCAACGAGTTTGATTTAGGCTCACTGTCACTTATGGTCTCTCAAACATTTTTATTAATTACATTTTTGTCAATGGAGCACTTTTCAAAATCAAAAACCTGTTTTTAAAATTAAACCTTTGTTGTGTGACATAGTCTGGGTTTGTAGTTAACATTAAGGTGGCCAATTGGCCTACAGATCCAAACACCACTGAAAAGGTTTAAAATTGGCTTTTTGTCACTTCAGCAGTTGCTCAACTTCATGCTCTCAGATATTATCTATTTATTTTTAGTCAGCTAACATTTATTAACTTTTTAATAGATTGTTAGACATTTATTGATTGATGCATTTGGAAATGTGCACCTTGATTATCAGGTAAATCTAACAAGCAAACTACTTTTTCTAATTCTTAAATAACACTAGAAAAGACAGCATCTCCCTCCAACTACTTCTTACAGTAGACTGTGGAGATTAGATATTTAGGAGGCTAACAATTACATGGTATTTTACTATTATCACCATACATGTACATTGCATGTAAAAACAGACACTGGTGGTTTTAGATAATACATAAAATTGGTATATTTGAGTTGCATTTATGGTGACCCCTACTTCCTATTACCACAGCTATATAGAACTTTGAGATGGTACATTTCTCCAGATTGAAACATTTAATATCAAGCCACTCTAAATAATGTTGTTACATTTTATCAATGGACCTATGCAGATATTTTGAAATATCAGTGGAATTCTCCCCAAGAGCTTTTTCAATAATCCTGTACCGGCTGTGCTGATGTCCGCAGTTAAGTTATAATGCTAAGTGAGTCAAATATGGTTGTAAGACTAGTTCACTTGAATCCACCAGTTTTAGGTTTATTACCTGCCATTGGAGACTGACAAAAACTACTTTACTAAATGGTTAAAGTCAAAGTAAGGTTGATTTAAAGTTAAAGATTTAAAGTTAATGAAAGATACAGCCTAACTGTAACTGAGGTTTGCAGAAGAGACAAGGTCAAGTCTCATTTCATTAACTACAAGTTGGATCCTCTATAGGATTGTGTGCACACGTTTGGAAAAAAAAAAAGAAAACTCAGGTCAAAGTTTAGTGAACTTAGTAATACACATCATATTCCCTGTCATCATTATCAAATGGTATAGTTCAGTATTTTCTGAATGCATGCCAAGAACATACCGTTAAATCCTATACTCTGTCATGTTGTCCTAGAATGCACTGCAAACTGTACTAAGAAAGAGGTGCAATTAAAACCTACCTTAGCAGTTCTGTCTCTTGAGCCACTGATGATTAATTCGCCTTTGCAGTCAATACAATTCACTTCCTGATTATGGCCATAATACTCCACAGAATAATCACTTTTTCTGTCATGGATAAGGATCTTTCCATCACTGTAAAAAGAGAAAAAATTAAATGTGCAAAAGTGGTCCATCGCAAAAGAAACAAAAATTATGTTGAATAGACAAGTAAAATGCATGCACTATCCCTCAGTCAATAGACTTTCATTATTCCATGGAGCCATGCAAGATACCAGAACGCCATTCTTCACTATTATAAGTACATAACTGACAGTAGTATAACCTACCCACTAGTTTCACAGAAGATGCTGAATATTACTTAGTGTAGTAATAGCAGTACTTAGTACTTAGTGATTAATAATACTTTATTTAAATAACTGCAAAATAAAACTTAGATCACGGTAAGGCACTGAAGTAAATTATCTGGATCATTTGGATAATGTCTTTGTTAATGCTTTGACAGGTTAGTAAAAGCCAAAGGAATCATGGTCATATATGTTTAAAGATGAGAGGAAAACAGCTGCCAAATCTGTAACTGTGATAACTAATAAACCACAATGTCTTTTATGTATTTTTCCTGCAACATTTCAACTAGTTACCCTAAAGCAAGCAAACAAACAAAAACTGTGAATTACCCTCCAGCACTGACAAGATGTGTGTCTGTCAAAGTGAATCTGCACACATCCTCTTGGTGTCCTGAAAACACAGTTAATCTGTTATGCTGGAACCTCCCCCCCTCAGCCCCCCGGAGATGGTACGCTCCAATGTCTGCTGCCTGAGACAGATACAGCACATCACCGTCCAGCTGTATCCACGGCAACAAGCTGTGGGGAAAAATCAAGTAATGGAAATTACTCCTACACATGTAGCTCAATCTGGTTTCTAAGGACTTAGGTGATGTAGTGGCTAATAAAAAACACAATGATTTCTTATCCATGCTGGCAAGGTCAATAACACACCCAGAATCAGAATCCTTTTTTCAGTATTTGAGAAAATATTTCATCACAAGATGAACTATAAAAACACAACATGTTCCACATCCCTGCCTTTCAGTTTCCCTTTAACTGCAGAAAATGGCTTAAAGCAGTACTTCAGTAAAAAAGACAGATTTACACAATTTTCCCCAAACGCAGTCGAAAGCCAAAACATTTCCGTTTCCTCAGATTTACTCTGAAGCTATGAGGCTAATGTTGCTAACGCAGAACAGAAGCTAATACTGCACCACTAGTTAGCGACATTAGCCTCAAGAAAAGCTAAAGAAGCAAACTTCGGTCTGGGCTAAGCAGTTAAATAAGGAGTAAGGAGAAATTTGTTTAAACGTGTTATTTTAACATATTATCCCTAAATATCTGATATATACTTAGAGCTGCATCATGTGCGACTGCACAAGCAGACATATACATATACAGAGTGGTCTCCAAATCCCCAAACCATACATAGTATAGCTTTAAATAAAAGTTTTATACATTAATCAGGTTTATAAAACAAGCATGAACTCACTTAATCTTCCATTTTAGAAGGATATCTTTACGACAGACACCACGACTCCAGTTCTGGGATACCTTCACTCTGTCCTTTAACATCATAGTGGGATACCTGAAAGAATTAGTAAAAGTGTAAGATTGGGAAAACAGACAAATAAAAATGCCTGGCAAGCATACTAAAACTACATTGGGATACCCTAACAGAGACCATAATTTTCACACCAGAGATAATGTCAACAAAAACAATACTACAAGAATAACTTTTATAACAGAATTCATTTACTTTACTAACATTTAGATCAAATGTTTAATAATGTATTGACTTTACTGCTTGTTGTGACCATCTTGGGCAATTATTAATCCAAGTTATTAGGGTAATAAACAAAAAGAAATTTACATTGGTAAAAAAAAAAAACCTTGCCTAATGTCTATGGTTGGTCTGAAATTTTTTTTCCTGTGTTAAAGCAGACATGATCAAACAGTTTGAGCAGCTGCAGATAAACAGTAAACATGTTGGCTTACAAAAAGTAGAGATGTGAACAAACAGCATATAAATGGTTTAATTAAATGTGCAACCTAATTTAAAGCCATTTGTAAACCAACATATACAGATATGTCTTATATTGCAAACTGATAAATTCAGTTCATATAGGGCACAGCTGTATGCCAGACATCTTAGAAATTAATCTTACAGTGCAATATTGTGCCATTGTAACATTGCTTGAAAAAAGCAGAATTTTAATAAACATTTGAGATAAAATGTGTCTTTTGGTTGAGACAATGTGCACTTAGAGGGCAACGTCCACCACAGGATGTATTGCACTAAATTATAAATTTAAAAAAATACTGGGTTGATATTAGTTCACAATCATAAAATATAACCAATCACAATTATTTAAAATTGGAACATGAAGATCCATTTTAAGGTGATTTAATGATTAATTTAATCTAAAGCTATTAAACCAAACACATGTACACCAGTTCATAATAATTATGTTACAAACCGAATCTGACAAACATTGTATTATGTTTCATATTAAAACAGGAAGCATCATGTCAACCACCCCAGTGAAATCAGAGCTATTCCCAGAAAAGTCATAAAAATGGTCAATCAATCATTCAGAAGACCTGGGAGTGAAAGCTAGACAAGCAGATAGGAAATGTGTTGGGCTGTGGCAGATGACCAAAGAAAGCTGGTTTTGTTAATAAAGGTAGCCAATACTTTTGTTGCAGTTTTCTCTTTGTAATATAAAAGGGTATTTCCAGTATAGTTACTTGTCTAAGCCTGTCTGATGGGGATTTCCTATGAGCATACACACGAGGGACATAATTTCAGGATCATGCGTTATAGAGAGTGGCTGCATCCAAAACCACATACTACCACATTAAATAGCGTGTCATAAATAGTGCACCACAAATTAAAGTCTATTCATTAGTGTAGTACCGTAGTATGTGGGTTTGGACGCAGGTGGTGCCTCAAAGCTGTCCACAAAGCTGTCACCTGCCTATTTGTATTCGTGCTGAATTATCCAGCAGGTATTGTGCTTGTTGACACATACACTGTAAGAAAAGCGCAGACATGTCAAAGTAGTTTACCACGTTAGAATGAATTTAAGCAACCAAAGAAGCACGAAGGAAGACTTCTGCGGAGGCTGAATTACAAAAACGAATTTTCTCCTTATACCTGTCTGAATAGCTGTTAAAGCTACCTAGGATAAGCATATATAGCTATAGACACGTTAGCTGCAAGTGCACAGCTAACAGTGTTTACGTCACTGAGCTAGCTGAGCTAGCTCTGTTGCTAGTTAACGTTAGCGTGAGTAAGATATGCTAACTGACAATGTTTACGAGCTACATGCAGGTTATTAACAACTTACAAGACTACTAAAATGTGTTATTATTGTCATATATTAAAGGTCGGTTTATTAAACAGGTCAAAACGGGCTAAAGCATAAACAACACTGCACGCGCATATCTTACTGAATTGCTAGCTACGCAGTTTCTTGTGGAATCTCCTACGTTGACCAGCATTCTATACGGAATTTACGTAGCTATATGATTCATGCTGTAGGCCCATGTTAGCCAAATAGCCGATTAGCTATTCATCCCTGTAATAAAGATTCTTACAGGTCTGCTCCTTGTCTCGTCATTCCGGTGTTGATAAAGTCTTTTGCTATTCTCCTCCAAACAGCATCGCGGACGGTAAAGTGGTGGCTTCTCCTGCAGACTTGAGAGAGGCGACACAGCGATTTGTAGTCCAGGTACGAGAGTATGAGGTACAGAACATCTTCGGGTAACTGAAAGAGAAACATCGCGGCTCCGTCTCAAACTTGGCGCCTGCTCACCGTTAGCTGTGACACTGTATTTGCGTCGACGCAAAATAATGTCTTTGCAAATGAATAATTGATCGGTTTTAGGCAAAAGTACACAGAATCCCATTTTTTTTTCACAGCGTGTAAGCACAGTCAGTAGTAGGAGCCATTCCTTAAGAGAGCAAGTCACGTGAGTTGTGCTGTAAGAAAAGTAAACAGAAATTCACATGGACTTTACAGGGGGTAGTAGACTGAGGTTTATACCCTTCTAGGCGTATCTGCAATATTGTAAAATGAAGTAATAATGGCGAATAAAGAGGAAACTTGTCGTCGCTTGCTATTTCAGCAATTAATGAAGGATAGCTTAATAGGGCAAAGCAGGTAATGCTGATAGCCTCCTCCTGCATTCAGTCTCAAAATTAGATCACAAACATATAATAATAATAATAATAATAATAATAATGTTATTGTTATTATTATTGTTATTATTATTATTATTATTTATTTATTTATTTATTTTTTGCAATAGTCATCTTTAAAATTTAAGCTTAATAAATAACTAATGCAAAGACAAATAAACAATTAGGGTTTACAATACATCAGACAAGACAAGTCAGATCTACTGCTGGTAAAAATCATGATAGACCATTATGGCTGATCTGCATATGTTGTGTTTTGGAAGCCAGCTAAACTAAACCAGCATCTGTTCATCACTGTTAAAGACGTTTATACCTTAAGATAGTTTACATGTTCGGAATTATGTAAATATGACGTTAACAAAATGGGAAAGTTGAGTGATGTCATGCCCTGGCCACAGTTGGAAAGACTGAATGACATAGTAGAGTTAAATCATATAATAATCTGTTACTCAGAGGACGAGAGAGACAGCAACCACTTGATGCGACAATCAAAATGGCAATGAAATATATTGGTTGGATTACATAACATATTTAAATGGTGTTGCACATGTACATTTTACTGGCCCTTAACAGTCAGTGTTCTGTTTAACCATAGCATATGTATTATACTTTTACAATATGACATAAAAAAACAAATTAGAACAAACATGACAAATTAGCAAAATACCACTGCTGGTGGACCAGCACTGTCACACTGTGATGCAATCAGTCCTACATAAAATCTAAAAATCTAAAAAAAAAAAAAATGTTATCTTCAGTGATGTGAAATATTTAGCTCACTCATAATACAGCAAATTTGAAAAGTGGTGGACGTGTGCACCATACTGAAGCCTATATGTTTTAACCGTCAGGGATCTCTTTACAGCAACTCATAACGAATAGTTCCATCATGGATTCTAGCAAAAACAATTAAAGCCCTGAGTCTGTATGTATTTCACAATCCCTAATTTGTTTGTCCTACTGATTTAGACCACAGGACCTTTGTTTTTTGCTCTAAATGAAAAGGTTTGTGGTGAGTGTGCATAGACTTTTATTCAGAAAGCAGCACATAGGCCTCTGTTGTTCAAAGTGTGCTTCCATGTGTGCCCTGGATCCAGCATGGCACTATTTGAGGGCTTTATTTACCTATCTGCTTTCCAATATCACTATAGAGCAAAGCACATAAGAAATTAGTACTTCTGCAGTAAAAATAGCTGTAGTCAAGGCTTCCTCTTGTCCATTTTGCTCCTTCTTTGCTCTTGTCTCTCTTTCTATAGACTTGATTTCTCTGAAGACATGCTCAGTTGCTTGTGGAATGCAGTTTTGTTCTTTTCTTCATTTTAGCTCTTTTCCAATTCCTCTCCGTGTCCACCCCTCACTTGGGCTCCACCAGTCGCATTGATGTGTTTCTTCTTCAGCTTCTTCTTTTTGTATGGCAGGCCTTTTTGACTGGGAATTCCATCTTATGTAAGCATTCAGTGCTTGTCATTGTATGACACGTTTTTAAATTAGCCCCACAGTGGGCCCATTTGATCTTAGGTTATGGTTTGTGGTTGTCAGAAATGCGTCTACTTGATAGCTGCTTTGTTAAAAAAGAAGTGGTAGCTTGACCTCAACCTATTCAGTGTGATGACCAAGTAGTTCAGTGTACTGCGGACCTGGACATTTTCTCTGCTAAACTACTTAACGGAAACCATTTCTTTCCCGTCTTTAAGGTTAAAGTTGGTTTGTGTGTACAAAAGTGTGTACAAAATTGTATTTTTAGTGTTTAATTATTTGTTATTTAGCCTATATATATATTAAAATGCTTTATATATTACATACTATAATTATTATACTATAATTATTTGTAACACTGTCATGAGTGCATCTATATCACATATCGTTGCTATGTGTGAATTCTTTATAGAAATGGTCACAAAATGACTAGGAAATATCTAGTTATGTAAACATGCACTAAACAGAAGGGGAAAAAAACACTTCACAAAAGCTGAAGATTTTGTTCCAACAGCAATACTAGAAAATGACTGTAATTGTTACTTAGAGTCATTAAGATTATCAAGTTAAACTGTATTGTAAGCTGTTTTTGTTTTTTATACCTTATATCATGCTATGATGTTGTGGATCTTTTTTGAAAAATCAATTTAAAAAAAGTGCATATCATGGACTTTTTGCTTGTGTCAAAGATGTTTAAACGGTCATCAGTCACTACACTGTCATTGCACACAGAACATTGATGGTATTGATCAACTGTACACAACATATAAATGAAATCTACATTAGCCAAATAAGCCAGCTGTTGAAATCCAGGCCCTATAAATATCCATGTCCCCAATACTCATCTTCTAAAAATCATTTATGGTTTACTTTCCAGCTGAATTGTCATGACTGAAAGGAAATGAAGAAGGAGGGGGAGACTCCCCTTTTGATCTCTTTGGAGGGGTGCAGGGTGCTCTGTGTGGCTGGCAAACACATTTAGCTTGTAATTGTTCAGAACATTCTGACAATCAGTCTTAGAAATGCATGAGCAAACAAAGATTACAGATCCAATTGGAAAAGTCAACAGGTCTTCCGTTAGTTCCATTTCTAAACAATTAAACTGAGGGAACTCATCCCCTCTGTAATCCGTGTTTGTATTTCAATTATGCCTTTCAGTTTGACTGCTCGGTAGTTCTAAACTCAGTGGAATTGCGCCTCATTTGCATGGCATCACAAGCTACACAGAAGGTGTGATTTTTCCCACAACCTGCTGGATCCCTCTGGTTTCTACAATTTTATGGTTACTGAGACAAATTTAACGGGAAGCCACAGCCAGATAATACAGGATGACCATGGCAAACCATCAAGCCCTGTTAATCAGTAGTGGTCACCTTAAATGTGAAAGCTACAGGGAGCCCTGCATGTTCTTAGGAGGAAATCTTATGCATTGTTAAACAATGGAAAAGAGACATAAATCATGCTTATTTTATAATGTTTGTTAGGAGATATATAACTAAGTGACTGTCTCTCCCCATGTTGATTATCTTTGTTTGAATGCAATGTGAACAAAATACTAGTGCTGTGGTTCACATTAAAATTTATTTATATTATTTTAATATGAAATATATAAAGAAAAACCATGCTGGATCAAAAATGAATATATACAAAGTCCACATACTTAGTACTTAACTGATTAATTCATTCTTAGGAATCAAAACACCTTCTGCAATACTCTGGAACTGTGAAGTGTTAAAGGTCTTATTCCAAACAGTAATTAAAAGTGATAGACACTAAGGGTAGATCTATTCCATGGGTAGAGCTCTCTCTCTCTCTCTCTCTCTCTCTCTCTATATCTCTCTCTCCCTCTCTGTATATATCTATATAGAATGTCCAGTGAATATACTCCCCTTAAAAAGCATTTGGATTTGCTTATCTAAAGATCAGTGTAAGTTTCTGCTAATATGCTCAAATATAGTTGAGTGTGGCTAACATGCATAAGTTCTTGTAGAAGTGTTTAGAAATTCTGTACCTCAGAGAGCCCTGCTGAGCTACTGGCCTTTCCACAGATTTGACCCCTGCACCCCCGGTCAGCTACTAGCATAACATGAGGCTGACCACATGGTGGACTGCACCATAAAAATCATCAGGTCTTACTAACATACCTGCAAAAAATACACATAGATGATCATTTCTATGATTTTAAAATTCTATGATTGTAAAATCATAATAGTCTGCAGTAAAACACTTAATATGATGAGTTTACTATCACAGAAGCCAAACTCTGGGTGGTTTATATGTGTACTTCATCTCATCGTGTCCATATTTCATGGATCATTGTATTAAACTTAGTGATACCTATACATTAATTTGTGTGCTTGACAGAGAGATACCATTAAAGAGTTTCAGCTCATTTATGTAACAAGCTCCGTCCTTATTCTTATATACTCAGTGTGTCCTGTTCTTGGCTTTTGGTTCCTTAGGGCCCTTTCCACAAACACACACCACTGTCTATGAACAAAACAGAGACTTTTCCAATCAGATTAAGCTACAGGGTGTTAAAGGTCTAAGATTAAAGAAAAACACCTGTCTGATGGCAAGGAGCCAGGACTGAGGAACTACAGCATGTCCAGTTCAACCAGAGGAGAGGCCAAACAGTGCTGGACCCCTGTAGAGACAGCCCCACTGAGCTGTTGACCTGTGCTGGGCCACTCTAAACAGACTGGGGGGAAAGGCCTTTACGTGCTACCTTCATATCTTGCTCCACTGGTCACTAACCAGAAGGGTTACACAAACAATAGTGGTATTTATTATGATGTAATTACGTAATGGTAAGCTGATCAATACAAGACTGTGTTCTTTGATGGCAAAGAAAGTTCTTTGGACCAACACCATAGAAAAACCATGTTTGGATCCCCAGAGACAGAGACACATTCCGTTTGTGTGTTTTAACCATTTACAAGACTATCATTTCTTGTTTTGTGTGAGCAGTATTATATAACACAAGATCTATGTTCACAGAGCCCAAGATATGCCTGTAAGCTTCTCACAAAAAGTATAGCATAGAGTTAGTAGTTACTATTAGATACCAATAGTAAGGCATTAATAATGACAGTAGTAATGGTCAGTGGTACACTCACATATGAGAAGATGACATAGATTTAGTCGAAAACAGCATGATTAAATAATTATTATTATGATAATACCATTTCCAAACCTTTGAATCTTCGTGAATCTTTTATTACACTCTTGTCAGTTTGCACTGCAGTCTAGTGTTTAGTAAAAATGATCCAGAGGTTTAAGAAGCACTTTTGTAAATGACGTTATGCGTATGTCTGTGTGTGTGTGTGTTTTGAAATCTCTAAAAACCATTACGGAACCTTTATTTTTTTTACAGAGTTTGGAAAACTACATTTCCCTCCCTTTTTGACTTTGATGTAGTATATGAATATGTTTTACAGTCAATTTATGGAATAATGATCTGTTGTGATTTCATTTATTTGCATATTTGCCTACAGCAGTTTTTCCCCACCCCTTTACTCTAAAGTTATAAGGGGTGTTTCAGCATGGACTGCTTTTTGCAGGCAGCACTATACAGAGCAGCCAACCAGAACAACGCATTTACACAATTTAGTCTTAAAGGTACAGTAACAAAACTAGCTTGTTTAATTATCTAAGGAATTAGGAGAGGTTGCAGTGGTCATGTAAAATGAATTGTGGTCGTTTTTCATAGAAAAATAAACATTCTAAGCAGGGATGTGCACCCCTTTGTAATTAGATTTTGATATTTAGTAGGAGCAGTCTACTGTACAGTATAAGACTGTAATTGGGGCATATATTGTACAGAATGTTAACACTTCATTTCTTTTTTTTCTTGCATGTTAATTTGTTGAAGGTATGTGCAGTTAAGGAAAGTTATTTAGACTCCTCCCAAGTAAAGCTGCCATACCAGCATGGCACAGAAGTCAAATAAAGAGCATAAATTGGAAAGTTTCTGAAGGAATGAAGAGCCACTGAGCAGTATCCTAAGGTAAATTTATTACACATTTTTAAATAAATATTTCCATCCTTAAAATTATTTTACACATCCTCAAATAAAAAATATATTTATATATGTATAAAAACAGACAGACATAATGCAACAAAAGACAAAGAAAGACTTTCCTACGTTTCTTACAATGCATTTGTACACCTTGAATTTACAGCTGAAACCATGGTAGGAAACATGTGATTATCAAAAATGTAGCTGCCACATATTATGTACGGATTTAAAGCTGTGTTTGCTTTAGCTGTGTTTATCTCAAGAACGTTCCAGAACCAAGAACCAAGAGAGGTTACTCCGATGAGCTGGGTGTCTTATCACTGGGTGGTCGAGAGGTGCCTTGGCTGCATGTGTAACCCAATACAGCCTTCTTTTGTCAGTGCATTCTCTCAGGCCCTTCAAGTCCCCATGAGCAGCAATATGAAGAGTATAAATTACTCTAAAACTGTCAAAACACAACAAAACAAAACCCAAAACGAGAGACTGTGAAGTCCACACACTACTAAAATGTCAGCTCTGCCATCTGACATGTATCTTAAGTCATGTGCTTCGCTTGCCTAAAACTTTACACAGGTCAGTACTAAAAGTCTGGAGTACAAAAATAGATCTCTTTTTCCTTGTTTTTTTTTTCTTTCTTTTCCAGAGAGCTTTTTTTCTTTCTTTCTAAAAAATCATTATAAAACAAACTAATGTTAGGTATATTAATGCTCAGTACAAAACATTGTTTTAGGAGTTCATACGAGGGGATTTTGTTCATTATTTAAGTTGGTATTTTCTCTCTCACTCGCTGTCTCCCTCTTCTTTCCTGCTTCACTCTTCAGCGCTCTCCTGAGTAACGGGTGCGTTTAGTCCGTCTGTTGAAAGGGTAATTGATGAAATCAAAGGGTCTGTGCTCTGCAATGTGATGTCCTTTGGGCAGCCGCTTCATGAAGTGGACTTCCCGCTGATGCTGCCTGGTTTTGGAGCCCTTGCGGGGTCTTCCTTTGCGTGTGAACGCCATGTACCAGCCTTCGTACTTTACATTCTGGAGAGCCGTGTAGTTGTTCTCCAGTACAATCTCGGTAAAAATGCAGTCCTTCCCCTGACCATTTTGCTGCAAAGAAGAAAGAAAAACATGAGATTCAGGAACAGAGTTTTTTAAAGTTATGTAAAAATCTATTGAAAGGTATTCGCGGAAAGCCTCCCAGGTTTAGATGTGAGGCTTCCCCACATGCAGACGGCATATGCTTAAGCCATTATAGTTCAAGATCAAGAGAGAGGGAAATGACAGCGGTAACCAATGACTTTCCCCCTTTGGTAAACACCAATGCAGATTCATCCTAAGAGATGAATGGTTTCTTCCACCTTGGGCTGCTCACAGGTCAATAGTGTAAAGCTTTGTAATACAGGAGAAAATATTTTCATAGATGCTTTAATTTTACATTCGTGTTGGCTACGGAAAACTGACTAGGATCATAATGTCATTGCATTTATCAAGACATATCTAAGAAATTAATTCTGGGGCCATCAACCCAGTCTTCTCGGTGTACACACTGAATAACTGGCATAACATTAACATTCTAATGTTTGTTCTAAAGAACCTGTAAAGGAAATATATATTATCTAGTTCCCAATCATTCAAAAAGCGATCATCTGTAACTTCTATATGGATTTCCACTGAGTGCACTGAATATAAACTGACATAGCCTAACATTAATGGACATCATCAGTCTTCTTGTTCTAAAGATCCACTCCTCTCAGGAAGTGCATCAGCTCTGTGCCATACCAACAGAGCCTCCTGGGTCCAGCCTGCCAAATCCTCAACACGTCAATACCTTAAACGGGGAACGCAAACCTATTTCCAAGCTCTCATCCAAAGTGCCATTAGACATAAACCTCATATCCATCACTTAAAACATTTCCTGATATGTCCACCAATACAAAAAAAACCCAACAACAACAAACTAACACGAAAAAAAAAACTCTCATGCAGGCTGTCGTTGGGCGGCCAATATGTCAGATAGCATAAGATCAGGGGTGCCAAGCAGATGGTCCACCTGGCAGGGTGCTGGGAGGTGGGGGCCGAGTCTCCATCCCACTTTATTACCATTCACAGCAAGAAAGAGGCACAAATCCACCCTGGAACAAGAGCGCCCGGCTAAAAAAAGGAGGAAAGATCCTATTTCTTACACTCCATATCCCATACCGCAACCAGGAAAGGCCTTGGAGCAAACTGTAAGCATTTACCAGACAAAAACGAGGATGTGTCCGTAAAGGCTTTTTTTTTTTTATTTGCTTGCAGCTTTCCCTCCACTGGATGTTGTGTTTTTACTATCATAATACTTCACAGCACGAACGCTGGGAGAGTAACGTTCCTTCTCTAAATACAGAATTTATTCAATGCCTTCTTTTCAGCCCACCGTCATCACAAATCCAAACAATGCATCTGTCTAATCCCAGCACTGCTGAATATCAGTCTCTGTCGCAGCTGGACCTGTGACAAGTTTTTTTTCTTCAGTATGTGCTTTTTTTGCTTACCTTGCCAATCAGCTTGCCTCTTCTATTCATGCAGATGTAGAGTCCTGTCTCAGCCCCTTTAATACGAACTCGGCTGCCAAATGTGTCTGTCTCCACAATGAGCTTTGCTGTAGAAGAGAAAAAGGTACACACCTATAAGTTTCATTTAAATTTAATTTAAATTCATAAAGTTTTGCATTTGAGATTTGAGTCATCATATTAAGCATGTATATATATATATATTTATATATATATATATATATATATATATATATATATATATATATATTTTTTTTTTTTTTTTTTGCAGAGCTTCTATAAGAAGTCGCACATGCACACATACACGCTCACGAACCCACAGGGGCTATTTCTCAGGATTTATGCAAGTCTAAATTCTTTCAAAATGATAAAAACAGGTGGACCCTCAATTCTTCGGCAAAGAAAAAAGCCAACCTGGCAGTTCTGTTGAGGCTATTAAAATGTATATGCACATCTTTTTAGCATACATGTCCAGATCATCTTCATCGTGGACTATGTTTGATTAGATAATACATTCTTTAAAATTAAAAATGTTTTACAAAGATGAAGTAAAGTATTCATGTCAAGTGTACTTCACTTTATTGTATTTTAGACAGCTCCACATTTTTATCTAACAAAGTGCTGGACTGCTCCAAATGCAATCCAGCTTTTTTTTGTTAAATAAAAAAAGTCCATCTTGATCCAAATAACCACCACAATCCTGTAAGTCCTCTATGCAAGTATCCTGGAAAGACGGTTTCTACGAAAGTCACCCTCCCACGATACACGCTCTTCATGCCAAGAATTAGCACTTGCGGCCCCTCTTTGATTCAGCTCCCATGCTCTCAGTGATCGTAAAGAGTTACGGTTCAAATGGAGGGGGTCAGATAACCTGCTGGTGCAGAGCCTAACCGCAAGCCCACGAGCTGCAGTCAGGCTTTGGCCTGAGCTTACAACCCTGCTGTCTCTGCAACATGCTCAGGTGACATGGATGTCACCAATGCCATGCAGGGCCGGAGCCAGCATTTCCTGAAATACCTCAACAGGACTAGTAATTACAAGGCTTCCACACACATGAGAAAGCTGCAACTGGAGCTTATCCAAGACCAAACATGCCGCACATTAAAGACGCAATCGAAACTCTAGCCTATTGTTTCTAGCTCTGCTAATTATATTATAGGTATAGGTGACAGATCGAAACTTCAATAAGCAAATATGAGAATAAAAGTTTTTAAAGTCTTTTTTTTTTGTGGGGCTTTAGGGTTCATTTTCAATTGCTGGAAAAATTCTCTGTGCAGTCCAGGACTAGGCTCCTGTCTGAAAATGCACTTAGCTGACAGTAAGAGATATGTAATTCATATAAACAAATAGTATACATATTTTGAATGCGATTGCTTCAGCAAAATGATGCACTGTTCATTTCCATACTAGACTATTCACTTGGTCAACAGAAGTGTGTAGTTACAGTTACTTGTTAGGTTCCTGCAACCCTACAAGCCCTAAAGGTGAGCAATGCAAATGCACATGTAAAAGTCAGAATTTCTCTCTACATATTTTCATCGTAGAGTTTGGTTCAGAAAGAGGAAGGAACTTTATTCAGGAAATGTTCAGGAGGTTGGAGTAAGATGAGTCTTAATGGCTCTTCCAGACTCGCGTCTCTCTCTAGAGAGTCACCTTCAGAACAATCTAGAATCCATTTAACATTTTTTACACCCCACAACTTCTTTTTCAGCGAATGCAAAACCTAACCTAATAGCCGAACCAAACGAGCAACAGCGACTGCTACATAGTACATACTAGACAAAACAACAACACCCACAAAACGGGCCTAAAACACATGAAGCAGCATCGATCAAACATGCCAACTCGTAGCTGTACTCACCGTGAACGTCTCCATCCTCGGCCATGGCGTTGATCTTTTTGTTGGCTAGGACTTGGACGTGTTTGCCGCTGGTTCTGCTGTAAAGCTGGTAGGTCCGAATTAGTCTCCGGCTCACCCGGTCCGTCACCCTACTTTGCTCATTCACATGCTGTGTAAAATTAGGCGGGGACTGAATGGTTACCTGTCAGAAATTAAGTACGACATAATCAATACCTGCAGAATTGCTTCATTAGGCTTCAGCAGAGGCCTATAAATTGTGCGTGCATTAGAAGGACTGCATGCAGAGAGCCGGCAGCAATAATTGCATGAAATTAATACATGACTCGACGCCGCTTAATTCATTTCACACTGAAAGCAGCTTCACGATTTAAGAGCTGAACAAATGCATTAAAGGCGGGTTGATGGCTGATGTTAAAGCGCGTAACGCGAGGTGGGTGGAGGCGAGGGGGGTTAAGTTAGCAGAAGTTCTCCAGCGCAGTGCTGCGTAAAGTTTCACTCCGCGCGCCCCTGTGCGCTTCACCTTGGCGCGGTACCTGCGGGCTGCGGCGCGAGCCCAGCGCTGCAAGAGCCTGCTAATCACTATGCGACCGCACGCGCGCACTTTTATCTTTACTAAAGCATTTAGGTTTTAACCCCAGTCCAGCTCTGGATCGTCCACATCCACCGTTTATACTTTTTTTAATAATGGCACGTGAGCCATAATAACAGCACTGTAAACTGTAATACTGTACTACAGCACTGTGTGTAATTTCATGCTATCACGCTCCGGCCATATTACATATATCATAACACCAAATAGCATGCTACTGGAATTTTAAAATCTCCCACATACCTGAGCATAGTAGCAGAACGCAAAGAGGTGAAGAAATCTGGAGGGAACACAAAAAATAAAGAGACAGAATATTAGATTCATAAAAATGCCACTGAATGGGTTTAAATGCGTAAAAGGAGCGCAGGGCGCGCTGGCTACTCACAGGTAACTTAATCGTGATGGAATGAGTCTCATTGTGGATTGAGGGGAACGGGCCGCGGAGATAAACCTCAGCGTACTAAATGAGCGAGTGATGTAAAGGAGAGATAACAGCTCGGCTCTTCCACTGGAAACAGGGGAGCTCCTCTCAGCGAAAGCCTGCGCGCGGACATCCAAGAAGCGCGGAGATCACGGGGCGACGATCCGACCAGCAGGAAACGCGGGAGGGTGAAAAAAATAAGAAAAAGAAAAAAGAAACGCTGTACAGGCAGAGCGACGGGCGCTCCTTCAAAAAGTATGACTTCCCCGCGAGCTTTCCAACTTACAGTACCGTCATGCAGTAGGACAGGCTACTGTCTGCATGGAGCAGAGAAGGAACAAAACTCAAACAAGCAGAAGCCAAGTCATGTTGTCCTTCAAAAATGACAGAAAAAAATGTAGGCTCTCTCCTCGCCGTGTTGTCGGTAAGCTCCAGAAGGGAGTCCTTGGACGTGTGTGTGTTTGTATGCGTATGAGCGCGCCCCCGTGCTGGATGTCAGGCAGCAGGAGCAGGACGGTGCATCCCGTGCTGATGGTGGCTCTCTTCAGGAAAACAGTGGTGCTGGGACTCAGTGGCCTCCTCTCTTATTCTCCCCTCCTCTTCTCCCACTGCCAGGCTCCAATGTCAACCCTGCTCGCGCGCACGGCCTTGGTTCAAATGGTAGGTTGGTCCTGGAGGAGCAAGCCCCCTCCTTTTTCAACAGAACAAAAGCGACTGCCACCCCCCCACCCCCCCACTCCAAAACACCTCCTCCCTCCCCCTGAATTTAAAGTATACTTCACCTGAGTTGAGGAGCAGCACTAACGGGGGAGTCTAACTCTGCGCAGGGCGCTAGGGGATTCACGCTTAATTGGACTATATTGATGAAATGCTCTCTCTCTCTGACTCTCTCCCTGTCTCTGTCTGTCTCTCTCGTTCACACAGCAAATTGAGGTTGCCGAATTTACAGTATGCAGGTTTTCTCCTTGTGTGCTCAGTGCCGAGGCTGCGAGTGAGGTGACAGCACTTCTACTAACCAGGGCAGCAGGTTAACTTAGTCCATTCAGATCTGAACCGCAGGCTTTTGTGCATTGGCGCACACCCAGTCACCCACCCACCCACCCACCACCTCAGCAGTCGTTCCCCTGAGACTTGTGTATTGTCAAAGAGAAGTGTGAGACATTAAAAGGATTACAGACGATTAGCGTTTTCAGAACGTCACCCTTCTTTAGCTGCTCCCTGAAGAACGGCACACTTTTTTATCTTCCCCTGTTTCTCCAAACATTGTTGGTCTACGGTCTTATTCTCTTGGGGGTCCCCCGACTCGTTTTAATCGTTTTAATACCAACAAAAGCCCTCGTTCACAAATTAATCATCCCGCAGGACTTTATTTGTAATCGCCATAAAATAACTGCGCTCCACCCTCCAGCTCTGCTGATGGCCCGTCATTAATTAGGACACTTCCAGTGCTTATAAGCTTTTTGCAGCTATTCAGTTTGTTAAATAGCCCAAATGAAGTATGGCCCACGCCCAGAGGTAGCCGGACTCGGACTGTCCGAGATGAAGGGGTAACGATTTGCAGGTGAAACCTTTTTGATCAAGACGTACTTGTCAGCCTGGGTCAGTAAATAAGCGATGTAAGGCTCTAATCCCAAAACTTCCTTAAGATGCACCATTACTGCGACTAGTGAGATGATCAGGTGTGTAACAGAAGCTAACAGGCCCCTTGGAGAGATCAGGATCAGTGGCAATATGCGTTTGAATCGAGGCGTTATGTGCTATGACCACAAGGGGGCGCCACTTAAAGATGGCCTTTCAATTACTTTGATTTATACTCTGCTTCACATGTAATAGCAATTCAGCAAAAAAAAAAAAAGTCTTGGGCATTTTGTGGATGGGTGGCAGGACAAATGAGTACGCCAGTAGGGTTAAAGACCGAAAGCCCAAAAGCTTCTCTGTGGTTTTCCAGTGGGAACTCTCGGACGACATTCCCAAAAGTGAAGGGCCCACACATGCACACTTCTATCTTTCCTCCGTTTCATGCTTTGAAGAGTTGTTGTTTTCCCTCCTCTAACCTTTTTTTTTATGTGTGTGTGCATCGTGTTGTGTTGAAGTGGCCCAGTATTAATGGCCCATTAAAGTCAACAGTCTGACTCCATGGCTGAGCACTTCTGCATGGCCTAAGGCAGCACTGGGCTCCCCATTAACCCCACATCCAGCTCTCCGTCGCTCACTGCCTAACCAAGCAGCAGGATGACTAACATGGGAATGCATTGCTGCTGCATAACCCACTGGGCAGCGGGACAGCCCCGGCAAAGAGAGGGGGGCACTAGGAGATATGAGAGACAGCAGTTCTTGCCACTACGCTGACACAAACATGCTGACCATAATACAGGCATCTGTATCAAACAATGGTTGTTTTGTATAATCGACCATATGGCTTAGTTAAAAACAAATATTCCGGCCCGAGATATTTACATAATTAATAAGATAAAAAAATATAAACTCATGTTTTATAGGCTATTGTCTATCAGGAAGTGGCTGTCACAAACTTTTTCCGAAAAAAGTATTATAGTCTGTAATATTTACATTTATCATGAGTTTAACTTAAAAACACAACTTTATTTAAAAATTGTTTTCCAAAACAGAGTTTTAGTCCATAGTTGGAACCATATTTTAGCCACACCTCTGATTTTTAAAGAAAGAAGCGACACAAACCATCTGTTTCAATGGTGAAATTAGAAAATGTCACCATAGAAACACAAACATTTCTAAATAAAGTAAACTTTGTATTTCAATAAAAATTATTTGATTGTATGTGTGTTCCACCATTCAAAGCTGAATTTTCTAGTTATGCCTTGGCTAGCATTTTTAAAGTTATGCTCTACCTTACCTAACACTGTCACTACTGAAAGTCATATTATAATATTTAATTAAGTAATATTAATATTAAGTAATATTTTGGTTCTGTTGTTTTTGTGAGGGCTGCCAACTTTCACATTTCTGTTAAAGAATTCATTGGACCAGACCAGGGCCGATAATGGGGGTTCGTTAATAAACCCCCATAATGGTGGGCGGAATGAAGTTTAGGGGATTAGGGTGGCTATGCTTAAATTTGATCAGATCTCTTTCCACATCAACAATGAAGGATAGACTTATTTAAAGTAAAATATATAGATTGTATACAAGTTACATTTTTGCTTAACCTATTCTGTCACATGAAGTGACCTGATGAAAATGAACAACATTTATTCTTTCCGAGAAGGAAGACAGACAGACTATAGAATAGAATAAACTGGTTAAACAGTCACTATTTCTGCTATCTAGCAGAATTGCACAAGTGGTTGCCTAACACAAACGTCTCTCATTGGTTTGCTGCTATGGTTATCGATACCACCCTCACTGATCTAAACCACACAGCAGTGACTGACCAGATAGCGTGCTCTGCTTAACTTGGGCTCAATTAGTCCAGAGTGTTTTGAATCATTAACGCTGGAGTAGTGGTGAGCTATTAGGAGCGCTCAGAATCATGGCTAGGTGATTTTGAGTAGAGACGTAAAAATGTGTGAGAAATGTCGAGTGCGGTGTGAGAACGCGAGATTGGATTGTGATGAGTATGTCTCACAGCCAGTGTGTGAAAGTAGGCGGCAATGAAAATGTAATATTCAATGTTTTTGAATAAAATAAACATAATTAAAGGAACAGGGTCACTCGAAGTCAAAGGGATTCAGACTAAGTAATTTAAAAGTCAGAAATTTGGTAGAACTACAGGTACAGTACAGGTAACTACAGTAACTACAGTAATATCACATTGTGATATCTATCTCAATCTGGAATGAGTGTGGATCCTGTGCATCCTGTGTTCTATGTGTATATCTTTTTTTTTTGTGAAATTAGTGCATGTCTTATGCTTTATGATGCAGAATGAGTGCGTTTTCCATGCTTTACATAATGGAATAAGTAAATTGCTACTGATTTCAAATGACATTTTGTTGATTACCTACAGAGAACAGAGAACACACTGCATGTAGAAGTACTGTTAGTTTACTAGAAAAAAAAACATACTATGCAAAAATATATATAACTGTGCAAAAGATGTGACTCATTTATAATATATGTTTATTTTTTTCTTTCCAGTCTGATTTAAACTCTTACATGTATATGGCTGTACAAGTGTACATGCGTGAGCAGTACAGAGACTGATCAGACCACAGTGGGCCCCCAGTCAAGCACATTTCTTCCTTGACTGTGTTGACAACCATGCCTGATGAAGGCAAGGTGTTACCTGGTATGTAATTTCTGCATAGCTGAAATATTTGTTCAGGGTTATTATACAGTGATGCAGGTTTCCCCCAAAGGAACTGATTTTATTTATGTCAAAACTTGTATCAGATGTAAGATGAAATGTGCCACAAAGCAGAAAAAACAACCTTTGCAGATGTTTTTCCTCTTGAATGCTTGTGATGCTTTTAAAGATAAAGCAAGTTGGTCTGGTCTGAAGGGCGTAGAGCCACATACTGTAGAATGAGAGGCAGAAAGAAGGATAGAATAAGCTGGAAACAAGTGGAGAGAATTAGTTTTGGTGCTGAAGCAGAGAAAGAAGAGGACAGGGGAAGATAGAGTGCTTATATTTGAGAAAGACAGAGCGCTAGGAGAGAGAGAAAAAGGAAAAGAGAGAGAAAAGGAGGGGGCAGGGCTGGAGGAGGACCCCCACGGTGCTCGAGATGGATGTCGATGCTCCTGGGGTTAAGAGGAGGGCAGGCAGGCCCTGTGCCTGGCTGCAGGGAGTGGGCTACCTGCTGTTCGCCTCTGGGGCCTGATGGCTCTTCCAGAGTGGCCCAGAGAGGGACAGGAGGGGCCGAGGCGTGGAGGAGAGGCTCCCTGTCCTGCAGCCCAGCGCCCGTCAATCCACCCGCTTTCAGCCACGTCGCTGATGACACCGGACGTCTTCCATCGGCCGGCACCTCGCCACGGTAACACCCGACAGCACCCGCTTGCAGTTAAGATACATCAGAGAGCAAAGCAAGAGAGCCAGCAAGACAAAACGCACCCCAGGGAAGAGGACTCATTTGAGTACCAATGCTGCGCTGTGCCGACTGAGGGGCAGCGCCATTGTTCTCACTTTTAAAGTGTCCTTTCAGAGGGCCTCAGGGTGATGGACAGGCGTCACAGCAACACACACCGGCAGAACAAACCCAGAGTGAGGGACATGTTAATTGGAGGGAGGGAAGGAAATGGATAAACAAACACACTAATGGTGAGGAACCTCGACAGCAGAGCCGCAGATTAGTACAGAATGCAAAGAATGTGATTGGCCCAATGCAAGCAAATGATCTTCAAAGTGAGGGCATAGTGATTTGATTTCATGGAGCCATTCACATCTGCTTATGTATGTATGTGTGTGTGTGTGTGTGTGTGTGTGTGTGTGTATATGTGTGGGTGTGTGTGTGTGTGGGGGGGTGGCTGTGGGAGTTAAAGCACAAATACACAAACAGGGCAACAATAACCCCTCAGCAAATATCAGTGCCTCATTAGGTTATCATGATACTACCACAGAAGCTCCATGAGGCAGCCCCCTACAGAAGCATGCAGAGGTTTGGGAAAAGTTATATGAAACTCTGAACATGGCTTGAAAAAGAGTCTCTTAAACAATATATAATGATTACTTCTTGGTGAGAGAGAACTTCACTCAGGTCAAGAAACAGATTTCCATCTATCGGGCCTCACCTGCTTAGGAGAAGGAAAAAAGACTTCACACACTTTTTAAAACTCAATCATGTAATAAAAGCTGTGAAATCGTTTGACCACACCATTAACGAGCAGCCATTTTCCTTGTTCTTATCCCTCTGTTGCGACAGAGCTAGAGTAACACTCTTTCTCAAGTACAGAGCTCGTTAAGTAAGTACCTTCTAAAATATTTAGCCATATGGAGGAAGGTCTTTCCCTGGCATCTACTTATGAAAGTCTCTGGCTGCAGATACAGTAACTTATTCCCATACATAAGTCCGTGTTTTTTTCATGGCCCCACTGGGTTCACCCAAATATACCCTTTTTTTCACTGAACATATGTTGGTAATATGTATACCATATGAACATGTTGAACAATATGGTTTTAGCATCTAGCATTCTGCTATTGTTGGAAATTTGTCTTACCCCCTCATACTGCTTGTGCTCCAGCTCACCCAGGCCAGTACAATCTTCAGATCAACAAGATCATTTGCTTTGTACCGTAATATCAATTCATCATGTAAACAAGTCTTTCACCATTCCATTCTTTTGAGGGTTTTTCCTGAGCACTAGTAGTGCTTTCTCTGCAGAAATTTGTCTGTGGTCCATAGCGCACAATGTTCAGTATGGGTTGAAATCAAAAGTCCAAACATGCACACTGTGGTGTGGTTCCTGCTCCAGATTCCTACTTTTGTTATTATTAATTGTGTTGGGGGAGCACTGTATTTGGTCTAGGGGCTGTGGCCTGAGCTGATGTGAGCTTGGCGGCTGCACTCCATCAGACAGGCTGCATGGCTCACTTCTGGGTGGTAACTTAAAGAGCAGCATCATGCTCTGGTTAAAAGCCTTGGTCGGCAGGGGGGGTGAAGGCCAACGGTTAGCCAGAGATCAGGTCAGACCTACCACCTGACACACACACACACACATGCATAACCTTTTTCTGTCTTTCTCTCTCTGCATTGCAAGACCATTGGCCTGATCTTGCACTATTGCCATGTACAATGTAAGTTATTATTGAAATCACAGAACTTAAGTAATTTAATATACTATTATCTTCTCTCAGTTGGCTTACTCACACCTTTGGTGAGCAGTCATTTTCCACTGTATATTAGTTTAACAATGAAAACTTTAATTGCTATAGAATCTTTACAGTTTGCAGAGGCTCTGAAAACATTACTTGCACATTTCAGTGAAAGAGGAATCGCATTAATTTGTCAAGATTTCCACACAATGAATTTTCAATGTCAGCAATGCTATTTTACGGGCCCTTAATGTGAAAAACTAGCCCAAAATGTGCCGAGCAGTGGTGACAGGAACCAGATGCCTGAAGAGTTCAGTGCCTCTAAAAGCTACTTTACACAAAGCTATTGCATGATACGATTACAGATATGCTGGCCAGTGCCTAAGACACTGCGTAGGATTGAGATTTTGGCCTAAAACATACATGTTAAGGTATAATGGTCTCATATGATAATTGATTGAATATTCTCACGCAGTTTCTGCAGCTTTTGCAGTAGAGGTAAAGGTAAAGTGCCACCAGGCCCTCTGGACGTGTGATTTGTGACAGGAATTCATTTTCAAAGTTCATCTTGGCACTGACCACGGTGCCTCCACTCACTAATTCGTTGGTCATCTCCACTAAGACAAAAGTGTGACTCCTCACTGAAGATGACCCGCTGCCATTGACTCCATAACGCTGTCACTCCATGACAGTCTGGCACAACATCATTACAGGCTTTGTTGACATTAGTGTGGTATTAAGGGCAGTATCCATGCATGTAGTCCTGCATCTCTGCCAGTGGTGCTGGCACTAAGAGAATATATCATGGAGCTCATCATTGATGGCTGAATAGCCCCAATTGTAGCCCCAACCTCACATGCGCAGCTTGAATCAATTTCTCTGGGTGTAACTATTTGTGCAACTATTCTTTCGATGATGAGTGTATGTATGTTGTGAAGAAAAACAGTACCCAAAGAACATATGGTTTTCATATTTATCATTATCACCATTAAATATAAACCTCAGAAGACATGTGGAGGTGTGGTGCTAGCTCTGGACAGTAAATCAAAACGGCCATATTTGTGTTACAGACATTATTATCCCTGGTTCCTATCACCACCACCTTAAAGAGTTTTTCCTACAATTAAGCATTTCACATCAAACCGCTCTGAATGACTGTAATTCAGAAACCAAAAGTCATTTTTTCTATGACACCACTCCAAAGAATCCTATTTGAAAGCTTTATTTTTGAAAGTGTAGAGTGAATAATCACAAACTCAGCTTCTCTCAGCTGTCATACTAACTGTTAGAGTAGTGGGTGAGCGTTCAAACACAATGAAGTCACCAAACCTCTTAATTATACTTGTTTTGTCTGAGTATGATGTTAGCATCACAATAATGGAAAAATGTTGGCCTGGTTTCATTATATTATTGTCTCCTGTTTTCTTTTATTGAGAAAAGGCATGCAAAACGCTTTGAAACAAACTTTGAAACAAAACTATGATTTGTTCTGTCAGAGGTTCTCCAGAGCTTTAAGAGAGGAAAAGCAGATCTCAGGCAGGGCAGGCATTCTTGACTTTGTGGCTCCTGTGGCTACGGGAATCTACATGTCATAAATATGACTGTTTTCTGACGTGACTTCAAAATACAGGCCAGAGGGGTTTTCTTCAGGGCTATAGCTTTTTAAAGTCCTACTGAACATCCTTGGGTAACTAACAAGGAAAGGAGCTATTAATAAAGGGAGCTCCAATGATCATCCTGCCACCTTCATCCTCCCTGTCCAACACCTCACTCCTTACCCTTAGCCCCGCCAGGCTCTACATATCATTGTTTCATTCTTTTTCACATGCTCAGGTCTGGGGTCCATTTGTGGGAATGTTGTGTTGGACTCCCTCCAAGTGTTGCCCCGTTCTCAGTACATTGACCATTCACATTCCCCATTGGCTTCCCACTCCCCCTGCCCTTCTGCTGGGCTGCTTTTCACATCTTTACTCTGCTAATACAATAGACATACATGATCAGCAACACACACATGCGCAGGCAGAGGCTGTAAAAACACTGGCAGGTCACCACTTCTCGATATTAGCAGTGAGGAGTGACTGAATGTCTGAGACGGCTATGAGCAGACTCGGTTTACGGTGGTGTAACTCCCTGGGCTTAGGCGCGACATAAAAAGGCACACTGCCACAGAAGTGCGAGGAGCAGGCTCTGAGGGTAAACGAGACTGTGCGGGTAAAGGTGAACGCCACCCTTTGTGTAGTCGGAGCAGGGCTGGGGGAGAAAGCGTGGGAAATTGTTCCCACTAGCTGGCAAATGGCGTTGCGCAGACCTGCGTGGGTTTAAAGCTACAAAGTGACGGAAGCTTTTTCACTTTCCTCTAATGTGCTATAGCGTGGCCAAGTGCAGGGCTCCAGCATGAGCTAGTGCTAGAGGCATTTCATTGATTAAAATCCCAAATGTGTCCGAAGATCCCATTGAACATTCGCCCTGTGACTGTCCCTGCTGCCTGCACAGGTCAAACAAAAGCCTACTTGTGAATGTGTGTTTCTTCAGTGTTCTAAAATGGAAGTGTATCATGAAGTTGTCCTGGCTGCATTCCTTCCACTTCCTGAGGAGCCAAAGCACAACTACAGTGCAGTCAAACACACAACTACTGCGCTCTCTGAGTGGCCTCGTGGTCAGGGCTTGTGGTCTGGGGAGGTTATCTGTGATGTCCGGAGAGGGGACCGGCCACGACAATCACGGAAGTTGGATCGGAAGCTTGGTCTGGGTGTTAGGGAATATAATTCAGTAGCCTCACTTTTTGGTTTTTGACTTGAGCTGTAATAGTTTCCAAAGAAAAGACAGGACACTCATCTATGAATGGGTCTCCCTGTAAAATCCTCCATTTAAATTGAAAAAAAGGAATGTGGTTCTATGACGCTGTCTCAATCTAATTTCATTGACACCCCAGTTATTATTGTGAATTTGGAATGACTTGTAATCCAATCTGTTCCAGTACAATAATGTGGCAATAAATGTGTGAAATTAAATTAAAACAGAATAAATGGGATTAAGTGTATTGGAACTGACTGTGTATGAACTTAGTGTCCTTGTTTAACCTGACTTATGATGTCTTTGTGGTTTTGGGGACCAAAAAAAAAATCATAATTCATTGTTATTGTAGCTCTACCTTAAAAGATTGATACCCATGCACAATGTCCGTTTTGATTGGCTGCCCTGTATTGTGCCTCATACAAAAGGCAGTCCAGGCTGAACACTCTTTATTACTTCACTGTGAATGGAAGGGGATAAACTGCTGTAAGTCTAAAGAGTCATTTGGTTTTGTGACATCACATAAACAATGAAATATAGGTAGGCTGTTTTTTGCAGTTTAGGCTACATATATAAATTGTATGGAGCAATGTTTACTTCACAGCAAACTTATTTAAAAACCAATAGAAATTAAATTTTCAAAGATTAGAGTAACTGCAAACATAAATAAACGGACTTCATGTATGTAGCCATACAGGTCTCCCTATTAGAACTTGTTCATCCACATACAGTAACACTAATTACTTTTAAATTTAGAACATAAATGGCCCATATAATAGAAATAAACATTTTTTAAAAATCTTCACTTTTTATCTAGAGGAATTTTAAAGTAATACTAAAGTGATACACTTTAAACTAATTTCAAAATGTCCAATTTACTACTCACTCTATAGTGTCAATATACGCTGAGTTGATGTCACAAGAACCAACTGATTTACATACACCCACTTATTTAGGCTATTGCAGTTTAGCCCCAAAGTGCTTTTTGAATGAAGTGCATTAGAGGGCAGGCTGTATGTCAGTCATAATGCCACAGTAACAAAACCAGGCCTTGTTAGATGTTATGGAGGAAGAAGGTTTGGAAATTGACCTGTAAAAACAGGGTGTCACCTTCACAGCAAGAGCATGCAGAATTCCAGCTTGGTACTTTCTTTGTGCAGTTTACATGTTCTCATTTCCATGTGGAGTTTGCATGTTCCCACAGTCCAAAGACATGGAAACATGGAATTGGAGATGCTGAATCGCCTTTAGATGTGAACGTGTATGTCTGCCCTGCGATGGACTGGTGATCTGTCTAGGGTGTTTCTTGCTTCCTGCCCAACAAGCACTAGGCCAGGCTCAAGGTCCCCCTGCGACCCAGAACAGTTTTACTGGAGAACTATTTTGCTAAGCATTTATTAACTGAAGAAGTATTGTACAGTATTTTATCAACCCCTAGACATGCATGGCAAATCCACTCTTCTGATGATTAAGTCCTCTTCATGCTGCTTTCTTATATTGTGAATAACACTCTGTGGGTTCGTGCTTCTTGCTTCAAACAGCCTCCCCTTTATCTTTACAAGTCAAGTGGCTTGGTCAAGTTATTGTTTTGAAATGGCCGAGATGTAATAAGGACATGGCCTTGCCCACTATGGTCTGGGCATCTCACTTTAGGACAAAGATCTATGTGTAAATTCTGGGTTTATTAATATAATGGTATTATTTTGGACTTGTACTGATGGTTGTACAGAACCAGCACCGCTAAATTCCTTTTTCTTTGACAACACTGATGCCGTTTTATGTCCTTGTGTCAACCTGAAACAACCTGCCAAACTATGCAAAGAAAAATGATATGCCCATGGCAACATTTCAACAACACATGGCCATGTTAGCAAAGTGAGTATTTATTGTCCTTCTGGTTCAGATGGCCAGATATTCCTTTGAACTGTTACATGCTCTAAGTCTCCCGAAAGAAGCATGATTTACACTCTTGTAAACACAAGAGAAGTGGCACTGAAAATTATTTTCCAAAGGCAATAACAGCAGCGTTTCTGGTACTGGATTATGTGTACTCCCAAAGGTCTTCACCGGCAGCTCCTCTGACATGCTTCTATCACTCCTTCCTCACTTTGACTCGTCTATCCCTGTATAAACTGCAATTTCTTTTTGGTTTTTAGTAAAACAGTTTTATTCTCTTTATCTCCTACCCTCTCCAATGTGTTTCACAGTCCTTTTCTCCTGCCCTATTAAAAGTCTCCTTTTTAATCTCGGGCCTCACAGACACTCAGTTGGCCAGAGCAGCTGTGAAGACAGGGTTAGGGTAAGGGTGACTCCCACAAAACCGGGAGGAAAAAGGCAGCAGAGAAGAAGAAAGAGATTTCAGTGGCCCACTGGGAGTCTGACTCGTCTCTCAATCATCCCTGGCTGAGTTGCAGAGAGAGTGCAGAGAAAGAAGGAGAAAAAGAAAGAGAACGAGAGAGACTGAGATGTCTCAGTGCATCCCTGCTCTGTAGATCATGTTTCACCTAGAGGCCTCTCTCCACACTTTCGTCACAAGCCCAAGTCTCCCCCACACCCCCACCCCAAAGACCTCTCCACCACTACCCCACACATTGGTATTACTATTTTAGTGAGGATTTCCAACACGTCATGCAATTCCATGTCTGAACAATGCTAATCCCTGCAATACAACCTTAGTAACTAAAAAGCCAACCTTCAGGCTCTTTTTTACATTTTCAACGAAGCAAGGAATAAATTCCTATAAAAACTCACTATAATGATACAGACATTTCACAAAGGGCTAAATGCAACTTAAGCACACACACACACACAACCACACTGAAAGTGTGATCTTCAACAATCATGTGAACAAACAATATATTGCACACTACAAGACAATTCACTGACTACAGACTAACAACGTTCAACCCCAATTACTGATGGAGAAGAGGGAGAAAAGAGGAGGAGAAATGGACCATAGACAGTCCAGACACAAAGCAAAAAAGGTGGGTATCTGCAGATGAAGAGAGAGAGAGAGAGAGAGTGAGAGAGAGAGAGAGAGAGGGAGCAATGAAAAGAGGTTGCGAGTCATGCATAAGAACACTAAGTGAGAGAGAATGAATAGATTGAAAAAGCAGAGAAGTGGCAGGTCTTGCAGGAATTTGAGGGAAAGGAGAGTTGAAAAAGGAAAAACAGCATGTAGAGAGCTGTTGTGTTTATGTAGTCCCCTTCAAAGGATAGCTTAATTATTTTTCCATACTAAGTACAACAGCATTGCATGTAGGTTCAAATCATTTGTTAGTGATTCACAATGATGTAAAAATGGTCATTTTACAGTCCAAGTTTGGCATTTTACCTGCAACAACACAGCGTAGAGACCCGGCAACAATCTGCAGCAAAACGTATATGCTAATCTCACTTTTTATTAGTAAACTCTAAGCTCATTTTTGAGTATGCTAAATGCTGTAATAAAAGTTGCATTAGAACGTGTTGGTTATTAATGTTTCTATTTCGGATTACAAGATGATTAAAATCACTGTAAGTTATAAACAAAACCACTCAAATGAAATAATTAGCTGTGTAAAGTACCTTTAAAAACAGCCCTTAATAGCCACCACATTCCCACTCATAGCAATTTAAGTCATAAGTCAGGCTAACATAACACCACATGCCACTAACGCTAGCTAACACAAATGTTCGGGCAGTAAAAGCTCCAGTGTATCCACATTGCTCTGAGGTCAGTCACGGAGGCAACCCAAGCAGGGTGAGGCCCTGCCACCCTCACGCGTCGCCTGACCCCCTAACCCCTCCTGTCTCTTTGCAGCTGTAAAACCATGCTGAAGCATCATTAGCATGGAAACAAGATGTTACCTACGCAGACAACCTGGGGAACCAATTAGACGTGACACAGGCCTGGCCTGAATGAGCCCCATGTGCTCTGTCTTAACCTCTGAAGTATTGGGTGACCTTGCAGCAAACAGGCTAAGGAGGGAGCCAAGGTGTGTGAATGCTCAAGGTTCACTCAACACACTTAAGCTACACTTCACCGGAGACTCCAGCCCTCACTTTTATACCACTGAATTACAAAGCCGCTGGTTTACCCTCCGGATCATACATTTGGGTCAGCACTTAACTTTTCATGATACAATTAAAGTCAGCGATATTAGTACAAGACAATGTGGGAAGCTGAAAGACAAAAACTGAGGGAACCAGTTGATAGAAACTTGGAGATCTAGTTAGAATACGAGGAAATTGTTCTCTGAACAGACAACAGGCAAAGAATGGATGTCGGGTACAGAAGAGCACTTATCTCTAACACAGGCTTGGTCTGTGGTTAAGTAGGATATGAGGCGAGTTCTATTAAGCCAAATTAAGTGACATGCTTAACTAGCTACCTGACAGAGGCCAAAGCTCAAGTGGGACTGGGTTGTCTACTGAACAGAGAGCTTGTTAAATACAGCAGGGGCTTGTTAAATGTGTCAACATGGCCCATCGTACAAAAGAGCTTTTGCAACTTCATAGTATTTATGAATGGTGGTATTATCGTTTTTCTCATTAGGTCATTATACTAATGTATAATTCGGTCCACCAATAATTTATTGGCTTCTACAGAACACATAGGTCTCAGATCAATAATGTTTTTATTAGAAGGTCAGAGTTATCAGTATATTATCATGATCTTCGTAAATACCTAATTAGGTAAACGTGTGCTATTTAGGACGGCAGCGGCTTAACTGTCAGGAATGCTTTTAAGAATGTTCAGTTGGACAGGGTAAATGCAAGAGGGGTGGGGGAACAACAGAACATTCCACAAGCATTCTCTCTCTCTCTCTCTCTCTCTCACACACTCTCTCTCTCTCTTTCTCTCTCACCCTTCATACGTCAATCAGTCTTGTTATCTCTCCACTCTCACCCTTGTGCCCGCCTGTCTTCCAGTTCGAAGCTGTCGATGTGTTAATCACCCTGCTCTGCTGACAGAGGGAGCCAGATATTTTAACGTCCTGATAACCCTGTACTGGACCCCGTCGTCCTTCTCTCCCTTTCCCTCTCACGCTGCCCTCTCTCTAGGTCTCAGCCCCGCTGCCCTCTCCACCACCCAACCAACCAAACTCCTTATCACAGCCCCCAGAAATAGACCCCCAGGGTCAATAAGAATCTTTGTTGCCACCTACTTTGAGGCCACCTTGAAGGAATATTAACAGCATCTTTCTATTTGACAACAGGCTCATTACTTTCATACCTCAGTGCTGGTAATATTGAAATGGTATTTTGTCCTTAGAAAGACAGTATGGTTGGGAAACCAAAAACGATAGCATAACAGAGGCTGACTTACAAGAAGTACAGTAGCTGATTAGATACTGTCAATATTATTCAACTGCTGCCTAAATTCAAAATTATTTACAGCTGTCTTAACTTTGTAGTGGTATTTGTAGCAACCACACTATAACTCAATAGCGCAGTGGCTAAAGTAGCCACAGTAGCAGTTTATAGCCCTCCATCATTATCAAAACTTGATTTATTACTGACATTATATTGACAGGAAATAGATGTGGATAACAAATGGAGAGACTGAATGGGAGTTTTGATGTATTGGCGATGGGGAAAGGGAGGAGGGAATAAGGAGGAGGGGGAGGAAGTCATTGAAATAAGACCCTTTTTGGCAAGTAGTTGATACATTTGATACGGAACTCACTGGATCCTCGACATGAGCTGTCAGTGTGCTAGCAGGGGAGACTTATCAATCACTGACCTTCTATCTGCCTGCCTGTTTCCCGGAGCCTGGGGATGCCCTGTTTGTGTTCAACGAGGTCTGTAAAGCTGAAGGCTGCACTGTTACAGCAACCCACCCCCTCCAACTCCACAGGCTGGGCTAGAGCGACTCCTGGCCTCAGCTCTCCATGTTTGTGGATGTCGCTTTCACGTCAGTTTGTCACCTCACTATGTCCCTCTGTGGACTGACAAGGAGAAGCTGGGGGCAGAACCACTCTTAAACAACGAAGGTGCCAAAAAGGATCCTTGGAGAGATGCCGAAACACTTGCGGTTCCTTAAAGTACTTTCAGATGTGCAAGGTTGAAGAACCTTCAAGTGTTTTTCCTAGAACCATACGTTCAGGATCTTTTTAGAAACCTAAGAGTACTGTTAAGAGTGTACATAAGATCAAGATTAAACTCAAAATCCATTTCAGTTCTGGCAAAGGATAAAAGCAGAGATACAGTTATTTGCTCACCACTTGAGTATATTTTACAAGCCATAAGTGCTCGATGCAGTTAAGGAGCAGCAGAGGAGTGGCAAGGGTCCTGTCACCCACTGGTTGAATGATGTGCCAGTCCAGTCCCACAGCTGTGACCCAGAGTGGTAGGTGGCTTTGCAAAAGCTTTGGGGACAGAGAGGCAACCCGCCGGCAATTGTTTAACACCCGCAGAATGAATATGTAAAGCGCAGCTAGCTCATAAATACAACATGAAAAGGCCCCTGCTGGGTATAAAGACATGTTATTAGGCTTACTTTGAAAAAGTCAACTGGGAGTATTACAATGAGTCTGTGTAGTCACTGGGGATGTGTCCCTTGCCACACAAAAGGGACACATCATTAAATTAAGGAGAGGAAAAAAGTGATTATTTGGGAAATTGTTTTGTACAAATAGAGCAGGAAATAATTTGCCCTGAATTTCTGGTTGTCACTGACTCTTGCTGAACCGAAGGTCTTTCAGCTTCATGGTGTCTGAAGCTTTAGAAGCTTGCCCAACAGTCTGTTTTAGTGGAACGGGGATGTGAAATGTGTCCAGAACCAGAAACAATTATGGCGATTTAAATGAGGGAAAAGAAGAAAAACTGACAATTCTGTGGGCTTCCTTATCCTGGGGTTTCAATCCCTGCCGTGCTAAGGCTTCAGAACAGTAGCTATTATACAATGGCCGCTGTCAAAACTAGTGTAAAAACAACCTGTCTGCTACTTTTCAAGTGATGGACATCCAAAAAAGATGATTTTGACAAATTGTTTGGAGATTCCTCCGACATGCCGGGAGAGTGATAAACATCTGTTTTAACACAAAGGACTTGGAAGGCAAACAGCGGATGGCCGTAAAGCTTCCTCCACACCCTTGTATGGTTTTGCCAAGAATGATTTTACTCTGCTCGAACTCACATGAATATCAAAAATGCACTTCGGATGCTTTTTTTTAGACACCTCTTCCGCTGTCATCTACACTGTGGTGACGTCTTGAGTTTATAAATTATTTTAACCCAGACGTTTTTGGGAAGTCACAGTATGAGATCTGGTCTATGGCTAGCCTTTGGAATTCAATACCTTTATAGTACGAAGCCTTGTGTCACTCAATAAAGAATAAAGAAATCAGTCTTAGCATTCTTGAGCTAACAGGCACCCTTTGTGACTGCTAATTGGCTGTCAAAAAATATATATAATGTTAGCCTGCTTTTAGAGTTAGTGCTTCTTTTACTGTTAGTAAACACACTGCAAAAAAAACTGCTGTTTTACTTTAAAAGACTTTGTGTTTGATGTACTGGAATATTAGGCAGCCTAAAACTTAAAGGGAACTGGACTCTTAGGACATGTATGGTTTAAATCTGAGTAAATCCAGTAATATTAAAATATGACCTGACATGTATACCAAATGGGAATATTTTGTGTGTTATTAAAAAGGAAAACATGACATGTATGACCATAATGATGTCATATGGTTACAGTGCAGTGATGTCATGCTCTCAATGAAGTTGGACAGGGGTAATCAAAAAGTAAAGTTAATATAAATAGCGTGTTTTATTTGGTTTATGAACATGACTGAAAAGTAGACACCTACACCATGTTCAGTGGTCAGTCAGGGTTTCTCTAAAACCATCATTTTAACAGTGTACCCACTTTCAGTACATTTCTGGTTTAAGCCACACCTATTTTCGGGTTGCAGTTTTAAAAAAACATCAAGCTCACCGTATTGGTATCAAAATATAAATATATACACACACACACACACACACACACACATATATATATATATATATCGTCGCTGTCCAAAGAAAAACATGTATCTCCATTTTTGTTGATTTTTACTTTTATGTCTCATTTGAACACATGCGCTGCTGTTTACACTGTGTGGAAATTTCATGAAGAATGGACCAACAGAAATGGCCCAGAATTGCTTGGAAAGACGTCTGGTTCCATGCGACTGCTGTTTACACATGTGAAATGACATGAAGAATGGCTCTCCTGTAAAGTTGCCATTTTGCTTGGAAATACATGTTTTTCGTTGGACAGCGACGATATATGATATATATATGGGCTCTATATAAATATATTTTATATATATAATATAATATATGTATATATATACACACACATTTTTACCCATTTGTAATTTATTTAGGCTAAAGCCTTTCCCTAGGAAACTATAGGTTTTTGCCTTTTCAGGTATAAACAATTCAACATGCATCAAATCAGGGAACTGAGTCAGAATAAGTTCAGCTTGTTTGGCATGATGTTGCAGGTTAACCATGCTTTTATCTGGCTTTACTACAAGCTTAGGACATTTTTCAAAAAATGCTTGAAGATGAACACACACACACACACACACACACACGTTGCATGTTGTAATTCTACTTAACCCCCCAACACTCCAGACTCCACATCTCCCTGCAGTACACAATAGTGTTTCCCATTTGCTGTACTTGGGCAGCCACCCGAGTATGTTTTGTCCCAATCTAACAGTATCCACTTGCCATTTTAACAAATTTCTGCAAAATATAATGTGATATTGTTTAACAGACCTGCAGTCTTACTGATACAGCACATCTCTCTTGTTCTACACCCTTTATTTTAGTCATGTTAATAGGGTTAATGTTAACTCAGTTTACACCTTATTCATATACTTAAATAAGTAAACAAATGCTATGAAGAGAAATGCTATATATTTAAATATATAACCAGATTATCTGGTTTAATTTAATGTTTGTTTACTGAGGCCAAGGGGTTCCCAAGAGGGAAACTGCATGTATACTGTGGGCAAAAGAACACAGAAAAGAATGAAGCTTTCTGACAGCCTTTATCTTGCCCTGCTATTGAATGATGATCATGATTAATGATGACATTAAATTATGACGGTCTATGACCCCCCACCACAACTCTTTACATCTCTCTAATACTTACTGACACACATACATACATACACACACACACACACACACACACACACACACACTTAACCAGCAGATGATGTTCCCTCTTAGCACACACCATTCATCGTTACACAATTAGGACATTTTTTCAGCACCTGCTGCAGTGGGAATGCCCATTTGGCCGTGTTAATTAGATCCAGACTTCACAGAGCAGTACTGCTCCACTCAGTGACCATGTGCATTCCCAAACTGAGGTGCTCCCACCATAACGACTTATCACTGACTGCATCTGCCAATGCATCACTACTACAACTAACTGGCTGTTCAAACATCTCACCGACGCAGGCTCATCTACTAAACTCAAGCTGTGGCACAGAAGACCGGTTTGTCAGTGGGTTAACCATTACCATGATCAGGCTTACTAAAACACTTTTTAACTTAAGTAGTCACTTCCCAAAGTACATTTCAAAAAAGTAATCAGAAAGCACGGTCATCTCAAGCAGATGACCCAGACTATTAAAGGTTAAAGTGCTCGACTTCAAGAACACTTAATAACTCCTGGCCAATTACAGCCTTTCATTGCTTTCACTTTAAAGAGCTGTAAAGTGCCACCTGAAGAGTGAAAGAAATGCCCTGTCTGATTGAGAAAGAGTCCCGCTCACACTCACTGACTACAGAGCACAATGCAAACTGGGAAATTGTGCTTATTGTTATTCGTAGTGGGCAGACATTCAGTGTGCTCTTTTTACTGGGTGTACTCCACCATTACAGGTAGTTGCGAACTATCACCACTCGTTGAAATTTCGGCCCACTACACAAAAAGAATGGAGAGACAATGACTTCAAATAGGTTTCTAGGTAAACTCCCTTTAGAGCCGTATAAAAGGAAAGACAGGTCTCAGACACACGTACCTTGCGTATTCTAGCTGTGTATTGGCTTATTGTTTTGCTGTTGTAAATTAAGACAGTAAAATGTCTCCCAGCATTTGTGAATGAAAGGAAGTTCGATGTCTTGCTTTTCTCATGACCCCTGAGAGAGGAATGATCTGAGCATTTGCTTCTAGGAGCAGAGCAACATGGGTTTCAAGCCTTTGATGTTGATTCCCGAAATCTCAGACACACTGTTGCAGGAAAACACTTTAAAAAAGTAAAAACAGTGTTTAACCCTTGTACAGTATTACATGAATGTAATTTCATGTGACAGGTTGGTTTTACCAGCCAGCTTAGAAGTCCAGGGAGCAAATAACAAAATGAAAAGGACTGAGAATCTTTCCCCTATAAATATCATTATTGTAACTCTCTTTTTGCATCTGAGGCTGGAAACAGTGACCTTTGACATTCTGTAGACCCAGAGGTTTTCAGTTGAGCAGGCAGAGCATGAGTGTGCCCTGAGCACCCTCTAGTGTTCGTATGAATATGACATCACAAGCAGAAAATCATGCAGCAAATATTAATAAACGCATCCAAAATGCATGCTAGTTTCTGACAAATGTGCCTAAGTGGGATTTGCATATTGTATGCCTCTACTGTATAACATTATTATGGTATGATTAGGATGTTTTCAATTGTCTTCAGTCCTTTCTTTCTCTACCGGAACTGCTCATCCGCTTTCAAGAAGACATTTGCACATCCATTAGCATCTAACACTCAGTTACACAATGCAAAGAAGAGAACAAAGTTACACGTTTACACATAGCCTTAAAGGTGTTGCGTATTTCAGTCATAGCTGTCTGAATGTCGTGGTGTCATGTCCAATCCATTATCGGTCAAACAGTGTCTGTCAAACAATGAAACTACTGTAGGCAGGTAGATTTGTGCTATTCCCACTGATACAGGAGACTGAGGTGAACCGATCCACAATGAGGCTACGAAGCTTTTCACACAGCAACAGAAGCCCGTGTGAAGTACTCACGGTGGGGCCAACAAGTTGTAGATGCTAATCTACATAGACACATATAACAATAAGGAAACCAGTTGAAATACCGGTAGGTCTGAATCACTAAAGAATTTCAGACTATGCAAAGGCATTCAAAAAGAGCGTTGGATAAACAGGAGTCTCTATGAAACCAGACATGAATGCTTATTGAAAATTATCTTTCAAGACCATCAATGAAACCAGACATGTATGGATATTGGGTAAAAATTCAACTAACTTGGTAAAGTTTGTGGCCTATAAGAAAAGAATGAGGGGGATTCACTGAGTGAAACCCGCACTCAGTCTCACAGCTGAAAGACTGGCCTCATTCGACATGTGTCTGGGAAAAAAGACAGAAAGCACTCTGACAGTCATTTCACCTACTCAACTACCAACTAGCAGGAATGTGCCACATTTGACAGCAATCCACTGGCATGCAGACAAAAGGAAGGGCCGAGACTTGACTCTTAAAAAAGTGCTAAAGGATGAAACAAGCAAGACTAAAAGGGACGGGATTGAGAACCAGATGCCAAGAGGAAGGAGCAGTAACTGTGTCAATAACTGTGTCCTCATAAAGACTAGGCTTTGGATTCATTAACTAGTTACTACTAGGACTGTCACAGTCATTACATAATCGCTTAATCGTAGTTATTCCAGATGACAGCAGTTATTTTATTTAAGATGACTGCAATAATTTCCCAACTGTGGTGAGACTGCACGGTCATGTTGTGTTACAAGAACATAAAAGTGAAATTGGTGCATTGGGTTAAAGCAAAAAACAAAACAAAACAACAACAGTAAAAGGCTGTTGAGACCTAAAAGTTCTAGCCTCTAACTTTGTGCTCTAGCATGTTTAGAGGGCACAGCTGAGTAATGTATAAATATAATATATATATATATATATATATATATTTTTTTTTTTTTTTTATGTAATTGTCTATACCCATAATTACATGTAAATGTAGGCATTTGTGGAAATGTGCAATATTGATCTGACAGTAAAACTTGTTTGCTACCAAGTAAACATAGCATAAGAAGGTGGGTAATCAAGGTGGATTGTATTTTAACAGCTGCCAACAATGAAAAAGAAAAGATGATCAGAATGGTAACTGCAATAACTTGTATGACAAGGGCTTTCACAGGTTTTAAGAAACCCTAATAACTACAATTTAGATTTTTGTGTCTTGACTGAACATTAAAAGATAAAAAACGATATAAAAAGCCATATGGTCAACTATAAAGAGATCAATCAGCTCCCCAGACCCTTCTAAACTGTACTAACTGGACTACTTTATGTCATCTGTCTCCAGTTTAGGTTTCAGCCTCATTGTTGCACTACTCTGTATCCAGATCACAATGTGTCCTGAAATAATAGATTTAATCTGAGATATCAGGTTTGACATGACCTGTACTGAAGCACAGGCTAGCTGCTAAAAGATGAACTGAAGTAAGATTACTTACACTTGTTTTAGACTAATTACAAAATAAAAAGACAGTCGGTGGCACAGTGATACAGTAACCATGCCAAAACCAAATGAACAGTAAAGAGCATTAACTGTACTGGAGTCCTTGGGTGATTAGTAATAAAGCTTTTACTACTTGGCTCTGTACTCCAGCACACAAACCAATATTTTGAAATGAACCAATAATGAGGTTATATTATATCAGCTTCAGTGCAACCCACAGCCTTTGTTAGTTTCTGCTCAGCAGATTCAGAGACTTTGTTGTCATGTATTATTTAGTCTACAGTAAAGCCAGGTTGTAGCTACTAAGCTCGCCAGTGTGTTCTCACCTCTGATCAATATTCTGTTTAGTTGATTTATAAATGCCAAATGCTTGTATCTGATTATTTATTCAGACTCATGATATTCTGTTTTGCTGGCACTGACACTTCTTTTGTCCTTATGTTGTGAAACAACAGCAGCTCCAACGACAAACAGTCACATCTAGAATCAACTCTAGATTCTACAATCAATTTGACAAATTCTACTGTGCATGAATTATTCATAAAGCAACAATTACTAGTATTGGAAATAGGGGAATGGACAGGAACATATTTGTTCATCAAGGTACAAACCATGCAAATATACCTTTGAGAGTATTGAGGGTCCTGAGGTCCAATTATCAAAAAAAATAAATGATACTGTGGTTTGGACAGCCTACATCTACAGCAAACTCAATATATGAAGATCATATATTATACACCCAATACATATATGGAGACCCTGAAAATGAAAGCTGACCTTCTGCTCTTACTGCCACTATTTTACTTCAGCTGTTTTACTTCAAAGCTTTATCTGCGCTAGAAATACAATTCCTGAGCACTTTATTAGGTACACCTCTGTTTCTGACTTTATATCTAAAAGGTGGACCAGCAATGGAGTGTTAAATATAGTGGAAGTGAGTGGACACAGTGTTTACAAACTCCAGCAGCACTGCTGTGTCTGACACACACTAACACACTACCAAATGTTAGTATCACTGCAGTGCTAAAAAAATTATCCACCACCCAAATGCTACCTGCTCTGTGGTGGTCCTGACCATTGAGGAACAGGCTGAGAGAGATATCAAAGGATGCAGAGAAACAGATGGACAACAGCCTGTAATTGTACAACTATAAAGTGCACCTATGTAAGTAGAGCTGTTAACACTGTGGTTATAGGTCACAGTTCACACTGGTTAGAAGTGGTTGTCATGCTGGTCAGGTTGGAAGCCACTGCACATTATTAAAGGAGCAATATGCAAGATTTACCAGTTTAAAACATTCAAACATTAATTAAAGTTATCAACAGAATGTGAAGAAATAACAGTTATGACAATATGTCAGAGATATATACGTATCATTCGGCAGAGATATCTACTTTAGTTTGATACTAATCAGCTAGCCCGAGTCCTCCTAATGAGGTAATGAGTCACTGTAGCATTTAGAAGAATTAGTCCAACATGAAAGGATATAGAAGTAGCACTGCCATGGCAGGATACTGTAGCATCTTGTCAGTCAGTCTGCTCCTGGTTAGAACAGGTAGTCAATGAAAAGAATAGTAAACGCAACAATGGCTTAAGATCTTGGCAAGCAACCATTATGACCACTGCCATCTGTTCTTGGCAATAATCCATGATTGGCAGCAAACAATGTTAGTGATATAAATAGAAGCAAGTGGGATTTATTAAACTGGCATTGCTGTCCATCACAAAAGACAAGGGAAAAAGGTAAGGGTAAAGGAATTAAGTTTTATGCTGTTAATGTTAACGTTTCTTATGATATGGGTAAACCCAACAGCTTTTTGGTGATATGTTGCCCCCTACTGTTTAGGGTGTGCTTTCAAAAGGCTGTATCATTTGACTTATTACTCTTTTGAAGTTGTCACTTTGCTAAAACACATGAACACATAAAAACTCTGCATGAGCTGAAATAGTTACTGTCTTATAGTTATAGTGTTATTATCCATACTATTCCTATAAATACTCAAAGTCATATAAGCATATAAAGGTCCTAAATCATAGGCACTTAGTTTATAACTTATTAAATTATATAATCATATATTATATATTTTTATATACTGCAATATACACTCACCGAGCACTTTACTAGGTACACCTCTCTGTATCAACACTAAAACAGAGCTTAGTTTCCGGTGTATGTGTTGCCCCCAAGTTTAACCTACTGCCACAGTACTGTGATGCTGTCATGGTAAACAGACTCTAGGTGGCACACAACACTTTCTGACTATTAGATCTCAGTCTTACAGCAGCAATGTACTATGGCTTTTCCTGCATGCATTTAATGCATACTAACATTAATGCTTAACAAATACATTATTCATTACAGTGGCAGGTTATTATCATCAGGATCACTTTACATTGCACAAATTTGGCCATATGCAGTGACATTGCTAATAATAGCTGCTTCCGGTCCAGACAACGTATAATTACCACAGATTCATCCTCCTCAGTCTTGCACACATGTGACTGCAGGTGCACAAGCACACATACCCCTCCCTGCTTCTCATCTATAAATACCCTCTCCTCAGTGACGGCTGTCAGGGCCTGTAACCTTGGCTTCTCCACTAGTGCACTGATTTATGGTGGGGCCAGATTGAAGTGACCTTGCACTTGGTCTCAAGCAGTATAAGTAATGGCGGGTCAGCAGCACCGAAACTGGCGGCCATCTTAACGCAGGGCTAGCGAGTTGCCTTTGTCTGTGTCTCTGTCCGCTCCCTCCAAGTCCTGGATCTGCCAAATGGACGTGAGTGGCCCGGCACTCTGTGAGCTATCGCACAGAACTGTCGGAATAAGAGCTTAACTGCAGCGGGGATCAGGCAGCGGTCAGCGATAGCTAGCTTTAATTTCATGCCTAATTTCTCCCTGTGCTCAAAGAATTGATCTTCCTCCTCTGTCTCTCTAACCGCGGCCTGGCTGTCGGGAGCCCCCGCTGGACGGGGCATGATGGGGGCCAGCCTCCGGCCATCCATCACCCACCTCCCTAGCCCTGAATTCATGGCCCCGCACTGAGCAGAGTCGCTCTGATGAAAGCCAAGCCACACAATGAGCTTATTTGATCTTCATAAACTCAACAGGCCAGATTCATCAAACAAGTACTCAGTGCTAAGCAAAATTCATTCTTATTGCTTAGTGTGGGGCACGAGTGCTATACTTTATGTCTGAGTACAAAAGACACCCACGTACGAACAACTCATACGCACTTATTCATGAAGACAGGTTCCATTGTTATGTGCAGAACCATTGGCTTGTTTTATTACAGGCTACTGTAATACGCAGCAACAATTCATTCTGAGGTTTTCACTTTACATTACACATCTTCTGTATTCAATAAAAGTAACATACTGCCATAACCAGCAATCTTTCAGCACACGTTCTGTAATCAGCAGTTTTTGTGTGTGTACATAAGCCAGACCTTTGCCCATTGATTACAGTAGTCACCCAAAATACATATCTCAGTTACTAGTATATGGCCCATGTCCAAAGGTGCATACAAAGGCGGAATCAATGCCAGCTATCCACTTGTCCTATTACTGACCAGTAACCTTGAAAACAGACCAAATCACCTGCCGGGCCCAACTGTGAATTTTTACATTCTCTGGTAAACCTAGCAATTTACTGTGCACAACACAAAAAACACACACACCTCCTGGTTGTTTTCATTTAGCAACACTAGCAAGATATGTAAACAAACAGAAAACAAAGGATCTGCAGTGTCTCCACTCTAATCCCTAGCTTGCTCAGAAGCTGTAAAACAGCTTAGAAAATATAGGATGCTGTTCAGTGGCCTTTTCCATGTGATAACATGTGAAGACTCAGTCACAATAACCAAACAGTTCACCCTCCCCCCTCTGGCCATTATTCTCTGATGGAAACTACAAGCTTTGTGCAATAAAAACTCTCATATCATCCTCCAGATCCCCTGTATGCTGTGGATCCCCTTGGGGCTTTCAGGAAGATGACCTCATAGACAGAGTCTCCTTTAGAGGTCAGTCTACACAGCTCAGAGCATGCTTCTATGTGTAGTGTGTGCTCTTCTGACAAACAATCATCAATTTAGAACAGAAATACAGTATTTAAAGGCCTGTTTTCTATGTTTTCTGTATACAGTTGCTTTCCCTGGAGCCCACCCCTGAATTCATACACCAAATACAATCATAATTCTTCAGCCTTTCTATATCCTTTAGAATTGAACAAGCAATTGTTTATTATGCCTTAAAAACTGAGGTGTGTAAATTGGGCCTACCAATATGTTCAAGGAGCCATGTATAAGAACACGCTAATGTATGTAACATGCTAATTCTTTAATACATTCCAAAATTAATCAAAATTATCAACATAATGTGACAAAATAACTGTTTTGCCAAAGATGTCGATGTAATGTGTTGCAGAGATATCTACTAGGGATGGGCAATACAACAGATTTTCCTGTTGATCCAATACCAAGTAATACCAAGGCTAATATCCTGATACCAATCCTGATAGACTTAAATTGATTTTCAAAAGTAAACACCAGGATCGGAAGTATCAATATTTAGGAATTGATTGATTGGTCCTAATATCTACTAATATTATCTCGGGCCATCCGGACTCATAATAAAAACGAGGTGATAGTGAGTCACTGTAGTGATGAGACTGCCATTAGAGTCTGCTATTAGATCCTGCTATCAGAAGCACTGCCGACTCCTGCCAAGAAAATGTTAGAAAGTTAAAAACCAGGTGACCAAAATGGCAGGCAATCGGAGTGGTGGGGGCGATTAGGGTCGTGTCAGTAGTCACGACAAGCTTAAATGTTTAACGCAGCCTTATGAACAGTTCGTACAGTAAAGTTTGTAAAGTAAAATGCTCCTTACATGAACAACTGTTTCAACCATGCAACAAATGAGTATGCAGGACGGCTCACCATATGCATGAGCTGCACAGTGCAAACTTTCAGGTGCCTTGAGCATGGCAAAGGGCTCTGTATCAGCAACTGAATGGTATATAGTGTGACAAATCGTCCAAAGACACTTGAACCACAGCTCTAAAATCCTGTATCTCGTTTAGCATGGTCACTGCATGGTCACCTCATGTATTCCCCATCCAGTAGAGCAGAGAAAAGAGACAATATTTGTCTCAGACAAAGGCTATATTCCAGCCAATTTCCAAAAGGGCTGGGCTGATGCCAGGCCAGTGGTGCAGTACATCCAAGTGGTGCTATAGCCTGGACATCAAGACAACTGATGGCATAACCTCTAGGTGATACTAACAGGCAGTACCTTATCAAAACGAGCAGAGCGCTTTGTCTAGGCATTGTTGAGTCATTTACCATTTAATCCACAAAAAGTCCTTTAGGAGCATAACAAGCATTTGTCGATAATGAAATCAGTGGGTGACGCACAGACATCATTGAGGGATGGCATACTCCAAGCGCACCAGTGACACACAGTCAATCCTTATTTACTTAATTGCATGGCAAGTGGTTCACATGGAGCTATTTGTCTCTCTGTCTGTCCCACTGTTTGTCAGGATGTTTCATCACTGGCTGGGTTTTGTATCTCTGCTCCCATCTGTGCCTGTCTGTATGTGCGTGCTGGCAGAGAGACAGAGCGCTCCCCATCACTGCCGGCACAGGCTGTATCCCCACCACCCAGCCATAAATCCTAAAATAACGGAATGCACAAAGATACGCTCCAGACTGTGCCACCACAAGAGCCAGGGAAGGGAGAGAGAGAGGGAGAGAGAGAGAGATGAGATGAGAGAGAGGGAGAAATAGAGTGAGAGAGAAAGTGCCTTTGGCTCCACTGATCCAATTAGTAGGGCTGTGTAGCTGCTCTCTCTCTCTCTCTCTCTCTCTCTCTCTCTCTCTCTCGCTCTCTCTACCTCTCCCTCCCTTACTCTCCTCCCCATCTTAATTGGAAGCCGGAGAGACCAGTCGAAATCGCATTAACAGAGGTCCTGACAGAGAGGACCATCAATCTTTTTTTATTACGGTGTAATGGGGGTTCTTGGGAGCCGCGATTCGATTTGTCACCGGCCTCGTTCGCTGATAACAGGCATTTGTCATCACTTTCCCCCTGCGTTAATGTTATCATCCCGGGCCTGACAGCTGCCTCCATCCAGGGAGTGCCAGCGACACAGCACATCCGTCAACATAATATTTCCACGGCCAAGGGGACTGCAACAGCAATAAGCCACATTAAAGCACTTATGAGGAGAAAATCTGTTGTCATTAATTAAAATGTTAGAGAGAGCAGCGGGTCTTCTTTGCGAGGGTACTGTGTCTGTTTGTGTTCTTTACGAGGTCGGAGGGAGGAACGTTCTCAGGCTTATCTTCATTCTGTTGTGAGTATTTTAAGCATGTCCTTTTTAGACACAAACCTGAACACGTGCAAGTAAATGCGGTGACTGATACTGTGACCATATTCCAGGCTGCCCCCTTCAGAAGTCTGGAAACATCTGAACAAGTTAAAATGGCTATGTTAAGTAAAAACGTGAATGCCTGTAGAGTACAGCACAGCCCTTGTAAGCTAACCTTCTCCTCCTGTCCCCAGCCACAAGGAGGCAGAGTTGAGCCTGCATTGACAGGTGCTGAAGAGCCGGTAGATTCTTCTGCTGCTAATTAGACCAACATCCTCTCCTCCTGCTGACCTACAGGACGACAGTCATTCCATCAGGGAAGTCAATTCCGAGTGAAATATTAGCTCCTGTAGTTAGTGCTGTGTGAGGAGCCATGCAAGCTGGCTGTACGTAAGCATAACAGCAACTCACCACCAGTGGAACACTCTGGACAGGCTTTAAGCAATGGCTCGCTAAAATACCGCATACATAGTTTCCCCTTTACCTCGGTAGTCAATCAGCCAAAATGTGTTTGGTGCAAACGGTCTGGGTCTTATGGTTTTGTGGCGGATACAAGAGTTCATATAATAAAAGCTTGTTATTGGTCTTATTCACCAAAATTTCCAAAGATGCTCTTGTCTCTTTAGAAATCCACAGAATGTTTGGAGCATTTGTGCTCCTCAGTATGGCCGTATATTGTTCTTATCTAAGAACAGATGAGAAAACTCAGGTTAATGTCTTTTGAGAAACCATAATTTCTTCTGAAGCATTTCTTTTGGTGAATGAGGCCCATGGACTGCTGATTACTTGCGCCTCCAGTGCTAAATTGAGAATGCAAACTTTAAATGGTGAGTGTTGAGTCACCTAGTGACATTTGCTAGCATATGCTAGCCATCATAATAGCAAGGATGACAATCTTCAGAGGCAAAACATCTTCACACAACTAAATATAGCCTACACCAGGAAAAACAGTTTGTGTTTGTTTCTTTGAAACAAAAGTGTTATCAATAATAATATTATTCTTAATTAATGTGCAATAGCCATGTTTTCTGTACAGCAATATTTTTGCACAAATTTTCAGACAGTCTGCAAAATACGCCCTGGTATGCGAAGGGTCCTGTGTTGATTTGTTAATCCAGCTCTGACTAGATGCAAACCCAACATAATGATGGTTTCATGGCAACAGTAATGTGTTTTTTCACGTATTAACCGAGATTAACATCTCCTCTTTTACCTTCTGTGTAAGAAATGAGTACCAAAGCTCTCTTTCCACCAAACGCTTGGGAGAATTTTCTGATTTATAAATATGTTGTGGCATACTGTAAAGTTTTTCAGAGGTGTGCCAGCCATAGTTATCTTTGCTTACTCGGCTACCAACTGAGTGTAATCTACTACAGTGCCATCATGAGGCAGAACAGTGTCACTCACTTGTTAGACAAGAAAGACAGAGGACTACTGATTGTTGGTGAGGCTGTATATCAACTACAGCATAACATCTTAGATCTATTTTTCAGAACCTCCAGGGTTTAAATTCTGTGAGAGCATCCGAGAGGTTAATTGGGATCCCTGGGCCCTGTGTGTTTCACACCTTGATGCGGGGCTTCTTTTTTTTAAAGCGTGGTGGGAGGGCATGGGCTGAGGTGTCACTAAAACATTTAGTGATTACATAGCAACGGGCTATTCATACATTTAATTTTTGGATGCACAGTGGACTACCCCCTATCACGGAGCCCCCTTGTGCCTTGTGGTCTGAGCCCTTCAAGACTTCACACTGGCAGGCTGGTAGCGCTGTGTGGTGGGTAAAGCTAACTAGTGGGCAGGAATCAGAGAGTCCATGAGTTAGTTTAAAATTTTTTCTACTGTACCTTCAGTTCATTACTTAATTATCTTGTGATCTCGAGATAGAAAAGTTGTTATCTCAATTAAGCTGTGATCTCAATATAACAGCATTTGTTATCTTAACGTCACAAGATAATGAAGTTGCCACCAAAATAACGGAAAAGCAGGAAAGGGAAAGAGCCTGACTAAAATCAAACTGCCTTGCCTTTTGTTCTGGTTCTTCCAGACTTACATCAGCTGAAAGAGTAAAGTCCTGAGTGCTCTCTCCTCCTCTGATAGTACACTCATAGAGCGCAGCTGCGTTCGCAGGAGAACTGTCTTGAGCAGTGACCTTGAGCCCGGTGGACGGAGACTCGGGGAAAGCTGAAAGCCAGACGCGATTTAGCTCCCAATTTCTCTTCTTGCACCGGGAGACGCGGGCGCTCGCTATCATTTGTCTGCGCGGGCCTCTTCTGGGAAGCTAGCGAGGCTCACACACAGATGGAGCACCACTGCCTAGGGGCCAGCAAGGCTAGCAGCTCGCTCAGCAGCCACACATCTAAGCACCTGATGGAGCTGAGCTGAGAGGCCACACCCAGCCTGCAGCTCTGAGGGTAGAGGCGAGATGGAGAGCAGCTACGCCTCGCCACAGAGGACACAGCGAGGAGGGATTTGTTTTAGACGATATGACTCCGTTCACATCTTATTACGATGGAATTTCTGCCGTGCAATTTAAATCCCATTTAAAGCTAATTAGATGTAATTAGGTTCAGTCTAGGTCTAAATGTACCTACAAAATTATATCTCTATACTGGAGTGGGACTGAACGAGCAGCTTGCGGTAACTGGTGCCTCGAAGTGGACAGCACTCAAACCGTGTACGACGTAGTTGGATGTAGTTGAGGAGTTCGGTGCAGATAGAGTAAGGTGAGAAAGATCACCATTTTCTTTAATTAAGCTTTAAATCCGCCTCCACAGTGAGTTAATGAAGACCCTCTGGGCTGGCACTGGAGTTGCTTAGCAGAGACCTCCACGTGTCTGCTCAGATCCTGCTTCGTAAGCTTTTATCACCTTGCCCCCCTGATGCTTCCCATAAATGAACTTCCACAGATCCAGTTAAAATGCTTTTATTTGCGTGCCATAAATTGAGAATCTCAGTCCACGTTAAAGAGCCAATACCATAAGTTTTTCTTGTATGTATGTATTTTTCTTGACGTCCAGCTACAACATTTGTTTGATTCTGTGTGCCAAATATAGAGAGCATTCATTTTTCATTATCCAGCCTTTCTCTGTCCCTTTAAGATAAAACAGGCTCCTGCTGTACCTTTAAGACTGATCAAAGATGAATGAGCTCTGTTCTGATTGGCTGTCCAGTATTGTGGTTGAAACATCATAACTTTTATGAGTTGATGGGGATGGGGCTGAAAATGCAAGTTGGCCTGTGAGGTCACAGAAACAATGAATTCAAAACCAGCTCGATTTTGCAGTTAAGGGTGTCCAAAACATGGTTCGTGTTTTTGTTAGGTTGTTTAGGTTAGTTTGTTAGAACTTGGACCCTAGGTATGAACATGGCTGTATATACTGCATTACTTGCCCTTCCTGTCATATACTCTCTCTGTGTCCTCCTTTATATCCGTTTTTGACATATTTTGTGTTGTTTTTGTCCATGTTGATTTTTGAGTTATTTGGTCACACCACAACTCAATTTCCTCCATTTCTGTTTTTTTTGTTCTATTGTTTAATTGTAAATATCCTGCCTCCAATCTCTGTAATTAGTTTAAAAGTCCAGAACACCAAAAATTGTGTTTAGACTCTTCGCACCTGCTATTTTATTCAGAGTAAATGTCATTTGAACTAAGTTTGAGGTTCCGGACCAAACATAGGTGTAAAAGCACCGCTATTAGGCCGTTTATAAACACTGCATGACAGTCTTGGCAGCATGATTAAGAATTTATTAACATTAAAAGTGTAACATGAGATCATTTTAAAATAAGACATTCATGTCATCAACTGAACTGCAAATTGACTTAAGTTGTATTGCAACATTACCACATTACATTCAGCATATCATCAATGAATAATCAATGTACTATCAGAATGTACTATCAGAACTTGGAATAAAATCAGGAAACGTAAAGCATCTATGTACACTGTCATTCAATACAAACACATGTTCATATTTCAATCCATCAATTGACTGATATACATATTTGTATATGTCCTACAAAAAGTAAATACATTATCTCTATATAACTTTATTGTGTATAAGTAACATAGTGTATACATATATATATATGTATGTATGTATAGCAAAACAATATAATGAATAAGTTTCAAAACAAATGATGTTTTGATGTTAAAGACATTACTTCAGAAAATACAGCATTAATTAGGTTTCAAGCACAAATCTCCAAATATGATATATAAAAACCACTGGTTGTATCACTGGTTGTTAAAAGACCACACCAGTGAATAAATATTCTTAGCATTCTATTAATAAGTGACATAACAGCCACATAACATACAAATTGGCTCAGAAAGTAGCTAACTGAACCATGTAGAACCTGCAGAAACCAGAGCATCCTTCTGCCTCTCTGGGATCAGGGACAGGAGGAGGAGCTGTCGAACTCAAGTGAGCCGTTTTCTAGTGTTCCATACCCATTCATCTTCTTCAGTTTTAGGTGATCCGGCAGACTGAGGGCTTGACTCTCTACCACCGCCTCTTTAGTGGCAAACATTTGACTGATCTCCACAAACGTCTTATTCTTCGTTTCAGGAATAACAAAGAACACATAGATGGCTACTGCTGAGCACACACTGCTGAACACCAGGTAGCAGTAGGATCCAGCAGACATCTGTGACAGTGAGACAAAAGAGTTCAAGCTTAAACACCTTACTGCTGCCTTAGTCTTCATAAAGGAAGTCATAGTCGGCTTAATGGATATAGGTTTACTTGGCTCAAAAAGTCTTCATTAAAACTATACAACATGTACAATCTTGTACACACTTACAGTCTAGTTGTAAAAGTGTTTTTGCTGTGGTGCTATATTGGGAATATCAAGTTTTTTTTAAAGTTATTATTTCTTCTGATTATCTATATATATATATATATATATAGAGAGAGAGAGAGAGAGAGAGAGAGCGAGCTAGGAAGAGAAACATCTCATCTAACATAATAATAATAAAAAAACATGTTTGAAATAATATGTGGCTTCTATACTTGACTTGTTATTGCGTTATCACACTCCCTCTTATGCTCTGTTGATTTAGAAGTACATACAGTGTAGTGAATTTTGGATGGGCTGTTCTAAAGAAAGTGTGAACATAAATCAGTTATAGCACCTGTAAGAAAGGGAAGATAAAGCCAATGGTGAAGTTGGACATCCAGTTGAGAGAGCCTCCCACAGTATATGCAGCAGGACGGTGAGACTGCTTAAAGAGCTCGGCCGTAATCAGGAACGGAACTCCAGCTTTAAAAAAAATTGATTATTGCTAAGGATTGAAACCTAACTCAAGTGTATAAATAGTTATGTGTAGCATGCACATGCATATATAATATACATAAAAGAATAAGGCCATGCTTTATATAATGCAACAGTTCATGGTGGGAGGAGGACAATAAAGTAGCTTTATGAGCTGCTCGTTATCTCAATATGCAGGAAGTAGGGATTGTTCCAGTGCTTAACTTGTAATCCCTTTTGGTTACAAGTGAAAAATAAGCAGGCGCAAGGTGTTATTTCAAGTCTAATGAATTCAGGAACAAGCCAAGCGGCGGCTTCATTATTTGTGCATGATAATTGCAGTAGAAGGCGTGCTGCAGTTAAACTGATATGGAGCTCTGGCTGTAATTCATTGTTCATGCAGGATTTTGTCTTAAAAAGCCATATTCATCATTGTTTATGAACAATGAGCCATAAAAAATCCTAATTAAAGACGTAATTACAGCGATTGAGACTGCGGCCTGAGAATGAATTATAGATTTTGGAGTGGGGTTGGATAATACATCAACAGAGTAAAGTGCTTGCAGTCTCATTCATCATTTCAGCAGTGCTCCTCCGCTCTGCTCTTGTGGCAGGCGTAAACTCCACGCTTGATATTGATATATCACTAAAAGAGCAACTTATGCACTTTAAAACTTATGAACTTTACACCTCGTTCTTCTACATCCAGGTTACTTGGTAATATGCAGTTTAAGTATGATGTATTTCATAAGGAAAAGTTAGCTGCAGTGCTCTAATACCACAAGCAATAGTAAGATGAACTGCACTTTATACATGTACTTTAGAGTTACTGTTACTGTTATGTGTGTAATATGATAAAGTCATGCGTTTTCTGTTCTAACGCGCACTGTTTTGATTCTGGAGGTTAACATCATTAACAGTTAACTAATCAGGTATTAGGTAATAATAAACAAATAAAAATATATAAATAGTGCACCTAATTTTGATATTATACCAGTGGTAAAGATTTTAAGGTATTGGGAAACCCATAGTCAGTTTATTACTACAAATATCATAGGTTTGACATTCTGCCTCCAGGTGTCGCTATTTCACTACTTCCAAACTTTGTGGGAAATCTGGGGTCAAAGGATGGCCATCTGTTGATCCAGTCTAAACAACACTCTGGAGACCGTGTCTGAGCATTTGCACCTAAGGCAGCACTGTTTCAAAAGACAGTTCTTTAAAAAGAGTAGAATATATTGATGCACAAGATGCACCTACCTGGTCCTATACAGAACCCAGCAATGATGCCGACGACACAGGCCACACTTACATACTTCATGAACTGCACGTGCATCTAAGTAAAGGTGATAATGCATGACACAGTCTTTTACACAGGGTATGAAGAAGGACGTGCTATAAATCTACAGGCTACAGGCCAGATTTAAAAAGTAATAAATTCAACTCATTCAGATAAGTACTGTCTCCAGTTCCAGTAAAGCTTACCTGTAGTATGAGGGAAACTGTTATCCCAGCACAACACATTCCCATGACTGCAAAACCCCCAATGATCAACGGCCTTCTTCCCAGTCGCTCAATAGTAAAGCACTGCAAAAAGGAATTCATGACAGATGTACATTCACCAACATTGCTCTTTTATTCAGTGACATTGATTCATTTATATAATGTTATAGATGATCAGGGATTGCCTTAACTAGCATGCTAGTTTGTAGTACTGGCAAAAACAGGAGTTCAAGCATCAGCAGTGCTACAAGACCTTCCCATACCTAATATATCTTTATTATTCTTGTATAACAAACTCTGATTGTGGTCTGATTGATTTTATTCTGCACTGGTAAACTAAATTTAACCCACAAGTCCATTTCTGAAGTTTTAAATTTCCTCTAGGTTTGCACATTTTTATATATTGATCAAACTATCAAGCTAAAACCTGATGTATTATATTAATGTATTCATATAATAATGGATCATATAATTGCAATTTGCCCATTTTGATTAAAGTATGAAATATGACGTGTAAACAAAACAGTGGAATAGTAAACATCACAACATTCCATCACATTACACCAAAGGACACATGTTCTAACGCACCCTTTTTGGCGTACTAAATGGCAGTTGTTATACATGGAATGGATGGAACGTTGGAACTAGTCGTAATGATGCAAAAGTAACCAACAGTAGTCAAAGGTCACTAATACTTAGTTAACTTACTAAGTATTTCTATTTCAGGATAACGAAATGTCCACATTTTCACTCATTAGCATGCCAAGCTCTTAGCAAACTTCAAGCTAATCCTAGGTGGTCACTGTTTGGAAACTCTTTGTTGTTGCTTTAACACAATTGGTACTGCACTTCTGAATTCAGACAGTAGAACAATAAGACTGGAATATTACATTTTTCATTAAGTATTAGTAAAGACGAGAGCCAAAGCAGTGTGCTGACTTAAAGGAGAATGCGGAGAGCCGCTGACAGCAGAATGAATAGCTGTAATTTTATAACCAATCTCTGGACTTCCTCCCGTGTGCCATTCGCCTCCCAAGTGAGGGCCAATTGACACTGACAGCAATGAGTTCTCCTGACTAACAGCGCGCCTCGCCTCCTCCAGCCGCTGCTGGTGCATCACTAAATCCTGGCTAAGCGATACGACTGGGAGAGGGAGACTGCGTCTGGCCTCCATTACAGCACTGAGATGTGACCCAGGGAAGGAGCCGGCGGGAACAAGCGTCATCCGTCTCTCTAATGCCTTCCCCTCATCTCATACACTGTTTTCTATGAGTGTCAGAGCGGAAAACTAGAGAAAGTGCACTGCAGAAGATGGAGAGAAAAGAAAAGTGAAGCAGACAGAACAAACGGAGTGGCAGGGATGCTCCGATGGGACAGCTCACACAGGCCTGCTCTCTGTATAGCTCCACCACAATGCTACAAGGAGCTGCTCATCCTCACTCAAGACCACTGACTTAACAGCTCTACTGTGTCAAAGGGAAGCACCAAAGAGCTCCAATACTGTGCTATTTATGGACCATGGGACATATTTGTAATTGGCTGGGCCGCACATAATCACAGTGTTTCATACTTTTATTTATAGCAGGCTGTCGCCTAGGTTGGCGTCATTCTGGCAGAGCTCATTTAATCTGCTCACAGAATTTTATGATCATATATTCCTAAAATATGTGTTTCTAGGCTTACATATATGATTTATGGAAAAATCTTTAATTGATGTACAATGTTCAAATTATGTGGAGGTCCCCAATTACATATGTCATTTACAAAGTTCTGTACAGAGACATCTATTGAAACGTTCTTCAGGGAAGCAGCATTGCTCTTCAGGTTCCTTTTTGTTTCAGCCTGGTTGATTTAATTCTGTATTAATTTCAATTTAACCAGTAATTAATATTCCTTTTATTGTGATACAATTAAACCCAGTAAGGTTTAAAATAACTTTAAACATTTAGATTTGGTATGCAACAGAATGAGCATAATATATTCTGAATGTATGAGCAGGTTTATTTATATTTTACACAATCGTATATTAAAGATACACTATGTAAATTTTGGGGATTTTGGTGGAAATGTGCAATTGCATGAATTATGCAATTATGGTTATGCTGGGCCAAAACTTGGCAAAGGATGTGTCTTCTGAGGATGTAAGTGAATTATCTACCATTGCCATAATTTCATCACTAGTATAACGATGACCTTGCATTTGAGACCTAAGCACTGAGTCAGACATTTTTTTGAGACTGTGTGAGTGATGTTAATATGGAAAGATTACATGACGTGGTCAGAGAAGTCTAACAGGACATCTCAGACTCACTTCAGTGCATAGACACCCTTAGTTTTAAAATTTTCAACCTAACTCAGCAATGCTTCTTTAAAACAAGGACATTGGTGTACAGCTCTGCTTTAATAACACATCAAAACTATTTGTTTGTGACAGTGAATTTCAGCCCACTAAATGTGAGTGAGTAAGCGAGTGAGTGAGTGAGTGAGTGAGTACATGAGCTAGAGAGAGTGACAAGTCAGGCCCATCAGTTGCTTTACATCTAGTTGAGTCAAGTATAATCAGATGTTGTCACAAAGCAGCTTTACAGAGAATTCAGGTCTAACAAGGTCAGACAGTGGTGTCTGTGAGGCCACTAGCCCCAACCCTAATGGCACCTCTGATTTGCTAACATAAATCAAAAGTTACAGACAATCTCTGTTTTTGTGTGAATAAGAATACTCACCCCTATGAGGCCTGCAATGATCTCGATGGCCCCAGTTCCTACAGTAGTGTACGGGATCTCAGGGGGTGGAATCCCAGCATTCTCAAAGATGTCATTGGTGTAGAACCAGATCTACAGGCATAGGGAGAAGCAAACAGTGGATGAGAGAGGGAGAAGTGGTGAGAGAGGACTAGAGAGGGAGATGATGATTTTGGCTTGTACAGGTGGCACATCGTGGCAACACGGTTCCGGTGTACAACACTTCAGATTCAATTTTGGGGCTGGAGGGGTGTATGCGAGTTTAGGCAGGGGGGTAATCAGAGGGAACACAGACGGTTTTAGAGCTGCTGGGAGTGCAGAGGACACACACGGCCAGCCTCTCTCCTGCTGCTTCGGCTCAACTCAGCCAAGACTCACCACCTGTCAGCCCCATTTACTCGCACGCATGCACCCACTCTTGGACTCACACACTCACACTATCTCTCTCTCCCTTTCTCTCTCTTTTCATTCATGTTACCCTAAGTCATTACGATTTAGAATCACATCATTTTATATTTTTATCTATCTAAGCAATTATAACACATTCTTTTATAACTCAGTCTATTTCTGCCCACATCACTGAGAAGCCCGATTTCTCCTCATGTTTTTAAACAAAAGTGTTTGATGTAATGTGTAAACATTGCTATGACCTCAAAATGTACTCTACACTCTCTATCCACTCCATATGAAAACTCAGCTCCTGTTTTGCTGCTTTTTGATGTCACAAATAGCCTATTTGGTCATGTCTATTCATGTTGAAGTTATAAGCAGTGTTTCAGCCTGGACTGCTTTTTGAATGAAGTACACTGGACAGCCAATCAGAGCAGAGGCTACATTTTTTTAAAAATAGCTGCACCCACAAGGCATCAACTGACAGGAATAAAACGTAGTGTGTAGCTTTGACACTGTGAGATATATTAATTATTGAATTTTCATGCTTTGTGCATGTGATGTAAACAAGAACGAGCCATATCTTTGTACCTGACTAACTATATATTGTTGCACATGATTTCCATTTTGACTCATGCTGTTGTGTTGGTAGCATCCTTTTCAAGCAAAGTATGCAACAGAGTAGAGTTCGAAAACAATTCCTGACTGAAACTGATGGATTGGCGAACATGCACATGGAGTGACCCAACAGCTACAATTGCAGATATACCCAAAAAATCATTCATTGGTAGATGGCGGCATCACACAAGACTACATACACACAGACTGTTATGACGACTGCTCTTAATACCACGTCAATGTCGCCAAAGACTCCAATAGTGTCGTGATCTGGCCTTCAAACTCGCAGCAGAAGCTGTTCAGAACTTCAGTTCTTAGGAGTTCTGTTAGCTCTCTCTGGTTAAAAATATGTGTTTGAGAAAATGGTGATAAAGGAATGGTTATGTATTTAGCCAATGTTCTGGAGTTTGTTATTTTGGACAGGTATAAATAGTAGCTGTCTGCTTCATAGCCACTGTCTATATGGGGAAAGCTAACATATTCCTTATGTAGGTATACATGCCTCTGTGGCTGTCCTTTAACTAATAGCTTTTTCTTGATCTTGTTCAGTGATTGATGTAAAAGTTACACTAATGCTAAGCATGGCTGGATTTGTGTTATGTATTCTTGTGACAACGATAATGAAATAAATGATTTAGCTTTTTGTAAATTCTGTCAATCTGACTATGAGGCATACAATTCTGAGCTGCGGAATTCTACATAATAAGCCATAAGAAAGCACAGGGACAACACATTTATTTATAATGATTAAAGTAAGGTAAGAATAATTGAGGACTCTTTTTGGTACACACAACTTCATGTTTTAAAGTGTAAAAAAACACTCCACTATGGCAGCCATTATAACTAGCAGAGCAGAACTGAAGAGATGAAATGTCAACACTCTCTTTCAACTTACAGTATATTGCTCAAAATCTAGCCTGAATAATTATCGCCTCTCAAGGGACAGAGTGGTACTACAACATAGGATGGGTGAGGGCTAGCTGGTTAGTAGGCTAATTTCTGTGGATATCTCTGATACATAGACTGACATCACAGACATCATGCAGTCGATCATTTTAAGTAGTTTTAAACCAAACGTCTTACATATAGACTTCTGAATATCCTCTGTGAAAGTCATCTATTAACCTGTATCTGCTTAGTGCATACATGTTCTGTTTATTATATGGGTCATGGGTGCAGAATGTTGGACGCATTATGGAGACATTGAGACATTTTAAACATAATGTATGGAGTATAGAATAGAAAAGGTCTTTTCCAAATTATATAATTTAGCTTTTTCTTCTTTTACTTTGGTAGTACAAATAATAGAATGCTAAAATCTTTACACACTATATCTTTAACTAAGCTATGTGACCACAGTGAGATTAGTTATATTTGATTTGCTTTAATAATAGCATTTATTTATTGCCTTGGCAGGGCACAGCAAATTAGGTGCTATAAACACACTCCAGAAATAAGGATTCTAATTTGTTCAGCTCTGTTGGGTAACGTATGAGCTTTCTGCTCTCTGTGTCCACTTAATCATTTGAATAATTAATCTGCAGCTAAACAAAATTATTCAGAAAGGTAATACTCCTTGAATAACTTTGTCCTTAAAATAAAAGAGTTCTCACACTGACTGGTTCTGCTAATTGTCTGGTTCTATACTGCTTCATTGTTGCTTCATGGCATGCAATATCTTCGTAAGTTCCCTGTGAGCCCTGTGAGAACCTCAGGGATTTTGCCCAGAGCCCATCCTCACAGTGCCAGGTCTTGTTCATGGGTGTGCTAGGTCACAAAACTTGGATATCATCATCTTTATTCTCTGAAAATGATGTTTTGACTGGAATACTGTCAAAACCTTCTAAGCAGTCAAGTGTAAACACTGTCTTACTGCATCAATGCCAGACAGCTGCATCCCGATGTTAATGATGACCACAGAGAGGACCTGCCAGCGGACTGTAGGGTCCAGCAGCAGCTGCCAGACAGACACGGTCTCCACTGTGGACAGAGAGCGCTGCTCCTCCTGCATTTCCTCAATCTCAGCCTGAATGTTACATTTGGCTCTGTACCATTTCAGAGCTGTGGGAACACAGTCGACAGTAGGGATCATTACAAATATGACAATATCACAAGAGCAGTGTACAGTAATAACACTGTCCAGAGAAAAACATTTGCAAAATAATGACTTTATAAGAGAGGGCAAAATTGGTTTTAGACTCATTGTAAAAAACAAAAAAGTTGCAACCAGAAGGAAGTATCAGAATGAAATGCCATTTGGAAGGAAGCTAACGGTTACTAGGAACAATTAATGATGGAAATTAAGATTGATATGGGTAATGTTTATTGAACTGTGTCCCTCAGACTGGTGTCACAACATACTGCTGACCAAATGTCATGGAGTTGTAGAGGTTCCTAATGGTGTCCTGTGATAATCCATCCCATGAGGTTTAAATATTTTTACACAGTTCCTGCAGATTTTGCAGTGGTGCTGACCACAGTGCCTCCACACATGGATCCATTGGTCATTTCCACCAAGACAAAAGCAGGATTCATCACTGAAGATGACCCACTACCATTCTGAGTCCCTCCATGACAGTCTGGCATGACACCATTGCAATCTTTGGAGACGCTGATGTGGTGTTAAGGGCAGTTGTTGTAACTATCTGAGTGCATATGCTGGATGCATCACAGAATGTATCTGTGTGCTGGCTGGATGACTTATGAAGGGCATCTCTACTCACTGAATATCTGCAATCATAACTGTTAGGTCAATACAGTAATAAGGCCTGTTCTTGCTTATGTCACATGTGCAGCCAAGTGTAAAACTCAAGATGTCAAACCTACCCACAAAGTTTAATTTGAGCCGGTTGATTCCCACTGGGTGCAACTATTTGTGCAGCCTTTGTGCAGATATTTTTTTTTTAAGATTTGTGTATTCTAAGTGATTTTGGACTATTTCTATTGATCCATTTATCATTGGTCTACTGACAACTCTTTTGTTCAAATAGTCAATGAAAAAAAATTGAGGTACATGTTTTTCTTTGGACAGTGATAATATTATGACAGTATTACAAGCTCAGTGTAGAATATTAGATGAATACTACATAAATACATGGTGTCTCCAAGTTCAATATGCACAAAAAGTGTCACAAATTCAGTATAAGGTATTATACAACACTGTCCCCAGTTCTGTGTAAAATGTTATATGCCGCTGTTATCATTTTTATGAAGAATTTTACATAATTGTATCAGAAGTTCAATATTACAATACATACAATTACAGTGCAATATTATGTGCTGCTATTACAATTTCAATATATAGGATCGTACATGCAGTGTTGAATGTAGAGTATATACATTGCTGTTACAAATGTAATATAGTGCAATATTCAAACTGTTATATAATATTGTCACAGTCATTCAGAGTGGTGTAGAGGATTTCACTGACTAAAAATTAACTGGAATTTTTACATTTTAAAACAAACATTCAGAACTAAAGATGCAAGCCAGCTTTCACCTGTGATGGTGGCGTGGACATTATGCTTCTCAATCAACAAGTAACGAGGACTTTCTGGAAACCACGGCAATAGCATCAGTTGGATGAAGGTTGGGACAACCACTAGAGAGAGGAACAAGGGCCAGTGCTCCTCCTGCCAAACAATGCAGCACAGATAGATGTACAGTTAGAATGCATCATGAAGTGCTCATTCTGGGTTTCCCGAATCCAGCAACAGAAGACCACCTGTGCAGCTTTGTGCTATCCTTGCACCTAATTTAGCTCGTGAAGAGTCTGGGTATTGGATAATGAGATAAATCGAATGTGATGAAAGCCTATAAATGACAAACTTGTACAATGCAAGAGACTCCCAGGAGAGGAGCTGGAATGGAGAAAAACTGATCATTCATTTCTAGTCCTGAGTATGGCTACAGTGGAATACGGAAAATGCATTTTAGACTCCTCAGTAAAACTGTAAAAAAAATGTAAACTCACTCCTTTGAATATTCTAGTGACATTCTGTGATTTACCTTTCCAAGGAGTTCATGCAGGCCCAGGAGCTGAGCAGAGAACACGCCAATGCAGATGAAGATACTGGGCATGAGGCCTAGGAAGCCTCTTAGGTTTTTGGGAGCAATCTCACCCAGATACATGGGCACCACACTCAAAGAGATCCCTAAGAAATTGGAACGGGCACAGCATGGGCAAGTTAAGCTTTGTGACTGCTACAGGTTTCTTAATCAATTGGATATTATCTTACTTGTCATTTTAACTATTTTCAAACAACTGTAACCTGATAGGCCGTTCTGTATGGCATGACTTGGTATGGGTTGATCATTACTGTTGTCAAGTGACCTGTGTAACACCTATGGTGAATTTAGTAACCATGCAGTTAACCAAACCAGGATGAATGGCAGGAACTAATAATGGTCATTAATTGACCGTCAATAGAGGCCATTAATTGCACAGAATCACCAGAACTAAAAGAACCTCTGACTTTTACAGGTACTGGTATGTGATGGGAAACACAAACACACACACACACACACACACACACACACACACACACACACACACACACACACACACACACACACAAAATGCAATTATTTACTTCTAAGACTAAAGAACTGAACTGTAGGTCACATGCAGGGCCTTAAGGTTTAGGTGGGAAGCTTGCTATGTTGTTTAATTTCTGACTGCCGTCTTACCTGAATGTATTCCTGTGATGAAACGGCCAAAAATGACCATTTCAGGTGAGCCACAGATTCTGCTAAAACCCATCAGGGAGCCTGCTATGAAGACCAGCACAGTGGAGTTGACGACAGTTCCTTTCCTGCAAAGACAGACACACAGAGACCTGTTCCTGCCACTGCTCATTAAGCTGGGGCAGTTATGCTCAACAGCCAGCCACCAGGGAGTTTAACTATCAAAACCAGATAATTGATGTTCCACGACCGCAGTGCTGAGTAAAATAGCTGGCCTCCTTGATTAGTTCTATCAGGTGGTAAACTTTCGCCCTGATTTACACCCAGCTGTGCCATGCTCCGCGTTATGATGGCCTTAGTCCTATAAAACACTTTGCTGGGCCAAAATTGATTAGAACATTAAATGGGGTTGTGAATCATCATCTTTCATTTGCATTTAAATGTCCGCAGTCTAATCTCGCGGCTCCCGTGAGATGCTCAGAGCGGACGAGACAAGTGGAGGAGTTTGTGAGTCTCACTGTGAGCATGCCAAGGAATTCTGATTATGTCCTACAGTCACATTAAAATCTAGGGCGGATACAATATTTCCCTAAGAAAACTTGGAGTTTAAAATAAGCGCTCATTTGGCGTAGCGACTCTACTGAACACCTTATCAGTAATACATTTCAGAAACTCTGGGATTGTCCTGTTCGGCTGATTGAAATGTGCCCGAGTAGTAAAATGAATCAGCATGTAGAAGTGGAGCTTTCTATGTGTTTTCTAATAGTGTATAGAGGAAGCACGATGCTGCCTTTACTGAAGAATCCTCTGTTATAGTTCTGTGCAAAAGTCAGGTCACTGGGTTTAAGACAGATTTGTGTAATCTGAGAAGCGAATAAAGAGGACGACTTCAGTCCAGTACACTTGTAATATTTAGCAACCGTTTTCTCAGGGTTCGCTAGCTCTCCTGTCTGTTTTCACGATGTGAAAAGTCCGCAGCTCCTCCTCAGCACCGGCCCTGTAAATGGCGAACAAGCAAAGTACCTCGAACCGAGAAACTCAGCACTATTCCAGCCTCTCAGCAACAGGGGGCGTTCGTGCTCGTTCCCCTGGAGGAGGGAATGAGGAGCTACGTTCCTCACACAGGCTAGGAAAGAGACATGGCTGAAAACAATACTCTAAGTCTAAACAAATACATATTCAGAATGAAACATTTAGATCAGGCAGGGGGTGAAGAGCAGCAAGCAGCTGAAAATCGTAAAACTGAGAGCCTGAAATTAGTTTTCTTACTAGACGACTTCTTTATCGAAGTTTCCCGTTCCACCTTAAGCGACTATATCTGGAGAAAGTCTCTATTTCACTATAAACAGGTTTTCTGAAGTTTATTATTATGTAGTCTGCTCATTTTCTCTTGCAAACCTTTTACGGGAACGTGTAGAGCTGTAACTTGCTCTGTTTGTTGTCAATGTTTTGGGAATTTGTTTCTGTTAGCATATTAGCATCTGTGCACGAGCCTTGGTTTAGTTTATACAGCATCGGGAGGTGCAGCTTTGAGAACTATGGAAGCGAATATATTCCAGCCCTTTTAATCACATATTTATAAACCCATTCATGAAGCAGGATGACTGGAATGTAACTGCTGCGTTTAAGGTGGAAGAGGAAAAAAAGTTCGAAAAAAAAGACAAATAAGCCGAGGCTCAAGCGTGAAGTGCTGCATAATCATTTTAAGGTGGAACAGAAAAGTTCGAAGAAGAAGCTGAGGCGACGGGAAGTAACTGCTGCACTATTTAAGGTGGAATAGAAAGCTGGAAAAAGAAGCCATCTTAAGCACTGGGAGGTGAAGAACATGTTCTGCTTCTGATGGACAGGTGGGTAACATTAATTTATAACCCAGAACAAATAGGTCAGTATGATTTTGTCCTGTGACCCCAAAGATCTCAAAAACGCAAATTCACTGTCGTATGCGTTGGGACACGCGTTTCTGCTTTAGGTAGGCGGAGCTTGTGAAGGAGCACTGTAGGTTTTTTTTAGGTTTCAGGTTTATTTGTCATATGCACAACATATTTATGTAGGGAGGTCAAACATCAACAGTCGCTCTCCCGAAACATCGTTTGGGTCTTAACGTCTAGATCAGCTTCCGTATTAACAAGCTAAATTTAAACGTCTTTTTACGACAGAAATGAACGTGTTTACATAGTAATCTTATGCGTCTTAAGGCGTTTAAATTGGGTACTGCCCCTTCAATAGCTTCCAAGCTGAAAACCCTATTACTGCTAGAGAGAACACTTTTTGCGCAAATAAATCTACCCCTTACAAATATGACACGTGACAGGTATCCTGCCCCTACGTCAACAAGGGGTGGTTGTATGCCAGCTTTAAGAACCTTAAAGTTGCAGTGTAAACACGTTAAATGTTGCCCACTTTAGATGTTCAGACACCTTATGACCTGCGTGTTCCTGTCGCCTTAAGGTGTTCAAATTCGACATGTTAATACAGACTCTACCACACAGACAACACTGGACTGGACGTTGAGACCCAAACAGCTTTCCATACCCCTGAAGTGTGTACATCACCTGTAGGTGAATGAAGTTTAATGTGTATATCTGTTTAAATGTTTGCTGTCTGTAAATGTTAAATATTTTATGTTAAATGTATTGAAATTTCAGCCTCAATAATGTTTTTTATCGCTAAACATATTAAAATTAATATCACAATACAAATGAGATTGGTCAAAAGTAATATGCACGTTTTAAGATTAAAGAGGAATATCACAGATTTTTCAACCCTTTTTCACATAATTCACTTTTTGGGGTGTAAGCAAAGTCATTTAGAGTGATTTGATTTGGAGTGGTGCATTCTAAAGAAACGACTGAGGGGGTCCAGGGGTCCCTACTACTTGGCATACAAATATATAATTTTTAGTATTTATTATCCACAATGACCAAAAAACTCACACATGTCCTCAAAGTTTTAAGACGCAATGTTGAAGGTAAAAATTGGTTACGAATGTTTTTGGCTAAATGGCTACTTTACAGGAGATGGAAAAATCTAATGTCAGTGGAACCAGACTTTTTTTCCCCAAGACATTTTGGGCCATTTCTGTTAGTCTATTCATCATGAAATTTTCACACAATGTAAAACGGCAGCTGCTGTGTGATGCATACAAATAAAAATCAGCAAAAATGCAGATACCTGTTTCTTTGGACAGCAACACTACAAAAATCAAGTTTTTGCCTAAAATCTTATCTTCAAACTCTTATATATGATTCAATGTGTTTATTAGCATTTTTTATTATACCTTTCTATGAAGTACCTTTTAGAGGCTGACATCTGGTTCCTACCACTCCCACTGTGACTTGGATTCAGTCATTTAGATTCATTAAGTTTCTCTAGTATGAAGCATTTCACAACAAACATTTGTAAATGTCTGTGTTTACACCTTTATGATTTAATTATGCAGACATTTTGAGAATAATCAGTGGGATTCCCCTATAAGGGCAGGCTACCAAGATATGGATAAAACCTTGTCCTTGACTAAACTGAACCATCAATATTGATTTACCATTGAAAGTGCTTTTAAGTATAAGCTCAAGTTTAATTTGGCTCCAGGAAATTGGCCATTAAACTGTTATGAATAATAATTTTGCCACAAAAACATCTAAAAAGTTTGTGAGTAAAGTTTGGAGCCTAAAGGGCAGAACAACAAAACTGTTTCTCTTCCAGAGAGTGACCAAGGTCATCTACAGAGGAACGAAAGGTCATGTGGTGTAACAGATGAGGTGGCATGTACCTCAGTGGTCCTCAAACTCTAGGGAGCACCTGGCAGAGTGACCAGACAGCACCAGATGTTATGGGGTCTCCTTTTGACTTACCTTCCAAATTTGGTGACGAGCATGCCCACCATCAAGGAGCCGATCAGGCCTCCGATGGCAAAGACGGACACGGTCAGTGAGTACATGAGCGTCAGTGCCTCTCCATTCAGCCCTGTTCCATTTCGACTCACAACGGTACGGTTATAGAAGTCCTTAATATACTGTGTGTGAAAAAGAGGGATGGGGATTGTTATCATGACATGTCCACTGATCATCATCATCACTAAGCAAATGAATTGGTTTTAGTTGCACAGTTATTACTTGTTGCACAAGCCAAATAACATGACACTCATATGACAGTATACACACAGTTGTGTATTTCAAAAACATTTAATACTGTCATGCTTCGCTAAAACCCATGTCAGGTCAAATGTCTCGGATCCTTTTCACTAAAAGATGGACTTATCAGAGGAGAAACACAGGCCTTGGTTTTATCCAGCTTTCACCTCTATCTCAGTGTCTCTCTCTCTCTCTCTCTCTCTGTCTCTCTCAGTGTCTCTCTCTCTCTATCTCTCTCTCTCTCTCTCGCTCTCTCTCTCTCTCTCTCTCTCTCTCACTGTCTCACTCTTTCTCTCTCTCTCTCACTCTCTCTTGCAGTCTCTCTTTCACTTACCTACCATCCTTGGGTCTCCATTTAACTGAATTCCTGTTCATTTATCTTTCCTCCTTTTTTCCCTAATCAATTTAAGCTGTTTCACTAGAATTTCAAGGCTACGACATCTGTTATCTTGTAATTGACTCGTGAGTACGACTGTGTGACAGTCATTTCTGTTTCTAATGAGTGGCTGTAAAGCTTTCATTAGGCCTCGAGTCCGTGCAATCACTTAGCCAGACATCTCAGTTCATTGTGCACAAATTCAGCGTTTGCTGTTCTGATCTAGCAACACTGAATCCTCTACAGATCAGAATGACTCTGATCCTTTAACAGTTCGTTTGTATGTGTTCTAAAAGCTTGAGCTGAAAACGAAATCTCAGACTTTAAAGTCTGCATTCTGTGCACTCAGCACTCTGAATACAGCATAAAACAAACGCATTTTCATGAGAAATATAGCAGCTAGCTGTGAGACAAAGAAATAACAAACAGGAAAATTTGAATCTTTTCATCATTAACAGACTAATGGTGCAGGGCAAATAGGTCCCCACTTACTGTACATGAAGACCTGCTAGAGGCAACCACTGCGGCACAAAATGACAGAAAAGCTGAGATTAATAATAATACAGGGTACATCTCAATTATAAAAGTTGTTTTTAAAAAACTGTTTTTTTTTGTCATAAGCCTAAGGAACTTTTCACTTCCTTACTCTCAACAAAAACCTTAAATAGTGTTAACAACCACTGCCCTGGTATTACTGAATACAGTAACTGCTACTCTTTTTCAACGAGAAGAAGTTACAGAATCATGATGAAGTAGCATGGGCTACATTCCCGGAGTTTCAGCCAGGGTTTGTTTCAGCCACATGGCCCATTCTAAGCACATTCCTTGTTCAATGACAAGTCCCCCACACAGAACACCGCATCTGAGAAGCCACTGTTCATGCATGCACTAAGGGAACTTTCCTCCACTACAGTCTGTAGACATAGGACTTGTTGATCAACAACTAGTATACACTTTACTAAAGCACAACTTAATCTGATCTATCACTGCCTTGAAAATGGTAACTGAATAGGAGAAGAAATGTTTCCATTTTTATGGAAGTTAATAGAACAAGACCTTTTTTCACACGTGTGGACCATTTCTATTGGCCTGTTCATCCTCAAATTTAGACAGGATACAGTTTTTCAGATTATGCAATAAACAACAAGAAATAAGATGTAAGTATTTCTTCAAACAACAATAATATATTTGGAAAAATACTGTGGCATTTGATATATGTGCTCAATATCAGCCAATTATTATAGTAAATAGTCACATATAGTAATAATTAAGTAGTTAATTCTTCTTGATTAGCACCAGCCTACAATATGGCCACTCTGAGATAGTAAATCATTATTAATCCCATTTGCGTTCAAGGAATCACCCGTGCAATAAAAGCTTTTGCATATGGCGACATGTCTTCCCTTTAGTATTATCAATTCTTATTTGTTTCCAATTCATTCAGATTCATTAAGCTAATTATATATGTGATCATCACACTTAATGAGCTCTTACCCCTGCAGGAGAGTTGACCACAGCCAAGTTATAGCCATAGAGCATAGAGCTACCAAATGAGGTGAGGAATGCCACTGCCAATAGGGATGAGGTGAGGTGCTACGGAGATAGAGAACAAGAATGACAGCATCAAAAATGTGTATCTGTCTGTGAAGGCAGGAAATTTACATATTGTATATCTATATACCGAGATCCAGTTAAAAAGTAATCAAGCTGGAATGCAACCTAAAAGAGTGGAACGTTTACATGAACTAAAAGATATATAACTATCTGGCAGCATTAGGAACAACCGGAGGCATAGAGGGTTACAGTGATTCGAAGGCCTCAAAAGAATAAATCGATCATTATTCTGGACAGGAGTGGACAGGCTGACTCTGCTGCAGTGTTTGAAATAATCAACAAAATAAAAAGACAGTATGTCCTTATTATGCATATAGTGCCGTGGATGCAGTATGAGAAGGTCTGTACACAATAGTTATCAGACAAATGGCCCAATCATAGAAATCATCTTATTCAATAAATGGTCATAGTGTAGATTCTTCATCTAGTTTCTTGAGAGAACCTGGCAGACTGGAACAGCTCTAGTCTACAGGTCCAGGTAGGAAAAGTACTTGTAGTTAACGAAACAAGTTCACACAGATGATCAGGGGAAGACTTAATTTAGTCCACTAAGTGGTCAGATGCAGCTACTTATGTAAGCACACGTGAGGAAAGAGTGACAATGTCTTGTGACATTAAACGAGCACTGTTTTTAGTCATGAATATTGGTTGAAATGGTGACCGCAGATAAAAGACATAGGTGGTAAAATGTATCAGTTATGACTTGTTGCTTTGTAAAACAATAATGACAGAAAAATGACTTTTTTTACTGAATGAAAGTAAAATCAGAAATAATAGATGAGAAAAAAGTGGCATGTTTGGATAAAGCTGTTAAAAAGTAAAAGAAGCACAATGACCACCACTAATAACTATAATATTACTATTTATAGTAACTGTAGTAATAATAATAATAATAATAATAATAATAAGATAAAGAAGAAGATTATGAAGCAGAACTTACCGAAGTTATTTTCCCTGGTGATGTTATCAATACCTCTTCTGCCATTTATACTTCTTCAAAAAAAGGTTTCTTGTAACAGAAAAATTAATGTTGTTTGAAGGTTTCCTTTTAGCTTGATGTGTCCTGTGCTACTGGAATCACAACTGACCTCATCTTTACAAGGGCAGGCGTGGTCAGAATTTACCGTGAGCAGTCTGTTGAAACACAAAGAAGATAGGCCTGTCCTCACATCCTCAGGGTGTCAAGCACTCTGGCCTCAGCCCTCAGTGCTACAGCAGTGGAATCACATGATTGGTAGCAACGTGACTCAGAGAAAGACTCCTGAAATCAATTAGCTAAGTGAATTTGAAGACTACGGTTTTTGGTATGAAGGACAGAAGCCCATGGAGCGGGTCTGTTCCAGCACAGCACGGGCAGAGAAATGTCAGTGTTGTGAGGTAAACTTCACCACAATGTGTAGTTTCTGTGTGGTGTTTCAGTTTTAGTATGGTATGGTGTGGTGTAATGAAACTCTTGTCAGAAGGTTCTAGCTTAGCCCTGGCCTGAGGTACTACTTTGAGGGAACTTGGGAAGCTAGATAAATTCCTTATTGAGGGAGACATAGTCAAGCCTTTTACTGCAATTACAGTACAAATGCCTTACTTTTACATACAGTATAAATGTAGTGGTAGCCCCCTTAAAAGGGCACTTCTGTAAAGGGCACATTTAGAAAATGGGCACTCTCTGTTGAACATTAATCTGACTTAGGAAAAAAGTCCTAAATGAGAAAGAGGAATGACTTGCCACACGATTGGCCTATCAGTGTTGGCTGGCTCACTGTTGGCTGCATTCCTATCAGAAGAAAATTAAAACACAAACGTAGATCTTTGTAATGTCTCTGTAGTGTCTCCTAGAAAGCAAACTTTTGCTCAAGTCTCTTGCTGCTCAGTTACTTGATCTCTTGAGTTAGAGATCTCAATAATGTCCCACTCTGTGCTCAGATTTGCAGTGATGGGACGTATTTAAAACATGTAATTTATATATATATATATATATATATATATATATATATATATATATATATATATACAGTGTCCTCCATAATTATTGGCACCCCTGGTTAAGATGTGTTCTTTAGCTTCTCATAAATTGAGTTTTTTTCAAAAAAATATAGGACCACGATGGAAAAAAAGAGTAAAATCCAACCTTTAACTGAAGTGAATTTTAAGGGGGGAATAAAATCTCTGACTAAGAAATAATTATTCTTCATAAAATCACCTGTTCCACAATTATTGGCACCACTAACAATTCTTAGGAAATACATTTATTAAAAGTATTTCTGTCACTTCTACAGTAGTTTACGAAGTTGATCAGAGTATGTAGGAACATTTAATTAGTATTTCACAACTTCCTGTTTCCCTGGGGTATAAATATGACGTGACACAGAGGCCATTTCTCTTCAACATGGGAAAGACAAAAGAACATACCATTCAAGTAAGGCAGATGTGTGTTGACCTTCACAAGTCAGGCAATGGCTACAAGAAAATAGCCACTCGCCTACACCTGTCCATATCTACTGTCAGAGGAATTATTAAGAAGTTTAAAACAACTGGAACAGTGGTAAACAAGCCTGGACGAGGACGCAAGTTTATTTTGCCACCACGCACAGTGAGGAGGATGATAAGAGAAATAAAAAGTTCTCCAAAGCTCACTGTTACAGAATTGCAACAAATGGTAGCTTCTTGGTAGCTTCAAATGGTAGCTTCTCACAAAGTCTCCAAACAACCATCAGGCACGATCTACATGCCAACAAGCTGTTTGGGAGGCATGCACGGAAATAACCTTTTCTCACTCACAATCATAAACGTTTTGGAGTTTGCTAAGCGGTACTGGGACTTCAACTGGGACCGTGTGCTTTGGTCAGATGAAACAAAGATAGAGCTTTTTGGCAACAAATGCTCTAAGTGGGTCTGGCGTAACACAAGAGCTGAGTATGCAGAAAAGCACCTCATGCCCACTGTGAAATACGGGGGAGGATCAGTGATGCTGTGGGCCTGTTTCTCTTCCAAAAGCCCTGGGAACCTTGTTAGGGTGCATGGCATCATGAATGCTTTGAAATACCAGGACATTTTAAAACAAAATCTGGTGGCTTCTGCCCGAAAGCTGAAGATGGGTTGTCACTGGGTCTTTCAGCAAGATAATGACCCTAAACATATGGCCAAATCTACACAGAAGTGGTTCACCACACACAGAATCAAGCTCCTCCCATGGCCATCTCAGTCTCCAGACCTCAACCCCATTGAAAACCTGTGGGGTGAGCTGAAGAGGAGAGTGTAGAGGAGAGGACCCAGGTCGCTGGATGATTTAGAGAGAATGTGCAAAGAGGAATGGTCAAAGATCCCTCTTTCTGTATTCTCCCATCTTGTGAAACATTATAGGAGAAGATTAGGTGCTGTTTTGTTGGCAAAAGTAGGTTGTACAAAGTATTAACATCAGGGGTGCTAATAATTGTGGCACACATAATTTCATGTTAAACAATTATTTCTTAATGTGGGATTTTTTTCCTACTGAATAAATTCACTTGAGTTAAAGGTTGGATTTTACTCTTTTTTCCATCGTGGTCCTATATTATTTTGAAAAAAACTTATGAGACGCTAAAGAACACATCCTAACCAGGGGTGCCAATAATTATGGAGGGCACTGTGTATATATATATATATATATATATATATATATATATATAATATATATATATATATATATATATATATATATATATATATATATGTATATGTATGTCTGTATGTATGTATATATATATATATATATATATATATATATATATATATATATATATATACACACACATATATACACAACAATAATTATTAATGCTATTAATAACGTTAATGTTGAATTCTCAGTCATTCTCTGAGCCTTAGTCATTAATCATGATAGTAGGACTAAGAGATAATCATGCATGAAAGGTTCCTGCATGGTGAGTGTGTCTGTCAGAGACTCGGATCACTGAGATGTCATATGATGTTGCTTTGTATAATTCACTTATGATTCATGTCGTGAGGCAGCGTGGAGATAGAAATGAATGTGTATAAATTATAATAAATATATATCTTAGAATTACTGAACATTGTTGCTGGAAGAGCTTTGTTAGCTTAATTTCACCTTTACAAAAATAAAATCAGCAAAGCATGTAATTTGATTGTGTGAATGTAGGTGTTTGTAGGTCTATACATCCTAAAGAAACTATAGATACTAATGGAATGTGGAATTTATCTCTACCATAGTAATGAAGAGACAGCACCTGGAAGAACTAGACTGGCTGGGTATACCTGGTAGACAACTGGGCAAGGCAATTAACACCCCATCCCCCACCCACTACAACCAATGCCCCAGGTCACAGCATCCACACTGGGCATTATTATGCAGCAGATCCTTGTATGATCAAAAAGTATCCATAATCTTTCCTTCAAAGTTAGCTCTTCTAAAAAATTACTATTCTTTCTAAGTCTTTTTTTTTATAACCACACACATATAGTGTACTGAGTGTCACCAGCTTATTTGTGTAACATAAAAGTAATTTGTCACATCTAAATGTTTGAAATGTGCCAGAGTAGTGCTTTGTAAAGCTAAAAGGAAATAAATGGCGATTGACATAAGGGGGATCAAATGCACTCATCATAACTTGCCGTTGCCATATCTATAGACATTAATACCAGAAATTAATTGGTTAACATAATGAGTTAATGTGCTCAGGAACAATTAACTAGCTCATCTTTTGTAGAAAGCAAAAGAAGCACTCGAACAGTAGGAACAAATTAGCAAAAGAACAGAATTCATGTTGAGAAATTGCTTAAATAAAACACTGAATTTATTGAAGTTATTGAAGGTTATTTTGAAAAGCTGTTCTAACTACCAGATAAACTACCTACAAAAACAACAGCACAACTGTACATGTGTCACAAAGTACTTCTGTTGCTGAATACTGGGTGATTTCTTTAAGCAAATCTGTCCCTCAGCTGTGGGTATGTATGTCTCAGATGTGCCTTCACAGCTCTGCTGCTCCCCGCCTTTTTTTGTTTTCTCATCCATCCTATGGTGGTTCTGTCCCACCCGTCCTCCTGCATGGTGTGGCTGTCCCAGAATAAAGGAAGTGGTCAGGAGTGGTCAAACTAGTCTAGTGACATTATGAGCACTGAAGTATTGGCAGGTTTAGATGGATTTTTCTTGGCTTTGCTGAAATTGGCTCGCTCACCGTGTGACAGGATATGAGGAGTATGAGAGTTGAACACCACAGTTGAGCGTTGACCTCCTGGCACACTTTTTTTCAAATGCAAGAAGGTGCTTGGCTTCAGAAGAAACCTTTCCTCTTGGATTGTCATTGACTTTCTGACAATTATAATAACGGGTACTGTATTTGTTGAAAGTGACACTGCATGGGGCACATATATCATGGTTAATATAAGTATCACAGCTTATATTACTGGTATTATTTATCTTAAATTGTATCAAAAATTATTCCATCTAAAAAAGATGTTACATCAAAAGAGTCTTTTTCTTTCAGTATATTAATTTTTGATCCTTTTGAAATAAAAGTTGCATATTTTATCCATGTTGACAAACAAATTTAATTCAAGTACATTTTGTGCTAATACTTTATATGAATGTGCAGCTAGTTAATGGTTGTTATTGTTGCTATTACTAATTTAACAGTCAGTTTGGTTTTAGCATCAAGCACATCATGTTTTTACTGGCCTTTAACACATTTGTCTGGGACACATTTTTTACATTTTCTATTCATTCATTCATTCATTCATTATTTTTATTAATTTATTCAGGTATTTATTTAACCGTGCATCAATTCATAAAAATGGCAAAGAAAAAAATATATATTATTGTAGCTTTGTTTATTTCATCATTAAGTAACTACATTAGTGTAGTAATGATAAGAAATAAAACCCTGGTGTTATTTGGAATGCAGCCCAGGCTTATTCTTTCTCATATTTGTCATTATTTTATACTTATAAAAAAAAGTTAAAGTTGCCCTTGATACATATAATGCATTGTGCACACCTAAAGATAACTCTTAAGTCTTTTGTCTGGTATGAGCTATTTCAGCTGAACTGGTGGAGAACCTCTACAGGCGGGGCATCACATGTGTGAGAGAATCTAATCTTTGAGGACAATTGTGTTTTTATTGTGTGCAGGAGGTGGGCTGTAACTTCAGATGTCCCTCCAGGGCTGGGTCGATATTTTCTCCCCTTATTTCAGCCTGTGTCTTGTCCCATATTTAATTGCGTTGTGTAATGCTGGGGGAGTGCGGTAGATTGTTAAGAGGAAATCCTGCTCAGGTCAGTGACCTGGATGCCTCTTTTACTGTTTGGCCTCAGTTTTCCTCTTTTATTTAATGCATCTTAAATCCAAGCAGGAGCAAGATTCTCCCTGGCTGCTCTTCATCTTATGATAGGAATCCACTTCACACTTAATATTATATATTAGTATTTGTTTGTAATAATCTCTGAGAAGCCCACACTTGTAGGTGAATCCAGTGACCTCTCAGTGCTAGCAGTGGACAATGACAGTAGGAATCACAATTAATTTCTGAAGAATAGGTTAGGACTGTCACATTTAATCAGCAAATGTTATTATACATTTTATATTTATTTTTTCTTTGAATTTAAAATCTGCTAATAAACTTAAAATTGAAGACTAGAATAAAAAAAGCCAGTTCTGTGCATATAATGCATGAAGATCAACATATTGAGTAATTTGATCAGGGATGTTCAAACTTATGTATACTATTTAACTATGTATGTTTTAGATTCTCCCACTGGTCTGTACAATACACCACATTAAATGCATCCTACTGTTTTAATTAATTGGTAGATTATTCAGCTACTAATACTATTCATAGTGACATCCTGTGACTCCAATTGCCAGTTTTGCTTATTCTGTATGTGCCTATTAGGTACGTAACAATCCTGTCTTATTTATTGAACTGCATCAGTGGCTTTAACTTCCAGGAAGCTTTGGCCATGTAACAGTTATTGCATTCAAATGAAAGCCTAAAGGCAAATTATCATTGTACGGCAAGCCATACTGTTCATTTAACACATACTGGTGTGATACTGGAGATCCGTTTGATGGTTACTTATCCTCCAAACACAGACTGGGTTAAGTGCTAAGATGTGTTCTTGTCTTTTATTGTTTGGTATAGTCCACTGATTCAAAAGCATAGACTGAGTGATTGGTGAACTGTAGTTGATTACTGGCAGAGAGAGAGAGCTTCTCTTGTATGGAATAAGAGGCCGTTGTGTACCTGATCATGTTAAGAGTGACTTAGATTGATGGCAGCTCCTAAAACCTAATATCCTCCTTCTCTATGGCTGATTTTCTGATGAATGTAATCAGGGACTGACACTCATACACTTGACAGGAGGCTGTGTTCCACAAAGCAATGATGTCCTTTGACTTAGCAAGTCCCCATGAAATAGGATCTGGAGATCTCATGAGATAGTGATATATGGTGAAGGAGTTCTACTTTGTTTTGGGGAGGAAAACATCATTTAGCAGAGCTTAGTTGCTCCAAGACTTTAGGATTTGAATGGATTGTGTTTAAAAAGATGCCTGATATTGTTCCTGATAGTGAGTTTACTGTGCCAGTCATGTGCTTGGACTAGCTGTGGTTCTCCTGACATATGTCAAAGCATTGAGGCCCTCTTGTGGCCACTTCACTGATTTTTTTTTTTTTGGCATTTCTGCTTTTGGAAGGATGACCAACAGAAGGCTGTCCCAAACACAGAGCACACTGGAAGCTGAAACTATTTAGAAGGTAAATGTTCTGTTCCTGGCCATTAAAACTAAACCAAAAAGGCCAAACACTGTGTGTTGAGCATGCAAAAATACAACCTCATGAGTCTCTCAAGCCATGCGGAACGCATACACGGGAGCTTAAAAAGGGCGCTCTAAATGCAAACCGCAGCATCTGCGAGCCTGCATACATCACTCTGTTTATCGCCACCGCTGCTAATTGAACAGAGGCTCACGGAATGGTGCCCCCATGTGTTCCCCAGTTCTGTGCAGCCATTGGCTGTTGTTGCGGCGACGCGGCCATTAATGAGACAGGGCCAGGAAGATGGATTACCCAGTGCCATATTGCCCATCATCCCCAATCAAGAACCACCCATGGAAATTGATTGTTCTAATTTGCTCTCATTATTATTATAATACCCGGACAAAATAACACACACGGCTTGCTGTCAAAGCCGTGAAAACCAGCCATTAGTTATGGGGGAGACAGCAAATGCGTTTTATGAGTTTCGCAGTGAGTTGAAACGTTGGATGCAAACACATCTTAATCAGATTTCTCCTCCCTCCATCATGGTGATATAGCATCTCATTACCTCCACCTCAGAGAGTGGGGGGAAGAGGCAAGAGTACACATCCATTTAGATTTTAATGTCAGTGTCACAGTTTTACTTTGTGAGTAATGCCTTGAACTCTTCCTGAACGAAAGCAGGAAAAGTCAGATTCTCAAAGGCCAAACCAAAAAGAAAACAGCAAATAATACAAATTAAAGACACCAGCCCCTCCCCCTCCGTTAAAAGCTGTTATTCTCAGAAGCTTGTTTGAAAAAGCTTGTTTTGTTGATCCTGCAAATTCTGCTTTACTCAGCGAATTTGCATGGGCTCATTATAATCTCTCTCAGTCTCTCTCTCTTTTTACCCTCTCTCATCAGTTTCCCTGTGCGACCAGCGGGCCTTTACCTGCTGTTTAGCAGCACATCTAACCAAAAAGAACAAGTGGTCAATACCTCACAATGTGTCATACGGGATGTGTATAAGTAGCCCTGCCTCCAGTTCAGTCTGTGATGTACATCATAAGGGCTTTTCCTCCAGAGGCAGATAAAGCCTGCAGCCTCACACTGCTCCCATCTCAGCTATGCTTACGCCGCACTCTGCCTGTCTCATGAGCCCCTCTCGTTACATATTATAAGGCTTATAAGGCATGAAAACGATCAGAGCGGGCCACGATTATGCATCCCTAATCACAAACTAGCCCCATGAAGCCATGCTGCTTTTGCCCTTTTTATTAGGCGACGGTGAGGAAATGGTAGGTAAATCAGTTGAAGATTACACCTCAGATATTTTTATGACAGAGCCAGGAGCCTCATCAGGAAGGAATGTTTAGCCAGGTCAGCAGTGCATTAATGGGTGAGGGACATCGTCTGGAATTAGGGCTGTAATTTAAAGTAGTCTTATTACCGCGATCACTAACGTCCAGGCTTTTATTAGCGACACGACGTAATAAAAATTAAAAATATGAGTGCTGGGCCTTGGTACGTCTTGGGCTAGTCTCTGAAGATGTTTTGTAATTTCACATTAGTCCAAATATAGTACCGTTCAGTGTAAATTACAGAGGCGTTAGAGGACGTAGAGGGAGCTAGTGTGTCTTGTTAGAATGCTTTTTAAGCACTATTGTTAGAGTGTTTTAACTTAGTCAAAGCTCAGCCGTAACTTTAGGTAATTGCGCTAGCCTTCAGAACAGTTTTGATGCTTCTCATCAGATGTGTGACAGAAGAGTTCCTTGGAAAAACATGATGACATTTTTATCATGATCATGACATTTTTCTTCGTTTAATAGACAAGGGTGTTTGTGGACGGGCACACATTGTAGGTGTGGGCTGTGGAGTATGCAGCATGGAGCAGATCCATCCCCTCGCCCAATTCTCCTGCTTTCCCCAACAGGCCCTGTGTAACCTTCAGCCCTACAGGGGAGAGGCTTGTAAATTACCACTGGAGTTTCCCCTTCCCGCTCCCGCTGCTAGCATTTCATTAACCCCATCCTGATCTCCTCCGACCTTGACTGCTTGCCTTCACTCACAGGGGAATGGGCTCTCTCCTCAGACCTTCTTTTTCCTCTCCCTCCCTGCCAAACAGCTTTGAGCTGGAGCCAGTGCATATGTCACCCAAAGCACTGTGGCCCCAGTGATTGAGAAACGAGAGAGATGGGCTTCCACTGCTTCAGAACGACAGAATGCAGTCATTCCAGCCTTTCATATTCAGTGGCATGTTTTTGGAATCCTACAAGATCATTGGGCTTATTATTCAGATATCATTGTTAGAGCTTATTATCCAGGAACTTCTGTGAATCTACTATGAAATTACTGTGTAATGTATGTAGTTACAAGTAAAAGGAACAAACAACGGGAACAGCTAAGGGGTCCCTTAGAATTATTATACTAGTTATTACACTTTTCAGTTCACTATTCACTATTCATGTTTTAAATGAAATATTTATTAGATTTTGTATAGACAGGTTAGAGGACGGTACAAATAGGAACGTAGCTCATGCTACTTTCAATTATAGTTACTTTGTTAAAAAAGAAAACGAAAAACTACCATGGAAAAAAACTACCTGAAAAGTCTTTAATAAAGTGTAGTGGGACATTTTGGTACATCCAGCATCATTCAGCATAGAAACTGAGGTTTGAATAATCACGGTGGTTTGATATGAAATTCTACAAAATATTTACAGCAGGGTTGATAGGAACCAGACCTCCACAAGTTTTTTTTAGCGTTTATGTTTACATGAATAGCTGAATATATGACTATATGACTAAGACATGTATTATAATAATTATGAAAAATTGTTAAATTTTGTTTTTTTTCAGTTTATGGCAGAGAGGTACATGTGGTACCTCATGATCAAAAGAAAGTATCAAAAGAAACCTTTATTTATTTATTTATTTTTAGGTTTTTACCATTTTACCAATTTTAGCCCTACATATGAAACTTAAGAGCCCTACATAAGAACTCATCTGTAGGTTCACTGGTCATTTTACAAAGTAAATAAAATGGCTATATTTGGATTATCGCCATTGCAACCACTGGTCCCTATCACCACCACGGCAAGAAATAACTCCAAATAAATGTTATGTTTCTGTAGAATGCACTGTTTCTCATTAAACCATTAAAAATAATAATTGAATTTTGTGGAAAGTCTGTGGAGGTAGAATTGAGTATACTTTTCTCATAAAAACACAATAAGGAATACTTTCCTATTAAATACACCTGGGTAAAACTTATATGAATTCATGTAGAAATTTGTCACAGCCTGTATGTAACTAGTTCCTACATGTTGCTCATGTAGTATGTTCTGTGTGCATGAAATTCTATAACAAACACTGTGCTGTTGATTTTAAGGAAATTACTTTATTAGAGTAGCTAATTTTCAGATTGATAGTAAATAAACAGTATAATTGCATATTTCCTGCAGTTGGATGTGCTGCAATGTGGGCTTGCATAATTCGGTGAAGTAAGTGTGACATCAGCGTAAACGCCAGTTTAGTTTCGTCCAGCCTCTCACTCTGCTTTGAAGGGGCCGTGAGAGAGTGGAGAGGATTATGCTGATGCTGCTGTCTCTCTGCCCCCAGCTGCAGACTCCAAACCTCCTTTGTTCTCCTACAATTTATGCACTTGCTCAGCAATGTTATTACAAGTCAGAGTTTATTGGGAAATTGTTACATTATGTGAAGTGTCTAACAAATTGCTTATGCTCCCGTAATTGGATTACAACAGCCGTGTGCTCTCCCATCGGTGAGATTAGGCAGCCAAGGCTCCCACCGATCTCACAACCCAAGCAGTAATTTTATTTGTCTTGCCTCGCTCTCCCTCTCCTAACAACGTGGTTCTCTCTGCTGCTTCTTGCCAGATGTCTGTTTGGAGGAGCAGCCTTGTTTTTTGGCCCTTGACAACACAATTACAGCCACTGAGATCGTAGCATGTGCGCGTTATCGCCCAGCCCCAGAATGGGGCCGATTAATGAAAGGCTCCTCGGGGCTATGGAGGACACCTAAGGCATCGTCACACACACAGGAGGGTTGCTGCAGTCAAGGATCAGAGCGGTATATACAATTCATGTTTATATGTCTGCGTGTTTTCCTTACATCTTCAGGACAACAATGTTACAACCCTGTAACCAAACCTGAGACCTATAGTGTGCAGATCATCAAAATAGCCCTGTGTTTAGTAAATAGTTAAGATTAAATGAAAGGTGAGGCAAAAAATCTTCGCTTACCCCAAAATTATTTTTTTGGCTAGTTTAGTGTTAGAACTAACACCACTTCCTGCCAGATAGCAGCTACCACATGTGGGAGACTGGAGTTCGAATCCCAGTATGGGTGACCATGCTGTGCTACGCCAACAGGAGTCCTTGGGCAAGACTCCTAACACTACAGCGGCCTACCTGTAATATGATTAACCTTGTAAATTGCTCTGGATATGAGCATTAGCTAAATGCCATAAATGTAAATGTAACTCAGACACACGTTCAAGCTTAATGCTATAAAAAGCAGGTCTTCAGGTCCTCTTTGCCAACAAATGGGGCCTGGAAATGAATTTATGAAAAATAAAATGAAATCATAATTGTAGCATTTAAAAAAGAAACCCCTAATAGTCACCCAATACTTAAAAAAATATTTCACAGGCATGCAGATGTTCAGGTTACACAGATTTGTAGAATTGGTTTAAAGCACAGTATGATTTACTAAGAGTTAAAACAATAAACACAATTTTAGTGTGTACTAGCCTTGGGCTGAGGATGCAGAATTTTTACATAAGTGTCAATAATAAGCAAATACGCGTTCTTTTGCTCTTTTGTCTCATCTTTATTTAACCATTTCACTCATTCTGATCTATGGTTCCTTAAAAAATGTATACAGTAGAAAAGACTACACTCAATTAAAGGCTATGCAAACAGAAACTACAGACATACTTAATTTGAAAGCCACTTGAAAAGATTGCAATGCAGATTTCCCATCTGGAAAAGAATGCTGGGGTACATACAAATTAAATTCCAGTACATGAGATCTACTCTCCAGTAGAGAGTAAAATGGGCCAGCTTGTCTAGAAGAAGGGTGGCAATGCACCAGTTCATTAAAGTATTATTATAATATGGTGTCTAACCAAACAGATGTAGAGAACCACTGGATGTTTACAGTGTTACATGCTGTCTGTGTAGAATATGGTTATCATTATTATTAAGTATTAATCATACTACAAGCTAGCCAAGATGCTAAATATATTGTAATTATATTATGCATAACAAAGCTTTGCAATGCTCACATGTGGTACTTTGAATCACAATTTTATCATTCATCTTCTGCACACAGTATTTGTTTGTCTAAATTTACATTATCGTCTGAGTTTAACATCCACAGAAGCATCCAAACATGCACCCCTGTTCAAAAGGCCTGTTACTGTAAAGTGATAAACAAGTAAATTATGACCTCATTATCAAGTCATAAAATTAAAGATTATAGAGTTATTTAATCACTTAAAGCAAGATTGTATGACTTCAAGATTGTTTTAAGTTTTAGAGTTTTAGAAAAACTAAAAGTCCTGAGGAAAAGGTCTAGGCACCCAGCATAGTCAGTGCTTACTAACACCCCCTTTGGCATTCACTTATCTTTTGAGATTTATCTGCAGATTTTTGATGATGTTCAGATTAGCGGACTGTGAGAGTCAAGATAACCTCCAGTTTGCAGCTGTTAATGTAGTCCATTGTGGATTTTGAGGTGTGTTAGGGATCATTACCCTGTTGTAAAAGCCGACCTCTTTTCATCTTCAGCTTTTTTAAAGACAATGCGATGTTTGCTTCCAGAATTTGATGGGACTTACTTGAATCTATTCTTTCCTATACCAGTGTTCTCTATACCGCTGGATGCTACCAAGCCGAAAACACAATTGACCCACCCCCTACGCAAGAAAAGTTCTTCTACTGATCTACAGCTGTCATGCTACTGTCATTTCTTATTTACATTCTAGACAGAGAAACCGGCTTTCTGAAAACGCCTTTCTGTCTTCATATAACCTTCTTCTGCATTGTTGACATTTATACAGTTATATACGTCTGTGCATTAACTCTGTGTTTTTCTTTTGTAACAAACTGATTTTCTGTGAAGCTGCTTTGAGACAATGTTGGTTGTAAAAAGCGCTACACAAATAAATATTGACTGATTGATGGTTATTTGGGTTTTTGATTACTAGCGAGCTTCTTAGCGAAGGCCATGGCTGCTGATTGTTGGCACAAGGTTTGAAGAGTAAGAGTACTTTATAAATTTGCATCATCTGGCCTTTCCTAATGATTTAAACAAAGTACAAAACTGTACAAACTGTGTTTTAGATTTTCCTATAAAATGGTCATGCCTTGGGAAATCATACTGTTTACTCTCAAGTCTATATAAGGAAACTAAGCTCTTTGGTCTTTGTTTTTGTGATGTCATGGCAAATAATTTATGTTATAGTAGGTCAATTTTGCCTACATCAGTGTAGCCCTGCGCATTCAGCTGACATATAGTTCATAAACACATATAAGGAATGCTTCAGCCTTGACTACTTTCTGAATGAGATAAAATACAAAAAGGCCAATCAGAAAATAGGCCATTTGCATATATCAGACCTAAAGGCACAAACAGACTGCTGTTTAATTATAAGTGATAAAGAGAAATGTCGTGTCACAATGAATTATGACTGTTTTTGGCACATAAACTAAAAATGCCATTGAGTGAGTGGGCCTCGGAGGGAAAGAAATACAAAACAATGCAGTATATGGGCCCTTTAAGGTTTCTGGACAGACATATTTATGTGTGTGTGTTATATGTACATAAAACATCCTGACATTGTATAAAAGCAAATGTGTATTTGTGTGTGTTCAAGGTACAGGACATTATCGCTTGAGCTGCCCTGACCAGAAGGCTTGGGATGCTGCACCTTATTCACATCACTTTTATGTGGTGAGTAAAGAGAGATGCTCGCCATCATATACCCTCAGGAGTAGATATCAGTGATGCCTTCATTCACTCATCTGATTTACTGCTACATACCCAATCACCTTACAAGTTCCTCTTTTAGACTCTTTTTGTTTTACTTTGCATACCATGAATTCTTTTCGTATTCTCCTTCTCTCTGATGAGATCATTTTCCTTTTTATAAAACCTCCTGAAAAGACACTAAGCACAACATTGCAGTGAGGTTCATTATACACTTCTCTTTTTTTGTATTTGTATTTTTTTGTATTTCAGGTTGTTTTTGCGCTGAGGTTTAGACGTTAGAGATATAACACAGTGTTGTAAGAAAACAGCCCCAGACTGTGTATGACATATTGGAGTAATCTTATTAGTCAAGCCAGCCTCTTACATAAAAAAAAAAAAAAACTAATAGAAATAATCGACCCTGCTGCTAAGGTATGTGTGCCCTGAAAATGGCTTAATTTTTATAATGTGCCACTGACACGAGATTATCTAGCAAAGTAATGGCTAATCGATAGGGACTTAAGTTGTCAGTAGAAACAGATAACATACTAAAAGGGATTGATTAGATGAATTTTCTCCTTTTATGAGAAAGCCTATACCAAAGGTGGCAGCAAAGCTTGTTAAAGAGTGGGTGTACTTAGCCTTGCAGGGGGGCAAAAAAAAGACGAGAGAGCTGAAGGCAGATTGTCGAAGAGGAGAAAAAGATTGAAGAAGAAGAACCGCTGACCTATGCATTCTGTTCGACGTTGGGCTGATTTATAATGTGGGATAAGCCTTGTCTAAAGGGGGAGTGAAAGATGTCTCCATGTAAATGATCTTAAATGAGATCTCACAGGCTGTTGTCACAGTGGGGGCACTGGAAGAAGAGAATCGAAAGTCTGGGTGGATGATGGGACCTTGTTGGTCTATTTAAAGTATGGTGAAAAAACAATACACTATAGACTGATTTGTAAATTAAGCAATGTTATAGCAAGCATAATTGTTTTGGTTTGGTCATTGTGTGAGTGAATACCTCGGCAAACACAGTGTCCAGAAGTTGCTTTGTAGCATTTATATCTATATATCATCTAATATTAGATACATTTTGTCAGTGTGTTCATTTTACCATTTCCTGACCTCTCCTCATAACAGCCCAGTGTTGCTGATAGTCTAACACATGGTTCGGGTAATCAGTCTTTATGTGAAATGTTAATGTGTGCTGGTTATTGGGGCCTTGCAATATGGCAATATTTTGGGTTTTGTGGGGATTGTTGGGTCACAAGTTGCTTTCGTAAATATTGTCAAATACTTTAGGATCACTTAAGGTCACCAGCCTTATGCTTCGTTACAAAGAGAGAATGGTTACCGCTGTTAAATTAGACATTAGTGTAGTATAGTATGTAGAATGTTGAATAAACATTCTGTGTTCTTATATGTTTATTGGACAATGTAGCATATGTCTGTTCCAAGTTACTACATTTCAGAACAACAAATATTGTGACGTATTGTGTGTTGTTAAAGATTTGAAGTATCATGATATGATATAGTTTCTATATTGCCCACTTCTACTGAGGTAGTAAAACAATGTGATGGATGAGGGCATTAAAGAGAAATCTTGTAACAGACTAACTCATGAAATGTCCACTTCTTTTTATATATAAATATTGAAAGTTCCTGGTAATATATGCTTATGTATTTGTATAATTTATGTCTATTTACAGTATATGGTATTTTATTAAATGCTTATATTTTAAATTATATTTTATTAAATGCTTAAACCAATATTCGTAGTTGGTGAAAACACTTGTCTATATTATTTGAGAAAAGCTGCCTGTCTTTTTCATTTTGTGCATAATAATGAATTTAACTATTAGAACTGCTCCAAAATTACTTTTGCACAGTGTCTGTTTGCTGCATATAGCCATGTTCTGCGGTATAGCCATGTTTTGTGAGCTGTAATCTTAGTTAATATCCGCAGTGAGGATCTATAGTGGCATCAGACTGACATCTGGTCCCTGACTCCTGTGGCAGCTGTTGCTCTCTGTGACAATATTCGTCTTCTTTAGAGTCATGTGATGTTTAAAATTTATTCATTGTGGCACCTCTGTTTTAGCAGCCCCCCAATAAAGCTGGACATCTTTAGGTGTTGTGACCTTTCTAGGGTGAGAGGGTCAAAGGTAGTGAAAGTTGCATAACGTAGCGGTGAATGTGTGACTTTTGTGCTTCAGTGGTGTTTAAACAGCTGCTCTTTTCTGTTACTAAATGCCTATTAGTGAAAACCCTGAATGAAAACAACCAATCAACCTATCACTGTGTTGTGAATAGCATGCTTTTGTGCTTAGGGGGTTCTGTTGCTGATGTGTGTTACCCCAGTTCCTTGGAAAGGCATGTTCTAGGCTGGCTGTTAATTCCACCTCTTACAATCATTTATTCATCCATTCATTCATTCATTCATTCATTCATTCATTCATTCATTTGTTCATATAAATTACTATGAATTATGCAACAAGTAGTAACTAGTACCTAACAATATAACTAACTGTAAAATATTAATAGGAAAATATCAATCCTATTTAAGAGACAAGCACCTCATATAAAGTCAGCAAAAAGGTGAGTAAACGTTTGGGTGCTTTGTAGTAACAAGTAAACGTTTGGGTGCTTTGGGCAAATTACATTTTGCTGATCTTCAGAGTGATAATAAGATAAGAACACATTCTCTACAGGGAATGCGATTTGACACAATTTTAATACAATTTTCAATACATATTTTATGCTCTTTTTGTCCGGTATTTTAAACTTGTGTATAGACATTGTGCTGTGAAATTTACAGAGAAATGCTGTATTTGAAGATGTTCTCTTTAAAGGGTATATTAAGTTATGTTTACTTAGAAAATTAACATACAATAATGTTTAACTGTAGGATTATGTGCCAAAGGCAGCCAGTGTTTTCAAATTGCCCTGGAAGAACCACTGCTATTGTTTTGGTTGTTTTTGGAAGCCAAAGGCTTAGTTAGAAATGAAGTATTTTCCACTTGCCTTTAAGAGACTTGATCTATAGTCTCCATATTGTGACAATGTGGTGCCATGTTGTGCCTATTGTTCTGCTCTCACCCAACTAGATTTCCTCTTCTTTTATGAAGTGTGTGATGAGGAGGCACACATGCTGCTCACTTCATTTCAGGAGGGCTCGCTGACAACCTCAACAAAAGAGTCTGACCTCTGCGCCTCCTCGTTTCCAAACATTAGGGTAATTCCCTATGCAAATAGGCCTGAGCACAGCGCCCAGCCTCGCGTGTCTCCCCTGCGCCTTTTACAAAGCCAGCTTTGACTGATTACTCTCTGACAGCTCCAATGTGGGCGCACTTATCCAGATTGACATAATCATTAGGGGTGGGCAGACCTAGACCCGAAGCTCGGCAGTTTTATCTATTTGAAGACACCTCCTCCTCCCACTCCTCCCCCCACTTTTACCAAAGCAGCTGAGACTCTCACTGTCTCACACACACATTTACTCTCTCGCTTTGACACAGGCTTCGCACACATAAAAGAGGCAGACCCCTCCGTCCTCTCTCGGCCACCCCTTGCATTCATCATCCTGAAGTTAATTGGTGTGGGCTTTAAGCAAATTTTCAGCAGGCCAGCCATCAGCCGGCTGCCTGAAGACGCAAGGCAGACGCTGACTGCTGACCCGCCATCATACGCTGCCTATTGATTAAAGCGAAGAAGCAGCCCCCTCTGACAGACTTCCAGTCTGGAGAATGCATTATTCCTATAAAAGATAGGGAGAGGGCGGGAACGTGTGTCTCTACATGTGTGTGTGCGCCGGCCGTCGATGTGTAAGATGAATGGGGGTTAAACTCAGCCCTGATTTAGAGTTTCTGTTCGAACTTTCCCTGGGCTAATCTACCTCTTTACTGTCCTGCACTCAAATCACAAAGGCTTTGCCTGTGCTGAAAGTCTGTCAGCTTTATTGAAATGTCAGGAGGAGAATAGATCACTGGCAAGAATAATCAAGGTTTTAATTGATTATAATTGCATTGATCTAATGGAATAGGGAGCTGACGATCATCTAATTTTTGCTAAATGAAAGGAGCGATAGGCCTGCAGTGGAGGCCCTCTTTATTTACGGCTTAAATTATACTCAGATAAAGACGTCACAGATTAATGCCCTCTACCAACTATTCTGAGTCTAAAGGAAAGGAGCATTACTCTTACAACCGAGCGTCTGCCCGGCTCCATAATGAATGCAGATCACTGACCCATAAAATAGAATAAAAAAAGCAATCTTGTGTTGTGGATTCACATTATCACCATTCTTCCCCCCTCCCTCCTCATTCCTGCCATTCCCTAAGAAGCGCTGAGTCTCAATCAGGAGGGAATGGGCGTTCGTGACAAGCCGTTCACCGTAGGGTTAATTAAACAGCGAGCTTTAGCACCAGCGCTGTCATCTGCCCAAACACAGATCCATCAGTCACACATACACTTTATCCCTGCATACACCATACACATGTCAAAGTGCCAGAGGTTGGCGGTCCCTCAGTGACGGGCAGGGACATTAAATCTTATCTGGTTTATCAATTATTCCCGTGATTACTCGCACGGATTAGTCTGCGGGCTCAAGGCATTGCTCAGATTTATTGCATGGCCCTTCATTTTTGCATTTGCGGTATGGGCAGAGAGTTCGGCGCTGAAGCCGCCCCTCTGTGTGGAGTTCAGGTGATGTATTTTTCTTATTTAATACTCAGCTGGAGAAGTGCCTTTTATTATTGCCACCCATGACACTGGGCAGACGGGCTTCCAGCAAATCACTTCCTGGCACTTTACTTTATTGGGTTCATTAATAAATATCATTGGCCTCCACACAACACAACTCTGGCCTCTCCGAATGCAAGCACGCCACAGATTAGTTGGGCCTTAAAGCGATAATGCATATCGTAAACTGTTTAATGCTTCTCCATCAACAATTGTGCTGTTGTGGTAGAAGAAAAAAAGGTGGGGGGGAAATTGTTCCAGGTAGTGGACCACGATTCTTGGGTCTTGGACAAATGATGAGCAGCAGTTTCTGTTATATATCAATCTGGTACATTGTCGCATCTTCTTTAGTGACCTCCTTAAGTTGGGAAGAACGCACAAACAAAATCTCCCTCTGTGGTGAGATTGCCTCATAGGGGATAAACACAGTTTCCTGCTGGACAAATAGGGTTTTCTATGGGTTTAATGCACTATAAACAGAATGTATCAGAGCCGCTGGTACTTTTCTCCCAGCATATGTGGCCTGACATTTAACAGGGAGACATTGAGCAGGAAAAGCACTTTGCCGGCCCTTTTAATATGGCACAGCAATATGAGCATCCAGCTTCCCTCTCCCTCACAGATTCATACAGGCTTAATGTACCTCTCCCAAATCCCATTAGCTGACAGGCTGTTGAAACAGCTTGAATGTGTGAGGCTCATGCTTGAGGGATCAGGCCAAACTGGAAGGCCTGGCACCCAGTCAACTCGACAGAAGCCGTTGCCTCTCCTCTTTAGAGAGGCGCGGGCGACAAAGAGCTCGTCAGCGCTCGCCACTCAAGAACCAGCAGGGAGGCAAACTGTACAGTAGTTAACTCACTAATATGGACAATGTGCAAGCACTCACTTTAAGTGTTGCTGAGAACAATAGAGAGAAATTCTGGATGGTGAGCTCACTACCTCAACAGACGGGGAAAACAGTATTCTAAGCTTGTTTTACATTTATATTCATATTCTTTTCGCTCATGTGCCTTTTCCTTTAGAGTAACCTCTCTTGTAACCCGCTTAAAGAGGGGAATGATATACCCCGGAGCTGTTTCTGGATTTGGTCGCACCAGAAAGCGGAGCCAATCTTTTACGACATATTGCAGCCCTCCATTGTTGAAAGAGCAGAAGTCAGCTTATAGCTGCCGAATATAAAAAATAGGTCACTTCATTTAAAGAGGTGACAAACATATGTCTTTAACGGTCACACCAAACAAATGTTTTCCACCCTTTGCTGTCCATTGGGGAAAAAATGGGAACGTAACATTTGGGTTCGCTGATCAAAGCTCAGATCCAATTTGTGTTTCTGTGAGCGGGAGAGTGAGCGTCCACTGGGCCCTTGGGGCAGCAGTGCCCCTCTCAGTGCTGACATTTCATCCACTCTGAACACCACAGAGTCCTGCTTAAGCAATTAAAGCAACAAAAATGTGTGCATGCCTCATGCTGTGCTAGCGCTCTTGGCTTCTGCCAAACTTTACATTCTGGATTGAGTTGGTGTAAATAGATGGGACCAAGCATGTTATATAATAGTATGATTGCAATTGGGAGCTCTTATGTCTGAGCTTAGCTGAAGTAACCATTTCAGTCATTTCTTTTGCTGATGTTTTAAGCATTCAGGATGCATACATTGTCTTAAAGATGTAAGGTGCCATCTCTGGACTGCGCGTTGTTAATATGCATGTTCACAAATGAAGAGTGATTTTAATTTCGGTTTTTCTAATGAGATAAGGAGACGTGTCTTGTCCGGAGTGAATATGAATGCTATTTTTCATCATATTCATCAACCATTCTGTGCTGATGGGTTCATTACCATCAAATTAGAGATAAAAATCATGCTAGTGCCCTGAAATGATGTGGAAAGACAGCGCTGATAAGATTAATGATAAATACATTAGTGCTGGGCCAGCCATAAGACACGTTTCAGATCCTCCAGCATGCACATGAGAAGCTACCGGTTTTAATTCAGCCAAGACATTAGTGCCAGCACCAGGCTATGCCGCACAACAGATACACTCTTTGTGTCTTTGACTGTAGAGGCATATAGCCTTAAATGGAGATCATGGCAGTATTGGCAACTCAGTGCTTGTCTATGTTCTAAGCCTTGGTACAGATACGGATGTAATCAGGTTGGTTGGAACGGGAGCTGGTTCTGCTGACTTTAAGCAGTGGCAAAGGTAGGCATTGCAGGAAGGCTGAGGACGTCCTACGGACAGAGCCGCACTGCTGTGACATATCGCCACAGCTGACAGCCTTTAACGTCCCATCTAATTTATGTCGTGTGGGGAATGGGAATGAAATGTTAATAAAGAATCTCTGCATCACATATTCTTAACTGCAGCCTCAGGCCTCTCCCTGCATCTGTCATGGAGATGGATACAGGAAATGGGAGGGAGGAGGGGGAGAGAGAGAGAGAAAGTAAGTGAGTGAGTGAGAGAGTGATGGGGAGTAGGCTTTAACGTGTGTTTTTGAAGACCAAGGATTTTGAGTCTTAAAAAGTAAGAGGCAAAAAAAAATAAAAAATATGCAAATGATATTGCCAAACACACTAGCGATTAGTTCAGTGTGCTAGATTTCCTAAGAGACTATTTAGGCAACATGAATTGACTGCAGCCTGCTTTGAGTGGCTAACATTTATCTCGTGTCTCCAGGCTGTCATTAAATAGATTCTCTTGTCTGATTAGTTAAACATGATATTGAGCTGTTTGGATTTCCTCCAGCATGGATGATGGATGGGCAGGGTCATCTTACACAGCCAGGCCTGAAGAGGGCAATGAATGCACGTGTCTGTGTGGACGTTGCGTTCATTTTCACCAGCCCTGGACACACATGCCGGTCCTGACCTTTCAGAGATGGTGGCAGAAAAAAAGGAGCATCTCTTCGCTGGACGCTGTCAATACGGTTGCGTTAGGGACTGCAGCACTTTTCAGCATTTCCCTTTCATCTCGCTGTGAACTTGTGACCCGCTTTTTAAAGAATCAACGTGTTTTGTGCCAAGCAAATTAAAAAGTGGAGGTTTCACCTTATCAGCAAACACAACCACTTTTTTATGAACCTCCACGAGTTCTTGATTCCTGCAGTTAATAGCAGTTAAAGTGCACGGCGGCCTGTGTCAGTATTACTGGAAAGCACCCTAAGTGGAAAAGTTGGGTTTAAATAGTTTTTGGTAATTACCACGAGGTTAAAGTTAATATATCACACACAGCGGGAGGATTTTATGGCCTTTTGCCTTATATCGTCTACCCAGTTACCCCAGCACTCTGAGCGCAGGCAGACATGCGAGAAATTAAAAGTGGGGCCCAAACCGATTACTAAGTGCTCTGATATTCAGGGAGAAGAGGAGAGCCGGACACAGAAAGGACATCTCCAGAGTGCAGGGACGTCCATAATCAAATAACAGAAAAAAAAAAAAAAAAACGAAAGAAACTTATGAACAGAAAGAATCTCATATCTGTAATGGTCAGTCGCTCAGGTCCCTGTCCCTGGACCATTGGGTTTTGTGGTCAGATTCAATTTCAGATATTTTATTGTGGCACTGCCACTCCATTAAGACTCATTTCCTTCTCACCAGTAGTGACTTTGGGGGACCCGAGGAATTTGAAGGCCAATTGACTTTTAATATGAATCACGCTGTGATCGCCCCATACCCGTCCCCTGCCTACAAATTAGAAATGGCAAACAGAGTGTCCGTATCCAAACACTCTTTTCATGTTTTCTGTTCATGGTCCACAAGTCACACACCTCCACCCGCTCTGCCGCAACTGTGTGTGCATGCTGAGCTGTGGGCGTGCGTATGTGATAGCAGAGACCTAAGGGTTTGCCTTTATGTGCTACACAAAAGAGAGCCAAATTGGTAGCGGTGGCATCAGTTGTTTTTAGATGGCATAGATGATGCATAGATGAGTAGTGAGTTTGCTGAAGGTCTGTTCTGGACATTACTAAATAAAGAGGAGCACATGAACAGATTTGACCTTGGTTGGGTTGTATAGTGTTATGATTGTTATTCTTCTAGTTTGGCCTTGTACAGTGTTGCAGTATGGGTAAATTTACAGTTAACCCAAGCGTGATGGGGTCATTAAAATGGAAACTATGATAGGAGGCTATCATGTAGTTGCAAACCATACAAGCTAACATGGTCATCATCATTTACGGTACTAAAGGAACTCTCAGATGTTCTAAGAAGCAGCATATTTAGGCACACCTTTTCATCTTGTCCTGCCACACCCTTCACATACCCAGGATGTGCAGCTGTAATCAGTCTTGTAGCTCCAGACTTCTGCCCCCTACAGGCCTCCCCAGCACACTGCCGTGCTATCCCAGGCTCTATGGCGCACATTCATTAGTATGCACAGGCTCTCTTTCATTGTGTGTGGCAAGAGCAAGCCAGAGCGGAGGGGAGACAGTATTTTATCCACGCTTGCCAGTATTATGTGGCTGAGTGAGAGATTCGCATTATCGTAATGGGGAAGTCAGCGCAGCGAGATGATGCCCTGCAGCCACGCTGCTGATTGGCGGCATAGCTGTATTTATATATAGCAAAGCCGAGTTCACTTTTAGTTCAGAGCTGAAGGAGAGGAAGAGGCCTGACAGCCTGGATGCTACTTTCTCTGCTGCGTGGAGCCCTTTAGAAGCTCTGCCTGCAGCCTTACACACATGCATGGACATAATCCAAAGCCACAGGCATGAGCTTATTGAATCAGTCCCAAAAATGGTCATATTTATGTAGTACATCATGATAATGATTTTATAGACTGATTTTATAAAGTGTGGCTGCAGTATGTGTGGCAGTGTGGGGTGCTATTCTTTTTTTGGTTTGTGTATGTTAAGGAGTTTTAGAGTCAGGTCAAGTGAAGTCACATTGTTTCAAACACATTTAAATAGTAAGAGTTCAAATGCAGCTATAAATGAACATAAAAAGTCATGTAAACATGGCGTTGTTTGCTGCCCTGTATTTAAAATAAAGGTCACTGAAATCTAAACAAAGCCTAATTTGTCTTTTTAATGTAAGTTCCACAAAATAACTGATCATTCAAACAAAGCTGGGATGGTTAATATATGTTTTGTTTGTTGAAAACGCTCAAATAATAAACATAATACATATACATTTGTTTTAATGTACATATTGGATGGCAACTATAAATACTGGATTTTCTTAGAGATGAATTTTGAGTTTATCTCTGTTGGATCTCTGTTGTTTGCTCCATATGATATAGTAGAAATGACAGTTAACATGCAAATGTCTGAGCACCCATGACCAGCCAAATAAATTTAATTAGTTAATTAATTTTGCTAATAATTTTTTTAAATTTTTTAAATAAAAAAAACCTAAAAAGCTAACAACGTCTCTGCAGCTAACTATTCTAAGAAATAACTTTGTTTCTGTATGTTAATGCACTGTTGTTTAATGAACTCATTAAACAGAAAGAAGTACAATAATACAGCAAAAGAATATGAAGTACAATAAAAAACATATATATAGCCATTGACTTCACAAAAAGACCAATTCCAAGGAGAAAGTAGGAGAGATCTTCCTGTGATATTTAAAAACACTGTGACTGATAGGGATGGAGATATTGTTCCACAGTTCAGAAAACTGTAATGGTAGATTTTATTTGAAGACTTGAATCCCTCAATCTTCAGTTAAGACCCTAAATACAGGACTGTATGTGTGTTTTTGTCTATGCAGTAGGGAAACTGGGCAGAGGAACAAATATAGAGCCAAGACGGTAAACAGCGTGACAATAGTCCTGCACGTTTCTCCCTAATCAGCTGAAACAACTGTGCCAAGTCAGAGCTTCTCTGAGCAATGGGCTGTGTTGACTGCACTGCCAGTAAAGAGACCATGGCATCTTTTAAAGAGATACTCCTCTGTCTCCTAGCCTTACCCCAAAAGGACAGAACTCACAGTGTGTTAATACAGAAACTCACACATGATGTCTTTAAAACTCTCAGTTAGATGGAAAGAGAAAAGAGAGGAAGAACACGAAAAAGAGACGGATACAGAGAGGTAAATCATAAACTGTTGATGGCTCATTACCTGAGTGAATAGAGGAAGTATTGGCTGCTTGACTAGCACAGCCAGATCTCCGCCAAGCAATCTCTCAGAGTTTAACTGTTATTTACTACATTAAACTGGACTGTGGTGAAGTGTCATTAGTGCTACACCTTCACTTTATAAAAGCAAAGGTGTTGTGTACTACTGACACACCCTGTCCTGTTCACAGCTAAATGTAAGAAATCACCCACGTACAGAAATGAAGCTCCGCTGTTTTGTTGTGTACGGGACTAGCAGGGTTATTATTTGCCATGTTTGTTACTCCTGTCCTGAAAGCAGATTAGGCCAGAGAGAGTGTTCTTGACTGAGTAATAATAAGAGGATTTTGCCTCATTCATATTATGTAATGCAAATTTCAGTAAAGACTATTAACCTTCAGTGCACAGTGAAATACTTGTGAATAATAAATGGAAAAAATGGGACTTCATTTCACTTTAATATTTACTACTTAAAGACTTATAGACTTAGTCTATTTTTAAATAAACAAAAACAATTGAATAGCTAAAGTTATCAATGTGCTCCAACAAATACCTGCTCTGTGATGGCCCTTTCGGGGTCCTGGCCATTGTAGAATAGGTGATAGGAGTTTAACATAGTGCACAACAGTCTGTAATTGTAGATCTACAGATTACTATAAAAAATATCCTCCATCAATCATCCATCTACACTATTTGTTTATTGCATGAGCTCCACCTATAGGAGAACTTTGTATATATATATATATATATATATATATATATATATATATATATATATATATATATATATACATACACAAAGTATATATACATATATACAAAGTTCTCCTATAGGTGGAGCTCATGCAATAGACAATGAGTGTAGAAACATTGATGGAGGATATTTTTATAGTAATTTGTAGGATATATTGTATTGTAGGAACTTGATGAAAGTGTTATGATATGAGAGGAATGTTAGTAACATAGTGTGTGCATTTATTTCATACACGTTTTAACATTTTGCCAAAACTACTAAAATCAGTCTGGTATTTTATCTTCAAAATCGTCTTTGAAAAAGTACCAGTGGTTTGTAATAACATGCTCATTGCATTCACAAGACATAATGTGTAAAGCTGGACGCATTACCAATCTGGCAGATTCATTAGTGTTTGTGTGAACAACAACAAACATTTTTCAGGGTGGTTTAAATTGCAGTTTCAGCTGGATTTTAAAGATGTGTCACAGTCTGGATGCTCTTGAAGATGCAGATAGCAGATAGCTTTGTAATGTTTGGACACAGAAATCCGAATAGATCATGTGCAAGTAACACTCCTGCGATGAAGTGCATCCCTCAACCCGGCAATATGCCGTAGTAGGGGCCACCTTTTATGGACAGTGTCGGGCAAGTGGTCCAGAGACCTGGAAAGAGTTTCATAATTTTTTTCTCCATCACCTTTATTTACACACCCATATACATCGATTTACATACTTACACGCTCGCTTGCACACTCGGACGAGTAATAAAATGAAAATAGTAGTCTTGACTACTGAGATACAAAGATCAATGACTGCAAACTCACGTAGATCCATCACAGACCTGCAAGAACTCCCCTATACCCCCAGTAATGTGGCTTGGAAATACATATACATGTATATACATATATTTTTATATATATAAACATATAATATATGGGTTGCCCCCCGGCTACACCATAACTGGCCTAAGGTAATATCAGCATAGCATGGAGCAGTCAAGGTTTTTTATACTTTACTCCTTTACTACTTTACTAACTTTCTTTAGTCAACCGTTTCCATGTACTACAAATTTCTTTTTATGTTTGTGCCCCTCTGACTGGACCACCCCTTTTTTATCACATACTACTCAGAATGTACTGTATGTGTTTAGACTTACTTTTATTTTGCAGCATAATTGGTGTTGGTGTAATTTACGTCAGGCCAAGCCAGAGTCAAAGAAGGACACCTGGACATAACATCTAGTCAACACTTTAAATGAAACCCATCAGATTATCCTAGAGTAGTGTAATTAGGAGCAGCACTGTGCCACTTTGTGGAGAACACTGCACTATTCTGCATCCTTGGGAACACAGTCAGCACATATGTCATCTGTTTACCCCTGATTCTGCATTCTCTATGGATTTTATGCAACTAATAGCTAATGAGCGTGAGTGTGCAGGCGTGTGCATGTGTGAATGTGCATGGCCGCACCTGTTTGGACATTTGAGCAGTGGACATTTGACCAGGTGATTTGTGAAATAACTTTCTCCACAAAGTTATGGCCTTTAACTAGCAATTAAAAGACCTTCCGTTTATGTTGAATTAATGGTGCAACCAAAAATCATATTTACACTCATTTCCACTGGACTCAGATATAGTCCGTCAACCAAGAATTGAAGGAGTCTGTCAGCCAAGAACTGTAGTTTTGTGCTATGGCTATGATGCCAATATGGCTAACAAACCCTAGAAGTCAATAGTCACCCAAATCATGCCCAATACTTCTCTCAACTTGTTCAAACTGCATCCAGATTTTCATTAATGTTGCATAAATGTCCCACTGTGACACAATATGACTAACTAGGAAGTATAAATATATATAAAACTTTGCAGTGTATTTTAAAGCTGTGGGCTTTCTCAGTGAAGAAATGAGAGGTTTTAGAAATGTATTTATGGTAAAATATTGGAAGTGTTACTTAAATGTGCAGTTTAAGTAATAAAAGTAGTCATTTAGGATCATTTCTTCATCATAAAATATCCACAAGTGATATAAACAAGCTTTGTTTGTCTTTGTTAAGCTACCAAGCTATACAACCGTGACACTCCAGCACTAGTGTTTTCTCCTGTGTAGTCTGTGCTGTATCATCTTTTATGAGGAAATATTGGGGTTAAGTACACAAGAAAGCAGAACAAATGCAGTGTTCGGTTGGCTCTGAATAGCTAGTCATGCCTGGTGTGGTGAAAGGTCGGCCACTTTATTCTGGGGCAGATTTGCTGTTCCAGTTGCTGTGCTGGATGCTTGTGTGGTCTGTTCGTGTGAGGTGGGAGAATGTGTTTGATTTAACTCAACAAAAACGGTTCATTGGGGGGTGGGGAGAGGGAGAATCTGTGTGTATGGTGCAATGCGATGCAGAGGCTTTGAAGGATTTTCCCCCAGAAAGTAAGTCTCGGCTGAGAGAAAAAACGCTGAGGCCAGCAGCTCACACCTGCTGGAGCAAAGCGGATGTGCGTACTCTCCCAGGGCCAGTATGAAGACGTCCATTTGCACGCAAATACACAATCTATTCAGCAGGTTGTTTACCCAATTACACAACATAGTGTCTAAAATTTAGAGAGCATGACACTATAGGGGTCATCTGCCATAGTCAGTAAGCTTAGAATCACAACTTCCAAACTGTTGAAATTCACTGATATATAAAATCATTAGCAACAATAGTATTCATTCATTCATTCATTCATTCATTTATTCATCTTCTAAGCAGCTTATCCTTCTGTGTCCCAGGGGGTGCTGGAGCCTGTCCCATTTTCATTGGGTGAAAGGCAGGAAGCACCCTGGACAGACTGCCAGTCCATCACAGGGCAAAGAAACAACAGTTAATCCAGTTCTAATTTTCTGTGAGAGATCCCTCTGCTAGTCACACGTTACCTCATACAGGTGCAGAATTGTATTTTTGAGTATACCTGAGAGTTAAACAGGTACACACTCTGTCTTACAGTTAAACACACGTACAAACACAGTCAGAGAAAGATAGTTGTGTTCTGCACCTGACAAAATAAAAGTCTCTGATACTGTAGTCTCGTCTGCATAGTGAGATGCCTGATTATTACAGCACAACACATTTACATTCTGTGGAGTGAAGCTCTACAAAGTCTTGACCCATTTATAAAATCTGGCAATATCTGTTTTTTCCATGTAAAGTGGGGGTAACAAAGGAATTTCACTTAAATGAGTATGCCTTTGCCCCTACTTCATCTCCCACATTATGATAAGGTGACTGAAAAGAGGGAAAAAAGAGAAGAAGAGAATTATTGATACCAAGCGGCCAGAGATTGTGGAGACAGTGCTTTATGCCCCCATAAGAGACTCCAAATGGGAACAAAACCGTATTTTGTATGGGTAAAGCTGTTAACTAAATGCAGATATGTAACTGGTTGCTTTGTCTCTGAACATGGTTTAGATGCACTTGCTACAAAACAGTCGGGAGACATCCATACCAATATTCAATTAGAGCTTCTATCAAAGCTAATTAATTAAGAGCTCACTTGGAACAAAGGGCACGTCGCGTGCCCCATCTCTGTGGATTTGGGACTGAAAGGCGCTGGTGTGGAAAATGTTTACACGCACACTAGGCTCAGGTGTGTTTCCCATAGGTGTGTTTGATTCCTCCGCCATCGCTGCAGCACACACAGCGCTGCCAAGTGTAGTTAAATCTGCCAACCTGGCACAGAACCAAATATATACTAAAGACATAACACATTGTGTCGTAGTATTGCTATCATCTAGGATTTGGACAAGTTCATCTGAGCCCATGCGAGAACTGGTCCTATTTTAGCACTTGCTGCTGTTTATTTATTTATTTTTCCTACTCCTTCGGTTGGGGGTGATGGAAGGAGATTACTTAATTTACTAGATGTTAATGACATATTCATTGATTTAGAAAACAGTTGTGCTAGCTTCCATCTCACCATCATTTCTTTGATGAGCTTTCCTCCAAAATAATTGTGCCTGTTAATTAGCCTCGTAATGACTGTAAAGCCCCAAAGCTCTCTGACAAAAGACTTGAGTTGCCATGCTCATTTCGAGAGGCTCTTTCTCTGCATTTACAATCCTTTATGGTGGTGTTGCTAGTTTTGCGTGAAATATATACTCAAAACATTTTGTTTCATGTGCATGTATGGTTTTCAGAAAAAGACCACCTAAAAATGGGAAGTGTGATTTGGCAACCTCAAACTGCACCTTCAACGAAACTTTCCTCACTTTTTATTGTAGCTGCAGAGGCATTTAATGAGATTTATGGAGCTGGATGTAGAGTATATCTCATTTTATTGTGTTTCAAATGAATTAGAATAAGATGGATAGACGGAGGTGGCCTGGTTATAAAGCACTTTTTCAAAATGTGCAGACAAAAATGAGTTTTAATAATAAAGAGGCTTCAAGGGAGTATGTCTTTACAGGCAGCCTTCAAGAAAATAGCATCCATCTCAGCAATCATTGTTTTCATTAAGAAATGACAGGTTGTGAAGCTTTACTGCCAGTGGTGGTTCATGGTGTTTGATGTGTTGAAACAAGTGGAGAGGAAAGGAAAAGAGCAAGAACCCAGTCTTTTGTCCCAGAGATTCCTTTGTTCTGTCAGGGCCCAGCTGCAGTGTTTTTTTGCTGGGTGCTGTGATGGAACTGGCCGTGTGATTAAGGGCTCAGGGGGTGGAGAGGCTTGTGGCGGCCATTATTCAGCACCGAGATGGATGGACTTCATGATGTGCGTTTTACGTCAGGGTGAGATCTGCGCCTAACTAGGCCTGAATAATTCACAGCGGCCGTTATTAGAGAGGGGACGATCGGCAGAGGAGAGACGGGATAATGACATGGCTTGGGGTACGGAGTTGAGTGGCCGCATGTCAGCTTCATCTGAATAGTTAATGCAGAGTTTGAGTCTAAACGTTGACGGCAGAGCAGAGCATCAGAAAAACCCGCTGCTAAGTCTGGGCTAATGAATGTGGGGTGGCAGAGGCAGCTTTGCTAGAGCACAGGGCTGATCTCTGGTTTGGGGCGGTGAGCTAACTCTTTTCCTCTGAATCTTGTCATAAAGAAGCAAGAAAAATCCCCACCAGGTTCTCTCATAAATATGCTAAGAAGGAGGAATAATATTATAAATTTGAGTTTTATGAGTGCCAGAGAGAGAGCGCGCTCTAGAGCGCCCGAGGATATGCATCCATGGCAAAGTGCTTGGCAAACAGAGGAAGGGCTATAATTCACTACATTTGCTGCCAGTGTTGTTCCATGTGAGGCCGCAATAACAACACTGAGCTTAGATCTGACTCTGCTGTTCCAAAACATAAAGACTTAAGATCAGGGAGGGCCAGTCTTATCCGCAAAGGTCCGGGGTGCCGTCAGGTTTATGTTCCAACAAGGAGATCAAAGTAGAATCAGGTGAGGAATGAAAACTTGAAAACTATGTTTGGAATGAAAACATGCAGCCCCTTGGTGGACAAGACTGGACAACCCTGCTTTAGATGTCCTGCCATGTGTCACCTATGTGGAATACCATTTCTGTTTGAATAAGTTGGGTCTCTTTCCATAGAATATCTTCCATAGAAATGCTGTCATTAACTAATGAAAGAATATTTTCCTCTGCAAAAAGTTATGATTTCCCCACATGCAACACACTTTAGCTATATATATATATATTGGGATTTTTGAAGGAGTTTTCAGCCATGCTACCTTACATATGTATTATGAATGAAGTTGTGTTTCCATCCGCTACAGTTGTACAAAGAAACTTTAGATGATGTTGGCTGCCATGATTGGAAGCTGCCTCTATACAAGCAATATGGACATTTAACTCGGTTTTTACTTTAAGTAGGTTTATTTTTGCAGCTATTTGCCGTCTTTTCAAGGCTGTGTTTGCAGCCAATGGATGCCGGGCAGGATGAGCAATGGCCCACCTAATGAGGGCTGAAATCTCTGTGCCACCCTGAGGACATTCACCTTGCGTCTGGGAAAGCAAACACAACAGACAATTCTGGGAGCACATTGTGCAGTGCCATTTTTCAAACGAGCTTTTGATTTCAGAATGTCTAAAGCAACCTTCAGAAAGCTGTGCACCATGTTTGGACATCTTACCGTTGTGTTAAACTTATATGCCAAACAATAAGATTAGGTGGCATGGAATCACATGACAGCTTGATATGTGAACATTTACTATAAAAACTTTCTATCACCCTTTTCACATTTTATATAGTATAGATTAGAATATAGCACTATAGAATTTTTAACGATTCTTCATCTGAGGGTAAAAACTCTTCTTTAAAATATTTGGATAATTATGATTTTTTATTTACAAAAAAATGATGCATGGAAATCCTGCTAGAGCTGGTCTAGTATATCACCCATTAGGGTGATAGGGATTACCTTTACCTTTTTTACCATTACCTTTTTCTAATACAAACTCTAAGTATCATTGCATATATTAATGTGACTGTAAGATGTTTGGAAAATATGATATTGAATTTTATCAATAAGGCTCAGCACTACAGTAAAACTAACTTCGTTGCATTTAATCAATTAATGAATGTTAGTTCCTGAATTGGAATATATATATATATATATGAGCATCATGGAGGGTAGAAAGGGTTACTTCTGCTTTGCTATCATCTTACATGCTATTTCTCCTCCGTGTCTTTGTGGCCTTCTCCCATTTGCCCCACATGCTGAGACTGTGCTCCTAACAAGTGTCCAGGCCGCAGCACCAGTGTTGGAATCCTGCGCTGGCGCCCTCTGACCCTCTCTAATCCTCTCTCACTCTGACTAGGCCTGCTCATAAAAGTGATTGACGGGATTTCTGGGTAGAAAAATGTTTGCACATTTGGCTTCCTCACAGGCTCATGCAGGGCGTACAGTATCCATTTCATAAACAACGATTTATGGGGAGACAAATGAGATGGTAGCTATTGTCACCTAAGGGGTGATGACTTCATGATTATATGTGACATGACTTATAGAAGGCATATTAACTTCTGAATGGCTTAAATATACTCTTTAAGATTATCTAAAATTTATTTTACTGTGTGAACTAAGCCAACTTGGTCTTGGCCTTGTTATGTAAGTATAATAAGGCCTTATATGTAAGGAACTTTCTGGGGTCTCTGTAATGTATAAGTGAATTGGTTTATGTTCAGTGGTTTATAGGAAGCTGTGGGAATGCATGTTGCGTGTGGTTAACCTCTTACTTCTGCTGCTGTTGTGCACAGCCTTGCGTCTGCCGATCTTTGGACTGATGGCAAAATCCAGCACCTGTTGTGTGTCGCAAATGTAAGGCAAACTCCTCACGGCCTTCGTGTGGTGATCGGCAGCTTGGGTGGATATCCTTAGCTATTGTTACGTGACAGTATTAGGCTGATTGATTCAAAGGCTAAACACTAGATCTGTCATATGATAATATTCAACATGGTGAAGAACATATTTTAAATAACAGCCCAGTGCATGCCAGCAGGCATGTGACAAGCAACACATTAATAAACATAGAAACGAGTATGACTGGTTTTATCTAGTTTAATTTTGAAATTATACCTGGCTATAAAATAACATGGCTTCTTAGAACAAGCATGTATGCACAATAATGATCCAAAAACAAAATCTACTTTTCTAATTCTGAACACAAACACTGGTGTTAAATGAATACTTAGAAACTGAATTTCACTGAATTTCCTCACCTTCAGTAATTTTCACTTTTATATTTTTGGGCTGAATAATTAATATAAAATCACTTGACGTTTATATTTTCATATTTATATTTGTTATTCATCATAAGTCCAAATAAAAAAATTGTCACCTGTGACTGCAACATACCTAACAGAGTGTTATATATTCACAAGCATGAATAAGCCTGAAATCTGATTTGGCATAGACTGGACAAGTTTCTGCACGTCAAAGGTGACGTCAATATTTATTGGGCAGTTGAGCCAGATTTGGTAGATGCCTCCCATGGCACAATTCTGACGAGAATTTCCTGTAGACTTTCCTGTAGTATTTTTGCCACGGCTGGTAGATCCGTATGATCGTACACTTCCATACTTCTGCAAATTTAGCGACTTCCTTCACGTTATGGTCTTTGGCACATCCAAATTCAGTCACTCATTTTTGCCAATCAATAACATCTGCTTTGTAACACATTTTCCACACATCAAGCAAGACATTCACTGCACTTTACCACCTCTTCTCAATCGATAAATCCCGGCACACACCCTGCAGGTATTTATAGCCCAATCGACCTTGTGAAACAACATCTGACAGAACCTGAAGTTACTACTACCTTAAACATGTGGGGTAATTTTAATTCCATGGAGCTTATAATACATTTTTTCCAAAGAGGGGGCCAGAACAGGGCCAGATGCCATACAGCTTCAAACATTTTTGGTTCTTGTCTATATTTATAGACCAATTCTGGTGTGAATATTGTTGACCAACACTGTAGTTGTTCCAGGTTCGGACCACATCCATTAGTTCTACTCACTTTGTGAGTGTGTGAGCCAGATCTGGGCCGAGGGCCCAGCTGTTTACTGGACCAGAACAAACCCAAGGATGTGGCTCACAAGTGGGGCAAGTAGTGTTTGCTAACTGTGTGTGCTACTCCAAAGCAAGAGTGCATAAACGTAAGCTTTGTCACAAGGACCTTGTGTTGAGGACTTGATTGGCAAAGCAAATGTAGAGCAGCTTTGTTGCTAACTAAGCTAGCTGCTCTGTCTAATGTTAGCTAAAGGCCCAGAGCCACTGGCAATATATTTCTGTCAAATGGTAGTAGTGAAGGAAAATAATACTGCCATCCTCAATAAGATTTTACAATTGGAAAGATAAAAATAGGAACAACAGGAGCAAAGTCTTCTTCCTGAACACATGGGCAGGGACCAAAAATGGTGATGGTGTAAAAGAAGTGGAAAGTTGAAAATTTCAGATGGTGGCTGGCAATTGGTCAAAGAAATTCTTGAGAGTGGTGTAATCTAGCTTTGGTGTCTTCCTGGCAGAACATGTTTAGTGCCCATTTCTCTGAAAAACTAGCATGAAGCGTAGGCTCACCCACTTGTGTAAGATGACAACCATTAGCATCCAGTGTTGTACAAGTTAGTTGTAGCTTTAGCTCACATCTAAAGATTTGGTTGCATTCATTCAACTTTAAAACTACCAATTTTCCTGAAAAAAATTATATAGAAATCATTATTTAATAAATTCAGTGGCTAAATTTAGCTGTTGTGAAGAGCATTGGTGTAAGCGTGGCTAGCATGAACCTGTAGAATGTATGTTGGTAATATAAGTTGTGTGATGGCTTGACATTTAACCATGTAGTATTAAGCTTTGTTTAGTGAAACTCAGAGTGGTCTTAAGCCTCGTCCAGAGGTTAATAGGGGTCAGGCTAACCAAATCACATGAGTTGTGATTGCCATATAAGCAAACACAGAATCAGATATTTGTTTCAGTGACTCTGTCTAGACTGTGGCAGTTCGCTTTTCTCTCTCTGCCCATCTGTGTGTTTGATCTGGTGTAGGCCATCGACCTTGCTGTGTATCTGAGCCCCAGAGCCAGCGGAGAGGTCAGAGCACCACACAGCCTAGCATTACCAGCCAGCACTAAGCCTAAGGTCTTGCTCTGGCAGCTGATCCAACATGGAGAAACACACTGAGTGTCTACTTGAACACAATCCATGTTAAGTATGACACCTTTTTTTAATTATCTTTGTGTTTCTCAATTATCCACGTGAAGTAGATGGGTCAGTTTCTATGTTTTGCTGTTTCTCAGTGCAGTGATCCAAGTCATAGATTTATATTTTGATGAGTGATCTCTTTCATTAGTACACTGAAGTGTTTTGACCTCAAACAGGATCTGTGATCCATGTATTCTCATCATAAAGCAGAGCAAACTAGAGGTAAATGCAAGAATAATGGGAGGGAAGGAAAAGGCTTATGACAGAAACTGGATGAAATATGATTGAAACAGCACAACTGTTCTCTGCCTCGTGTGAAGTGTTTGAGTACAGATCACACCATAGATGATTTTGTGTGATAAATGTAATTCAGTAATGACAGATGTTTTGTCACTGACTTCAAGCTAAAGGCTTTACAATAAGAGACACATTAAGCTTCCCCATAGAAACATCATAGTTTAAAGAAACCCTCAAAGGCTGAATGTGATTTGAGGGCTGATGAAAAATGTGCTGTAGTTTTATTATACTCCTTTTATCATTCACCTGGTGTGGCAGTCATTTGTATTTGGAACCATAAAGAGAAAGGTTGCAGGATGGACCATGGAGGGTGGAAGTGCCTTTCTTGTATTGCTTCAGTGAATAAAAAGAGTGTGCTAGTCATATTGTAGTTACAGCTCATGGACTAGTTTCAGAGAGGGATGAATACAAAGAAATTGGCAGCACTTCAAAGCATTCATTTCCTATCTTTTTATTTATTGTATACTTGAGAATACTAAAGGAAGTAGCAGTGGAGCCAACTTTCTCTGATTAATTATCATAATGTAAAACGTCAGCCATTGGCAGCGTGGAAATTCTATAGACAAACAGAGGAAAAGGGGGATTGTAATAAATCTGAGTTATCTTTGCATGGGGATCGGCGGTGGGTATGAGCCGGGTGCAGTCACGCCTGTTAGAGGTGTGCTGGGATTGTGTTGCGCCCTTCGCTGGGTTTGGATGTCAGGCCTGAGGCTCTGATTGAGTTACAATAAAAACAGCAAAAGGTCAAGCTTCTGTAGCCATGCTCTGACCACGCACCGGCCACTCTCAAGGAAACCTGAGGTCATTTGAAAGGTGCGCTACAGGCCCTCCATCCTGGCGGAGGTGTGCACAGAGGAATAAAGGCTGACTGCGGGCTACTTAAAGTAACATTTGATCCTACACCAATCATAAAGACTGACTGAGCTTTTTATCACTAATACAGTGCTATGTAATAGGCGTCTCTTGAAAAGTAGGAGTGTGGAGTTCACTTTCATACTCCCAGCAATGCCCTTTACCTTAGTTTTAGAATGTAATATCTTTATAGTATTAGAGAGATCAAAACATGGTCAACTTGATATAGAACAATATACTTAACTTGATATAGAAACCCAAAATCGTAAATATCTCTAAGCCCTGATCAGCAGTCTTGTGTTTCTGTTTTTTAAAAGAAGTATGTCTATGCTAATGAAATATATTCCTATAGAAAAAATAAAACCCTTTATTTTAAACTGCTCACTAGTATGGCTCATAGAGCCATATAACACCCTCTGCTGTGAGAAAACCACTTACAAGTTTGACGGGTTAATTATAAAAATACATAAATTGATAACCAACAAAATTTCATAAGTTACACTTGAACACTGGGAGAACATGCGCACATTTTTTGGTTTAGAACTGATTGAAAAGCTTTCAGATGTATTGACTTCCTAACCAAGTTCTTTTATAGTGACCTAGTAAAATGATTGCACAAATGACCTTGTTAGTGTTTTGTAGGTCTTTTTGTTTTTCTAAAAACAGATGATTCTTTAAATCTGATTGACATGCATTTCCACATAACCTCTCTGGGGTAAATATTATATAGGATTGGGATTATTAGGGATGAGAATTAAGAAGGTTTCCACAAAGTATGTCAAGAGTCTGTTTTTTTTCCCTAGGTAGGGCCTGAGATACCTGAGATTACGTTTTCTCAAATTATCACAGTTGAGTTATGAATTTTGATCGCATCTTGGTAACATCTCCATACCAACCATCAACTTGAAGGCTTATCAGAACCACAAATATGTAGACAAGATCCTTATCTCCATTGTGAGATTTGATTTGTGGATCTATGATGTTTGTGGAAAAAATTTTTGGAAAAGTTTGTGGAAGTTTAATATTGCCATTTGCCAGTAGGCAAAGCCTGGGTTATAGCTGGATCTTCTAGCAGGACAATTGTTCATGAGCCGAACTTTAAATTCACCAAACAAAAAACTAAACACAAACACTGGTTTACACCTGGCATTAAGACCAACATACAAAAGTTTAAACACCCCTAGTCAAATGGCATGTTCTGTTGTTCTTTTAAGTGAAAATATGCCTCTATAAAGAATATACCCTTTATAAAAAGAATTTTATTTATTTGCTACATTTTTATTAGCATTTTTAAATTTAGCAAATTAACATGTAGATGAGTTTACTTTTAATTTATAAAATCCACAAAACATGTCATTTAAGCAGGCATGCCCAAATGTTTGCACACAAATGCACTGTGGCTTTGGATTAGAGCTCTAAATCCAAGTCATAAATAACCATGTAGTGTAATTATAATACAGGTGAGTAGTAATTACCTGTATTATATTCCTGGATTCTAGCATTTGCGCCCCTCCAAGGAAAAAAGCATGTTTTAACCATTTCACCTTTTTATTATCAGTCATTATCATTATCGTTATTTTGCTTTTTTACAAGAAGTGTAAAATAATGCTGTTTTTTTGTTGCAAGGCTTCAGTTGTCAAATGCTACCATATATTTCTTGAAGCCACAGTGTTTACATTATATATGAAAGACAAGGTTTGACAACTGAGAAATTTATCATGACTGTAAATGCTTAATACCTAAATGCTTGTATTTTCAGGTTTTCCTTACTTTTGTCAACATGTGGCCACACTAACATTAGGTAAGATCTGTGTCCAGCAAGTGAAAGACATCAGAAGCGCTGTTCGGTTTAGCAAGTATGTATGTGTGTATGTTCTCTGGCTGTACGTTTGACATGGTGTAGTTCTCAGACCACATACTGTGGAGCTCCTCTGGAATTTTCCGTGGCCTGCTACTGAACACGACTTCAAGCTTGCCGAAGACTTGTGTGATCTAGAGAATACGGAGGAATTTCAAAAGCAGCTCCAGTAAATAAAAAGTCTGAAAAGAGGGATACTTTAAATTGGAGGTTAGCCCATTAGGGTCTCCTGTCTGCTAATATACTGTGTCTAAGCTTTAAAATGTCTGACGTCGACTATTGTGATTCTCCACAGACTCGGCTTGCGTAATTAGATGGGATGAGCATTCCGCCTCGCAAACGATCATCCTGGATGCTTGTTTAGGGTTGACATGGGCCTTGAGCCGTGCCCAGACTAAATTATATTCCCTCTCTTCTCTCTCCTACTGCCTGAGCAAATGCTGATACAAGCAGAAATTCATGCTCACCTCACCATCTTTTCCCCTTTCCCTGGGCTCCTAGCTCCTCTCTCAGACTGGGCTGAAGGAAAAGAGAGCAAACGTTTAGTCCAGATCTTTATTTTGTATCTGCCTCACACCATCCTTTTTATAATACTCAAGATAAAAGCTCTCAGGATTAGAGAGTATCAAAGTCCCTCATTGTACATCACCCGTGTAATCCGTCGCCTCCGAGCACTAGTGGAGGGAAGACTTTGCTTCTCCTTTTCTTTTTTTTCTTTCTTTTTTTTTTTTTTTTATCAGCCTGCCTGCTTTGCCTGAAAAGGTTAGACTGGGATCCTATTTATCTGCTGTCTATCCCTGTCTACCCCCGCCATCATGCCTCGCTTGGGGCCCAGCAGTTTTCCTGTGCTCTTCTGGGGAAAGAATGATATACTGGCTAAATGAGCTTCTTTATCAATCCACAGGAGCAGAGGGGAGGATGCCTGCCTCCTCAGCTTATGTCATCAATATCCTCTTATATAAATGTCAGCTGTACCATTTTACTCATAGCCATTTCCCACACTGCTGATTACATTATCCTGTAATGGAGGGGAGCTGGTCTTGGTTTGGTTTTCTCTCTCTCTCTCTCTCTCTCTCTCACTCTCTTTCCTTCAACCCTTCTCTAACTCTCCCAATGGTAGTGTGTCAATAGCCTGCCTCCATGAAACAAGTCAATTTTCTGCTGGCTTGGCAGCAGAATAAATCTCAGAGCTATCCAGAGCGTTGGAGATATTTATATTGAGAGCATGCCTGTGTGTGTGTGTGTGTGTGTGTGTGTGTGTGTGTGTGATGTGAGTTTGTGTCCTTGGCTGAATGGGAGTGATTTCTTGCTTGGGCTCCACTGCAGTGAGAGAGAGAGAGAGAGAGAGAGAGAGAGAGAGAGGGCTAGCATGCACAAAAGAAAGCAAGCAAGCAAGCCTGTGAGAGTTAAAGAGGGCAGAACAGAGGGATTGAAATTGCGCTATGCCCACTGGGTAGAGGGAGGAAGGGAATGTGGAGTCGTTTCTCGTTGAGCCCTTAAAGCACGACTGGCAGTGATGACCTGCTGCATTTGTTTTACTCGCTGCAGTTGAGGTGGCAGGAGGAGACTTATGTGCAGATGGATGCTGCTTTAAAGCTCAAGGGCCTCTCTCCTTCTTTCAGGGGAGTGGATATTGTGTTGGCCAGTGATTCATTACAAGCAGTTCAGGTGTGAAAGGAAGAGGCCAGGCTACTTTTTTTCTCTCTTTCAGCTCCCCAGTGATGCAGAGGAAAGGGCTCTCACAGCTAAAAGACACTTAACACTCAAGTGACATTTAACTGCATCAGCTCAATGTCACTTTTCAGCTGAATTCCATTTATCAGGCGCTCTTGGCTGCATATGTGATTATTTGGGCTAATTGAGCAGCTTAATCCGTTAAACCATCAGTTATCATTGGTTACTGTTGGCACTTTGTGTAAGCTTTTTCAGTTTGTGCCGCTTTAGAAATTCTTTGGGAAATACTTTTGGCATGCGTTTAACATAAGTAGCGGGTATTATACTCATGTCGAAAGCTGCATGCCAAAAGATACCCTTTAATCCTACAGCTCTCTAACCGTACACAAGGGGGCAGCAGAAAGGACCCAGACACCAGTCAGTTCAGGGTAGTAGTTACAAGTTAAACTTGTAAACTTGCACTTTAACTATATAAAGTGTATATGAATTTGTTTTGTGTTTGCCATTGAGCAAGCTAAATAGATTCAAATGCATTCAGGGACTTTCAAGAGTGATAGCCACTAGCCATTTATTGCTGTATATTTCACGAATATCCCCTCATTGCAGTGCACTGATGATCTTTGACAATAAGCAATAATGATGGCATTTAATGGAAAAGTAAATGTATGATTGTGCCAGTAAACATTGACCTTTTCTTTCAATTATACAGGGATCAAAGGTTGCAACCTTGTATGGTTCCTTTTGCCTGGGGTTTTCTTTTATTTTTCAAATTGATTCAAGAAAAAGAGGTGGAGTGGCCAACTAACATGAAATCAATGGGAGAGTGATGCGATATTAAAGCAGTGATTTGGGCTTTGCAGTGTGGTTCGGGCTAAACAGCTCTAAGCCAGTGGTGGCTTGACAGGCCAGAAATGTGACATTTTGAAATGTGCTCCAAGTAGCAGCGGACATTCAGTGTTTTATTTAAAATCAATGCTCTGGCTGTAATGGCCTCCTCAGGAGTTGTGACTCTTATGTAGCTATTCCCTTTCTTTATTTCTCCACTTTCTCGCTGATAGGAAAGATTAGTTAGTTTGTTTGTGCAGGGTTTCAAAGAGAAACCCTTGCTTGTACAGTTTAATGAGTCTTTACAAGTTTAAAAAGTAGTTGTGTAGTAATTACGAGGAATAACTATCACCTAATGTCAGAAATTAATACTCCCAGTGATTTGTTTCAAAAGATATAATTATATTTTAAGTCTATACTATAAATATATGTAAGCATATTATGAGTTTTACAGTGACAAAACTATTATGATCACTATCAGAATAAAATCTTATAGGTCCAAAAAAAGTAACTTTATGAAAACACTTTATGAATGAACATTCTTAACACGATTTACAAATTTATTATTTTTTTTGTTTGACACAATATAGACAGCAACTTCAAATAATGCTATTTTAATAATAATAATAATAATATATATATATATATATATATATATATATATATATATATATATAGATAAATATATATATATATATATATATATATATATACATATATATATATATATAATAATGATAATTATAATAATAACAACTAACAAAAATGATTATGATTATTATTATTATTATTATTATAACTGAAAAATTAAGATACATGGTTTTGTTCTAACAGTCATACTATGATTCAGCAAGTCTACTAAATTCTACAAGCAGTTTCCAAAAATGATTTAATTTACACATCATATAAGCAAGATAAACTGAGTGATTATTCAGTTATTGTCAGTCTGGTACAGGTGATGTAGGATGGTGGAGGACTAGAGAGGAAGTAAGCAAGATGTGAAGTTCAAACAAAACTTCATATTTCCAAAATTGTAATACAAATTCTAATACTAAAACTATTTATAATTCTAATACTAATTCTAATTCTAAAAAGTTTTAGTAAGAAAGAAAAAAAAAACATTCCTAACTTTCCATGTAATGTGATTTTTTTTTCTATTTTAGACACACAACATGGAGATACAGTTTTGTTTCAACAATAATATTGTGGTCCACCACATACTCTATGGACCAAAAGCAGCTTTCAGAAATTGCTCTAATTACACCATATATAGAAGGCCAAATTTGCAAACATACATTATTTGTCCCATTTTCCATGCTGGAGTTAATAGCCAGTGGATATAGCTGAAAAATGACATGGGTGTTTGACAAATGACACGAGCAGTTCATTGGGTTTAGTTTTGTTAACCTATGAGAATGCTCCTTTGGCCCTTGAGGGTGTTAAAATTCATGACTGTTGAGGTTTTTATTCATAAGCCTCAGCCTTGATGAAGCTGTCAGGGGTAGGAGACACACGAAGGGTCAAACATACTCATTCAGACACGCGCGACCTCACACTGATGAGCCTAATTCACACATCCTCAAGACCTCCCCTCGGAGCCTGCCAATCACAATAGCTCCCACTTGACCTCCGCTCCTCGGCAGGGGTCCCCTATTGGCCGTGCAGTGAAAGGAGAGGCCCGCTGCTCATCTCCATCACAAAGGCAGCATATGTTTGTGTGTATTTCAGCACATGAAGCTGGCAGTGTCCATATTAGCCTGACTACAGAGACCAGGTGCCGGAGCAGAAAACACCCACAGGCAGTCCATTCTCCCACTGATGGAAGAGAACGCTCGTAGTATTTGCAAAACACAGCCTCGGCCCCCCTAACAAGCTTCCTCTAAGCTGAAATGGCCAAGTGCTGCTTTTCTTGGTTCCCACCAGAAAAGTGCACTGATGTTTTAGAAACACCCTTCAGAAAATGCTTGCTTGCATCATGATAGGCTCTTATGATCCAGTGGAGTTGGGCATACTGAAGCAGCACATGGTTGTAGATGTTGACTGATCACACATGCTGAGATAATTATAGCACTAAATCCACCTTGATTCAGGTTTTTTTTTTTATTTCTGAGCCTCATGCTGCATGGGCGAACAGCTCGCTGCTGATTAAACATTGATTTTCCTCAACACCTCCTCACCCTGACAACCTGTACATTAAAAATAAAGGCTCCACAGCGTTAGGAAATAACAACCTTTGTTATTACAGGTCGACTAAACTATTTTGAGCAGCATTTTGAATTGATTATTTTACCAAAGTGGAGATTATCTACAAAAACAAGGCATGGAGTTTTTCTAATGTATATATTTTTTTCAGGGAACAGTATGGTACATTTTAAAGGGCCCATAGAATGGAAATCTGATATGAAAGAGTTTGATGTAGTATATCAAGTGTCAAAACAAAACAGTCCTCATACGGTATACAAAGTTAGTAGTTTAAACACATTAAATCAATGTAATTTATTTAAAATTGAATTCATTGTGTTGATAGTGTAACTAAACCATCACATTTGCAAAGCTCCACCCATTTTCACAGGATTTATGAAGAGTTCCAAGCTTTCTTTGAATGAGGCACAATACAGGATTGCCAGATCGTATAAAAACAAATTATGAATGTGAAGTAGATCAAATTCAAGAAAACTCTTTAAGTGTTTTCAGACAAATGCAGTGATTTTTCTGTTGTTGTTTGCCTGGAGCAGGTGATGGATGGACGTAGGAGGACTAGAGAAGAGGTGAGCAGGAGGTGAAGAAGAAATGGAGAATCTGAGAAAGTAGAAAGCAAAAAGATGTGTTTAGCTTGCAGCGTAGTACCTCTCTCTATGATGGTAAGTGAGCTCCTCCTAATTACTATTCAATAAACTCCCGTTAAATTAACAGCTCAATAGGCAGCAACATCTGCTGAATGTGGCAGGCCACTGAGTCGTACGTCTTCCAAATCCTCTCTCTCTCTTTCTCTTTCCCTTTCTTTTTCTCTCTCTTTCACTCTCTCACTCTTTCCCTCACTGTCTTTCTCTTTTGCCTTATTTTCTTCCTCATTCGCATTGGCTTTCAGCAGCTTTATTCCAGCTTTACCCTCTGCATTGCTCCATTTCACACTTTTCACAGTCCTCTGCTTTCTCCCTGGCTGGTTAGTTAATTGAAACTTGAATGTGAGGACGTGAGGAGTGTGTGTGTGTGGTGACAGCGATGTTGGAACAGGCCCATGGATAACTGCATTATTCAGCACCTCTCTGCTCTGACATCTTAAAGCAGATGAGAGAGGGAGCGAATGGCTGGACGAGTGTCTGTCAGTGAGAGATTACTGCAGCCGCTCAATCAGACTCCTCTCACTCCCCTCGGTAAGCACAAAGAGCCGCACAGCTGCTGGACCCATCTAGGGGCATCACTCACTGCTAATGAATATATCAAGTTAACCCCAGCACCCAAGCTATGGGAGTTATCTGTAGTGTGGTTGTGAGGGAGAGGGTGAGGAAAGGGCAACAGAATTAGCCATGCTCAAGTGGCTACAATTGGCCAAGTAAATAAATAAATAAATAAAATTGACATAACAAGTCCTCTGGCTATTGTAAGATAACTTTCCTGAATGGAAAAGTGCCAAATAGAAGAACCCTTTTAAACCAAAAGACCAAAAGAAAATGTTTGGTTTTATGTGAGATCTTTGTGCTTCCAGAAACTTGAGCTGAAACCTTAAAAAAAATCCATGAAGTTCTATCCTTAGACTGTGCTAACAGACTTAAAAGTCTCTAGGCAAAATTTAGAAGCACATTGAGAAGAATTTTTTAAAATGCAAGATGTTTATTCCAGGTACTTTCCTACAATTTCTATTGAAATCATTATAAAATGTTGTTTAAAATGTTCACTTACATACATATTTGAACATTAACAATGTGAATGATGATAATTTAAATGAAAACATACGTAAACAACTGTGTTAATATTTATCTTTATCAGAATGTTTTAACCACAAATGTGAGCATATTACAGTCCTGTATAATCTGACCAACCGATTGAGTCGACTGTCAGCAGTAAATAAGAAAAGTTAACTTGGATAGCTAACTGATACTAACATTGCTCTGAAACATTATTTATAATCAGATATCATATTGAAAAACAGTAAACCCAAAAAACTTTGCTTACTTTAGAGCCTGCATATGTCTGTATGTTAATAGTCTGGATGCTGAACTGTGAGTTTGGTCTTTTACAGAGGATAGGAATAAAAATGACGCCACGCTCCAGGTTTATGGAATAACATGGGTTTGAATTACACGTTTCTTTGTACCACATATTCATCTCTTAAAGCCTCATAATTCTGACTAATGTACTGCCATGGTGAAGTCTGTTGTCAAAGTTATTTTTTCATCAGTGGAGGTTGTGGTGTGTAGATATAAATCTGATTGGCTTAGAGGTGGGTCAGTCATTATTTTGCAAGTAATTAATGAACTATGCTTGTCCTGTCCTATGCTTGAACAGTCATATCGTCACTGTCATATTAAAATCTTGTATCTGCATTTTTTCTTACATTGTGTGAATATTTAATGACAATGGGATTTGCTTGGAATAAAATATTTTTAAATTAAGTTACATTATAAGTGCTGTATAGATATTCCTGTCCTATGGTGTTGCTCCAAATACCTCCCCCATCCTTTCTACCATCCTACATTTTTAAAAGTGCAGACCAGAGCCCAACCCTCATTCCTCATCTTCCTCTCACCTATTCCACACTACAGAGTCCTCAGCATTGATCCAGACACACCCGGCTCCTCACCATCAATCATAACACTAGCTCTCCCCTTACGCTTACCCAAGGTCCGCCCGTCCTCCTTTCCTCTTTTAGTCACCCAGGTAAAGGCATTCATCAGCCATCTTAACCCTCAATCTCCTTTTTTCTTCCCTCTTGCTCTTTTGGTCTCCTTCTGTTATTGCTTAGGCATCATGTGCCTTTTGTGTCTTACACTGTGGAGCACCTAGCGAACAGGGCCACCCACAGCTCAGAGAGAGAGAGAGAGAAAGACATGAGCAAACAGTCATTGACACAAAGAGGTCGCTCCATAAATCTTAGGTAGATAGAGCAATCCCATCTGAGCGAGTTATAGGTGAGGTCTGAAACTGGAGTCACTGTGATCTGAAGAGAAAGTGAGAGAGAAAATGGAGATGTTACCATGAAACAAAGAGTGAGCTGCTATTAGACGTCTCCGTTGTGTCCTTTTCTCTAGCTCTTTCTTCAGCCACAGTTATTTCACAGCTACTAGCTGTCCCATGTGGTCTAACCAGGCAAGTGAAAAATCTTGCGTTAATTAATCCTGTGAAAAGGCCAGGGCTAATTATAACAGGTGAGCGATGATTCTCTCTCTGTCTCTCTCTCTCTTGCTCGCTCACTTGCTCTCTTATTCTCTCTCTCCTTGCTGTACATCTGTCTTTCTGTACACACCTCCTCACCTATGATTGATAGCAGAGTCTGTTCCTGGGCCTGCAAATCCACAGTGCTTGTTTTCAGATTAGGTGAATTAGGTGCTGCAGATCAGCCACAGTACATACTTATATCGTTATATAAGTGTAAAGTATGAAAGGAAAGTGCGCTGCCAGCTGGGTGCTCCGCAATGAGTTATAATGAGCCATAAATGCCCTCCAAGTTCTGGTTGTATGTAACTTTCGGTTGTTGTGTTTTGCTGTTTGTGTGTTGAGTTTACTTTTGGGAATGCTCTCGGTAAAGCAGGTGAAGCATGACATGTTCATTTGGTAGGAAAGGATTCGCAGTCGGGGAGGAATATTTCTGTCCTTGTTGTCAGCAGGCATTCGTTAACACAGCAGCAGTCACACTTGCCGGATTTGCTTGTAGGAGCGTTATCTGTATGCCCAAATTAGCTCTAATGCAGCCAAATGTGACTGCTGTCACCGTCATCTTTCGGATATGATCTCATAACAGGGAGCACCAAATTATCTGGTATGATTATGAAATGAGATATTAATTGTATGTAAATTACTGTCAGCTTGCTCATATATTGCTCACTGTATTTTACAGGGATGTAACAATGCACCTGTTTTTAGGTTTGATACAACTTCCTGTTTTGACATCAAGATTCAATATTCAATGGCTTGATTCTGCAGCACTCTAATGATATAATCCACAGACTAGTTCGGCATTTGAGTGTGGTGCATGCATATGGTGTCCCTGCTCATTCTACTCTGATAGGGTAGATGCCAAGTTTAAGTGACTGGTTTCCTTAAATGCCAGATTTGAAGAGGCAGAGGGGTGTATTGGCTATGGTTGCACTTTATCAATATATAGTTTCAGCATCGTCATCGCAATGTGCACAATACTCACATCGCAGAATGTACAATGTCTAGTAAGACAAATTAAATAAAAACCATGTCATGCTACAACTTTTTTGCGGCTTAATACAAAGGAATAACTTGCATGGTTACTTGACTTTGATTTAAAGCTCCTCAGGTACACAGAGAAGAGTCGTCACAGCGCTTACCTGCTTTCGGGTTTGCCGCATTGAAATTGACTATCGAGCATTAAAGTTCCAGAGGAGATGATTCACGCTCACAAGTGTGTTAAAAAGTATTTTCTCAGCTTTTTATTGTTTTCTTGTTTTTCACTCCAGTCAATTTACACTGAAAAATGTTTTTTTTTCAAAAATAGGTTTAAGTCATCTGGTGATAAAAAATTATTTTTATGTTTAATGTTTTAATGTTTTTCCAATATCATGGAGACCTAGTATTGTCAATGGAGTTATCAATTTCAATACATTATTGTGAATATTATTGGTTTGATTGCAACTGATCTCAATCCATTATTTATTACTGATCTGGAAAAAGGCAGAGCTATTTTAATATTTCAGCTTGACAACATATGTTCCGATGTACAGTTAGGTGAAAATTTTTAGGCGCTTCATTCCAATAACATGTTCTCATTGGTTTTCTAAATGATGGTAAGTAAGTATCTTCTGAAGAAAACATGCATCTGTATATTTTAATGCATAATTACTGTTTATTTTTGTAAAATTTAACATTGTTTCTTTTTTTTTACTTAAAAATATGAAATATTTGTTTTAGTTTTTTCCAGCATGTTATTCCTGGCATGGTGACATTGTGGTGGAGTGGTAAGCACTGTTGCCTCACAGCAAGAAGGGTTTGTTTTGGATTTCCAGCAAGGGCATCTGTGCGTCTTTTCTGGGTGGAGTTTACATGTTCTCTCTATGACTGCATAGGTTTCCTCCCACAGTCCTAAAACATGCTTTTCGGTGCCTTGGAGATGCTCTTGTAATTAAAAAGGAATGTAAGTTAGTTTATTTGTGGAGGATGTGTTTATTTTCAAATAGAATATCAGCTGAAGATGCAATTTGGCCAGGAGTATTCAAACTTTTCTATAAGACTGAATATATGCCTGTGATCAATGGTTTTTGCAGCTGAGGCTTGACGTGGCACTCTATAAGTCATTGTAACGCAGCAAATAATAGTCATAATGATCATTTCATTGATCTTGAATGTATGTACTGTTATTACCGCATAGTATGTATATCGATAGGAGTTGTGTCATTGACAGCGTAGGGCATCAGCGATTGTAGCTGTCTTTAATAAGACAATCAGGGCAGGGAGTTAGGTCATCGTTCTTTTCTGTCTGCCTCAGGTCATAGGGGCTCTCAGTGCTGTTCGGTGGCAGACACTGGACTTGGGCCATGGCAGCTAACCTCAGGTGCATACCTGACACACTTTGTCCTCTCAATATCTTTCCTCTGACATAAACCTATTTCTCACCTCTGCCTCAGGACTTCTCCAGGCTGTGACATTCGAAACGGCACTGTCAGAGAGTGAGAGGCGATAAGTGTGCTGTGTCTGACTATGAGCTACTTGTTATCTGTGTCCCCGCTCTCTTCCAACTTACGCTCCTCTCACAGAGCTGATAGATTTCCTCAGCTGCTTCTGCTTGTTGACCATAACAGGACAGACATGCGCATGCTCTATACTCACTGTGGGAAAGTCACCCTGTCCAACATTTCTAACATCCATCAGTTGGTGATAAGCCTGATACCAGTGCAAACTGAAATCTAAATAAGAGTGTCTGCAATATATAATATTGTAAAAAGATTCAGAAAATCCAAGACACCACTGTTAAGTGATCGTGACCTTTGAGCCAGCACTGAATGAGAAACCGTCATACTGCTGTGGTAAATATAGCCGCATGGGCTTGTGAGTATTTTGGAAAACTCTTGTCACTTACCACAGTCCACCACTGCGTCAAGAAATGGAACTTGAAACTCTATTATGCAAGAAGCTTTTATCAATGAGGTGCAAAGGCCAACATCTGTCATGGTATGGGGCTGCATCAGTACCCACGGCATGAGTGGCAAATGTGTCACGGTACTATTGGCATGGAAACACGGTATATTGGGATTTTAGAGAGACCTATTTTACCATCCAGATGACATCTTTTTCAAGGGGGCCCATTTCCCCGGCCACATGCTCCATGCACTACAACAGTATGGCTTAGACACTGGCCTACATGCAGTCCAAATCTCTCTCTCCTATTGGGCAGGCAATCAGAGGGGAGAGTCAGAGAGTGACGATCACCGCTGTTAATTAGCTGAAGTCTTGTTTAAAGCAAGAATGAGCACTTGTAAGAATGGGTACTGGTAAAACTGTAACATTTAGTTCCCAAATATAACACATTGATAAACATGGCCCATCCCAACTTTTTTGAGTGTGTTGCAAAACATCAAACATGTACTTCTGTCTTGATGAAGTTACCTTAAAGAATTAACTTTTGACTGGCAACCCAAACTTGTTGATGAAGAACAAAGTAGGGATACTTTGTTCTTCATCAGCAAGTTTGGGTTGCCAGTTGCATGATTTCAGGTACAAATTTGAAATAGATGAAAAACACTCATTCCCAACTTCTGTGAATATACCCCAAGAAAACAATTCGAATACAAATATGGGACCATTTAAGGTTTGTGTAAAGGAAATTTAGAGATTTAATTCTAAACTGATTGTACATGATAGAAAATAACTAATAATGTGAAAATATTTTAAACTATGTTTTTATGAGTGTTTCTGGACTGGCCGGAAATCATGCTTCTGTCATGCACTGGAGCCATACTTAGCATCACCTCCACTAACTCTATAAACATCAGCACCAGCCCAGCAGATTTCATTGGGGCACGCCAGACTATTCGGTGACTAAGCATGGTTTCAGTGCCTTCAGCAGATGTGCCCTAAGCATTTCCGCTTGTTAAGCCAAGCCCTGATGTCTCATTTTCCACGTACAGGTCGATCATTATTTAAACAGATCTTGAATGGACGAGTCCAAAAATTATTATTCTAGTACTTTCCTTGTGATAAAAAGAGAAAAGGTGGCAGTTAATAAGGTGAGTTACTATTCTTAAAAAAATGTTGGAAAGTTATCTGTCTAACATTACTGGCAAAACCTAACTGTCTCTTGGCGGAAACTTTTGATACAGTCTATAGGGTTTTAGGGTGTTTCTTGCTATGAAGTCACATTTTTATGTTTTAGTTGTCAGGCTTGTCTGTCAGAAAAGGGCTGATGGAGATGTCTAGCTAGGTAAAGGGGGCTAGCTATCTAATGAGGAGATAGCGTCCTAAGGCCAGCGTTTTTCGCTTTATTCGCTTGAATACAGCAAGTGAAAGATGAAGATGTGGGTTCTTAGCAAAAAACACTATTAAACACACAGACTAATTAAGAGTACAAAGAGCCAGCTTAACGTTTGCCAGTGGGCTCTAATTTTAGCTAGGTTCACTAGCTATAGCTAGCTAAAGTTAGAGCTCACTGCCACAAACCCAGTAAACATGTGAACTGTTTAAAGCGTTGACACAATATTGAAATTACATATCTGACTATGTTTAAACACATTTTAGACGTCCACACACAACCATTGTTCACTGGGAAACTTGGCTGATTTAAAACTCATTTATTGCAATCATCTCCACTTATTTTCTCAGCACAGAGAAAGCTCTAGATTGATACCCGAGTAGTATTTTAGACTTGAGTTGAACAACAACGACAGAACAGTGACAGTTTGACCAGAGGAATCTCAGATACTCAGTACACCATTTTCTAAAGTTTTATATGACATATGCAGATTACAAGGACACAGAAAAGAAATATATCAGTAGAATGGATAAGAAAGGAGAACATTTGTTTCAACAAGTCACAAAATCACCTCACATTTGACTTTGCCATGGTAAAAATACTCAGGTGTCAAATTAATGAAAGAGGAACGAGAGAGAAAGAGAAAGAGAGAGAGAGAGAGAGGGGTGATGCTAAACCTTCACACTTACCAATTTTTTTCCAGTGACTAACATTTTTTATTTTGTGCAAAACAAGACATGGCAGTGATTACAACCCTGAATCTGGATTCCTCACTTCTGATATAATGTCTTTGGTCAGCGAGCTGCAACAAAATAGCAAATTGTTCTTACATGCAAATTGTCACTGCCCAAAGAGGTAGGTAAATAAAAAGGTGATTGGAGCACTTCTATTGATTTGTTTATCTTTTCATACAATGACAGTGTGGAAAAATGAAAAAACAAAAATGGAGATACATGTATGATCACTGCAATACATTTTATTAAGCTGATGTGGGTCCACCTTTAATATAACTTAAGGATGACAACAGAAGGGTGTCCTTTTATACCGCCAGAGCATGAATAGAATGTGTTCATGCAAGTGTAGATTTGGCAGATTAGGCATAATCACTGCTACTTGTGTGTGAAGTACCTCTCAATCTCAGTTCTCATTTTAAAATCTTCTTTTAACCACAGCCAAAGCCCAGCACTGCAATTAGAGTAAAATGTCACTGGGCCCAGTGTGGCCCACGCCTCACTCAAGCTCCTCTCCACTCAGACCGTTCCACTGCGTGTAATGAGAGCATGCGTCTGGAGGCGGGACGCATTCTGCCTCATCTGCCCCCCTCTCAGCCAACCACAGCTCATGCAGGTCTCGCTTCCATGCTCGGTTTTCAGCAAGTTGTCAGCTCTGGTTTCACCCGGGTCCTGTGCCAGCTCTACATCCATTACTCATCTAATTGATGTGCAGGCTTGTGTGCTGAGCATTCGCCCTGCAGATTAACCACCCAGAGCCTATTTCACCGCAGCCACTGCGGCCCGCAAAGCCACTAGATTCAGAGTTTCGTCTGGTGTTACATTAGATGATGTTGTCCCAGAGGGCATGGGAAAAACCTTGGGTCTACGGTGGATGGAGCAGAACATAGGTTCTGCATCAAGTTCTAAGGCCAGGGAACTGTACAAAGCCCCTTGTAAAGCCAACAATACGCATGCATTTGTGCTAGTCCTGAGTTACACAAAGCATCATAGCACAAACATATTATAATACTTATTTTCTGCTTGTGGAATCAAAGCATTTTGGAGATCTTTTGGTGTTTTAACGGCCCTACAAAGAATAATGAAAATTGCTTTATGCTCTTAGCATGGCAGACATTCCCTGTAAGAAAGGTAGTCAATAACGCAGCACTAAAAAGAAAAAAAAACAAAACACTGTAATGGCTTTGTGGGTCAGTTAGGTACCAACAATGGTCTTCTTGTTTATTGAGGTGAAAATTAAAATCTTAACACCTGAATTTGTCAGCTTAACATGTCTGTATGTGCTCACTGGGCTTAAAGTTCTGCTCTGTGTATTTATTATTTTATGACTATTCTTTTGTTAAATAGCTGCAAAGGATGATGTAGATTTATAGATTGTTGCAGACAGGAATTAGGGGAGACTGTCTCTTCAGAGAACTGCCTTAATCATATCAGATCGACCTTGTATTTCTTTTTTGTGGGAGGTAATTTACATGGGGATGACAGGACAGTTGGTGCCAATGCTGTGCTTGCCAAATGTTAATCCACCTCAGTTGGGCCAGTATCCAAGCTACTGTTGTTAATAATAGATGTGGGCATGGTTTGCAGAATTCATGTTTTTATAGTTTATCATGCCTTCACATACTACAAGTGAACAATGCACGCTCTTTTATTTAATGCTGTTTGTCTCAATGGAAAACCGTGTAAATGGGCCAAATATTGTTGCATGTGGACCACAGTAAAAGGCTCCAGGTTCTTGGCTAGGAAGTACATGTATATCAAAATAAATAAATAAATAAATAAATGGTATAGAACCTTTACATCATGTGGAGGGTCTTCAAACTATATAAAGGTTCTTCACAGTGTCATTTTCAGAAATGCTTGGTTAATGATCTGTCCACTAAAAATTTTAGGGTATCTCTCTAGCTAACCCTTTTTAGTACTGTAGGAGTCACGTAAGATTGAGATAATGTGCTGTGCAAAAGTGCATTTAGCTTACTTGGAAATTGGCTGTGATAAAATACCCCCACTCGTAGAGACATCCTGCAGTACCACTTGTACACCACTTGATGGAAAAATAGCAGGTTTCATAGGAAGCTCTGGGTAAACCGGCTGTCTAAGGAACTAAACATTAGCTGTGTTAGTGTAGTCAACTCATTACAAAGCTGACAAACACTGTGCGATAGATCTCAGTTCTTCTGTTCTGTGGCAAAATGTCCAGTTTCTGGGCATCACTTGAGCTTCCTCATATGATCAAGTCTTGAGGACACTATCCGCTCCATAATTACAAACATATGTGTGTGGGATTAGGACATCATCATCAGAAGGTTAGTCAATACACGTTCATTTAGTGGTGGGCGTCAGCCCAAACCTCTGAGACTCTGTCTCCTGGATGATATCTCATATGAGTGTCTTTGGTTTCTTTGTGGATAGTGACCCAATACAAAAACTAGAACTCCAGAAATCTCAGACTGGAGCTCCTCAGTGGCCGGAATCAACGATTGAGGCTGGAAATGAATTATGTCCTTTTAGCAAATATAATAATAACAATAACCTTATAATAGTATATTATAATGATACACTAATTCTGATGATTCCCTTTTGAGAAAAGGAAGAAGTTACAAAATAGTACAAAAATTATGTTTTCAAAGCTTAAAACAATCTTCACAAATTTAACCGCACCTTCAACCTGGCCTGAATATAAAGATCTAGTACTTAATTCCACATTCCTGTGTAGTAAGACATCAGAGGCAGCGGGTTTGTTTATTTATTTAATTAGTTATTTATTTGATTGTTTCTGAAAGTTGACTTTATAAAAACTAGTGTAAACAAACCAGTCTACCTTTTTTTACCAAGTAAAGGTGTAATGTAAAACATTAATGTAAGATATAACGTATAATTTTTTCCCGCGAGTTTTAACAAAGATAAAAAGGAAATATTTATTTGTTATACCAAGTTAGCACTTATAGTCAATGAATCATTGGGCGTATAACACATACCTGTATTAATAATAATAATAATAATCATAATAATACGCGTATTACTATAATAAATATTTTTAATCTAATAGTGATTATTATTATTATTATTATTATTATTTATTTATAATTTATTTATTTCTTGGTAAGTTCTCTTTCCTTGTCACTTTCCAGGAGGAGAGAAGAAAGTGCCATCAGCACACCCTCACTGCTGCATAAAGATTGAATGAAGGCGTACGTGGAAACCTCTGTGCTCCACGATTTAGAGTATCCGATGCAGACATTAGGCCACATCCATCACAGCAGATGTGTGCATGGATGATTTAGTAGCGTTCGAAAGGCCATACGAGCTAAAGGCAAACTTAGTGAAAAGATCCGACATTGCCTGTGAAATCGGATCCCTCGCGCTCGGAAGCAGTGAATAAACTCTACAATAAAGCTGTCCAGACAGTCTTCCACAAAGCTGTAACTAAGTGACTGAGTCATATGCGCGCTCTTACCTTCCTTTCTAGACCCCCTCGAACTTAGACCCCAGAACGAGACCAATTAAAACGGCCGTTGTGTTTTTATGACTGTTACTCTGGAGGTCTGTTGGGTGTTTCCCACCTGAACATCTAATAACATGAACATAAATGTTGACTGTCCAGTGCAGTACTGCCGTCATCTGGGTTGTTCAGTACCGAAACCAGCCACAGTCTCTCCAAGTTAACATATAATACCTAGCTTCAGACGGTTTGCCGGAAGTCCTGTATTTATGTTTCTGTTATTCTATATAAAATAGATAGATAGATAGATAGATAGATAGATAGATAGATAGATAGCATATACTGTGTATGTTTATTGACTGTATCCGCTAATTGTTTAGCTTTTTGTAGTAATCTGATTCCAAGTAAACCTGAATAGAGCTTTATGATTTACTTTGGCGATCAGTTGGTGGATCATGTGGGCTTCAGCAATGCTTCTATTTTAATGTCACTCAGAGTGTCAACTGAGGGGAGTTATTTTAGGTTACACTTGAATACATCAGTGTTGTTGTTATTGTTTTTTTTTTTTACATATGCTTTTTTATCTTAAACGAGAAAAAAATAAGTACGTTTTTTTAAGTTAATACATTTTACCAAGTCTACAAACATGCATCTCTTAATAAGACGTCAGTGGTAATAAAGGTACCAGCTGTATAATAAGTGTTGTTAGTGATCCTCCAGTTATAGAGTAGCTTAGTGTAGCAGTATGTGCAGGTTCCCTTCTGCTGGTCACTCGGAGGCCTGCGGGTCTCTGCATGGCTAATTCACAAAGATCACACACCACCCCAGCCTCCATCACCGCACAGTGCGCCTCCACCACTTCACCATCAGCCAGTGAAACGTCTCCTCTTCAGAGAAACAGATCATCCATAAACCGCGACAGCACCGCAGCCTTTCCGTCTTTCTCTCTTTCTCCCTGTCTCTCTTTCTCTCTCTCTCTCCCTCTTTCGCCCTTTCTCTCGTTCTACCGATGTGGATTTCCATGCATGTGGGCGAGTTCAGCGTTACCCACTTCTCACACGCTGCGCAGGCAGACCAGGAAAAAAAAGGAAAATCCCACAACGCCAAAAATATGGGAGCAGAAGCAGCAGGCGATTTTTAGAGATGAAATATCTTACTGCTGATGTGTGCTGGCCCTTTGCGCCTGAGTTATGGCACTGGAGAAGTGGTGCAGCTGAAAGGGACGATCTCTCTCTTTCTCTCTCTCTCCCTCTCTCTCCATCTGTCTACAAGTATTATCAACTGTGATATACTGTCTGGCTGCATAATACCTCTCATGAAACAAAAGGCATTATCACTGAATGATCTGTTCTTTTATTCCTTTATTCAGCTTCAGGAATTCAAGGCATGTTATACTACTACTACTACTACTACTACTACTACTACTACTACTACTAATAATAATAATAATAATAATAATAATTATTATTATTATTATCATTATTAGTAGTAGTAGTATTACAGAGTGTTTTAAAGCTAATCATTTTGTGTTTAAGACACTAGTTAAATCGGTGATAGTCTGTCGCAGTTGTGCAGAACCCTCTGCTGCTAAATATGCTCATCCAAAATGAAAATTCCTATCGACAAATCATTAATTTGGTAGAAATAGTGGGAGCATTAAGTATTCTAATCCGGTTGGGCTCCTCCTCCCGGCCATGCCCTCTAATTAACGGGGCTCCTTCCTCGCTAAAGCTTGCATTGGACTGCAACATAGTCAAAGAGCAAGAGAGAGACAGAGAGAGAGAGAGGAGGAGGAGAGAAAGAGTGAGAGAGAGAAAGTGCCACTGGATATAATTGATTGTCTCGCTATCAACAATAACTTGTTAGTATAGTCAATTGCAGCTGCTTTTCAGGCTCACACTGCTCGCGCTGAAGCGTCGGAGGCTGTGGGATTGTTTGTGTCAGGACTGGACCGTCGTCCAGGAGCTGTAGCCGACAGAAGTGGCACCTCAAGTTCTCCAAGTCTGCGGCAAAACGAGTACTGAGACAGCGGGCATGTAATTCCACTCGTCCACCGGGCGCATCCTCTCCCTCGCTTTCCTCCAGACCCATCACGCTTCTAGGAGCAGAGCCGCCGTGCTGTCTGCTGATTTCGCCTGTTATTGAGGAGCAGAAGTGTTTCTGGACACGAGGTGAAAGCAAAACTACAAATATGAGCTCCAAAGAAGACGCGAAAGGTGCCTCGGTGGAGGACAGGAGGCGCAGTCCTCTGGACCATCTCCCTCCCCCAGCCAACTCCAACAAGCCTCTGACGCCCTTCAGCATCGAGGACATTCTCAACAAGCCCTCGGTCAAGCGCTCCTACGCGCTGCTGCCAGCCGCCGAGAAGGCCGCTCCTGCCGGACACCCGCTCTCCTCTCGCGCACTACTCACGCACACGTCTCCTCTGTGCGCTCTGGAGGAGCTCGCCAGCAAAACCTTCAAAGGGCTGGAGGTCAGCGTGCTGCAGGCCGCCGAAGGTAAATATTACAAAATATAATGAGATTAATAAATATAATAATGAGTTTAAGAAGAGAGAAAAATACTGTGAGTGGAAAAGACTAAAGACTTAAATATTTAAAATGGTAAACAAAGATTCTTTCTTTCTTTCATGTTTTACATGTGTTATGATGTTATGGAATGAATTGTTATTATAATTGCTTTTTGTTAAATTATTTTCAGACCGAACACAATATGCATGATTAATATTATAATTATCATTAAACGTTTTGCATCGAGATATATATATATATATATATATATATATATATATATATATATATATATATATATATATATATATATAATGCTTAAATAAAATATTTTTTAAAAATGGTTTTCAAAGGGGCAGCTTAAAAGTAAATAAGCTCCTGAAGTGAAACATACTGTAACTATATTATGTACTATATTAAATGTATAATAAATTGTTGTTGTTACTATTATTATTGTTATTATTAATTATTATTATTATGAAACGCCCATAAATTGTCACGAATGTCACATTTAGCTAAGTATAATAATCGTTTATCTTTTATCGTTTATTTGTAATTATTATTTTTATTGTTACTCGTTATTATTTTTATTGTTAGCAGGTTATTGTGGTTTCTTGGCTGCCGCTGCTGCTGCTGTTGTAGGTAATTTTGTAAGCTTGAATGGAGTGAATGGTGATCAGTGTGCTTAACGGTGCCGTGTGTGTTGTGCAGGCAGAGACGGCATGACGCTGTTCGGTCAGAGGAATACTCCTAAGAAGCGGAGAAAGTCCAGAACAGCCTTCACCAACCATCAGATCTACGAGCTGGAGAAGCGCTTCCTTTATCAGAAGTATTTGTCCCCTGCTGATCGGGACCAGATCGCGCAGCAGCTCGGTCTGACCAACGCGCAGGTCATCACCTGGTTTCAGAACCGGCGGGCAAAGCTCAAGCGCGACCTGGAGGAGATGAAAGCGGACGTGGAGTCGGCTAAAGCCATCGGCTCCGTGCCCTTTGAGAAAATGGCCAAACTAGCCGACCTGGAGAAGTGCGCGAACGGCATCGGCGGCGGCGGAGCGTCGGCGCGCGACTCGCCCGCGCTCTCCGGTCACGAGCGCGAAGGTGTAAGCCACGCGCCCACGTCACCGGCCTCCCCGTTCACAGACCCCACCACCAGCAAAGAGTGCTCGGAGGACGAGGATGAGGAGATCGACGTGGATGACTGATGGAGCTGCACGCGCTCTCCGAACTGACTGCTCCTACTTCAAAAGCCCTGCAGAGGTTAAAGTGCCATTAATGCACCAAATGTATTTAAAAGACTTAAATGACAAAGAAGAAAAAAAGAAAAACAGAAAAACTCAAAACAAGCATGGACCGTTTCATCAGATCTATTTATGCAGCGACAGCTATCTAAATATCCAACCATGTAGCCTATGTAGGACAGGATGGTCGTAGTTTTAAATTTTGAAAGTTTTGTAGACAGAACTGGTCGTGGAAGGAGAAGCAATAAGTATCCACTACTCTCCTCTCTTCTCTCTCTCTCTCTCTCTCGGCCTGTCTCTTCTCTTCTCATCTCTCTCTCTCTCTCTCTCTCTCTCTCTCTCTGTCTCTCTGTCTCTCTCTCTCTCTCTCTCTCTCTCTCTCTCTCTCTCTTTCTCTCTCTCTCTCTTTACTAAGACGGTTGCCCATGTAGGCCGTGCTGAGCCCTCGCCGTGTTTTGAGTCATTTATATGCATGTTGTTTTATTTTAGGCTTTTTGTTTTGGTTAAAGTGACTGCGGCTCTGATATGAGCATCCCCAACATATCTCCACACACTGCACAGTCCGAGTGCGCCCGTCTAATGCGGCCGTAACACACTCGATGTTTGATACATTTTGTTACAAAACATTTCATACTGACGTTATGACGTGAAAACGAGAAAACCACACACGGTTGAATCTAGACGGTCACGTTTTGAATAAATTTCTTATGGTTTGTATGCCTGTAAGTGCCTTTTAAACCAAGACACCATTTAAACCCAGTGTACAAAGTGTAATGTATTTAAAGGAAATAAAAAGCTCTTTCTCAACACCTCTCATCCAGTCACACTTTTATTTTATCGGCTCGTGTTTTAGAGATACGGAGATATTTAGAATGGTTTAGAGAGTAAACAGGCCTCGTCTTATTACCGCCATCAGCTGCGCGTGCTGGTAAAATACTCGTCTCGTTTTTTCATCCTTTATTTCTTTCTGTTTTTTTTTTTTTTTTTGGACTTGTACACTCCTAACAACCCTCTGGCTTTCGCCTCCTTTTCTCCTTTCTTCTGCAGACAGGCGTAACCTCGGCCATTGGACGCGTGTTTTCAAAAGGCTTTGCTGAATAGATTTATGTGAGAAACAGAAATCTGGTTGGCTGAATGTGGCCATAAATAGTGGCTGAAAACGTGCAGTTTTGGGCCACTTTCTGAGCGCCTGTGACGGCCTTTTCGCTGTCATTTCTGGAGTGAAGCGTGAAACGCGGGGACAAATGAGCAGCCTTCCCTCCTGCGCCAGGCTCCAATGGGCCTCAGTGCGCCTCCCGCAGCTCTCAATACGGAGACAAGCGCGCTGAAAGGACACAAGCGTTCGGGGGCCATATGGTTTCTGAATTTTCCTCACAATTTCAGACAATTTGATGGATTGAGCTAGGCCTCCCTTCGAAGTGTTTCGCTCAATTTTCACAAAAGGCACTAATGCATACATAGGCCCTCTCCTCGTGCGAGGGCATCTGGGCCCATTAATGTTCCCTCTTTTCTTCCTTTTCTTACTCGGTTGTTTTAAACAAGTCTATGAATTACAATGAAACTGACTCGGTTGGTTAAAAGGTTGCCTTCTGCCCTCGTGCGTTTATGTGAAGGGCTTTTTTTTTCTGGCAACGTTTTAAAGCGACTGGAGTGTTTTTAATACTAAACAGGCTCGATTATAGCCACTGTAGCTCACTGTTCATTTTTGGGACTTTAGTATTTCAGCAGTAACTGTTTTATTGTTTGAGCCTTTCTTTTAGAATTTGAATGAACACACACACTAATTATCATCTCTGTGTAATATCTGTATAGTCAACAATATTACAATATAAAACAATAATATAATAACAACAACAACAACAATAATAATAATAATAATAATAATAATAACAACAACAACAATAATAATAATAATAACTGCTGTTATTATTATTATTATTATTATTATTATTATTATTAGTGTTGTTGTTGTTGTTGTTGTTGTTGTTATAACTAATATTACCCTTATTATTATTATTATTATTAGTTCATTATTATTCCAGTATAATAATAGGCTTGAGTGATACAGTGACATTTGGGCTACTCTCTTAAATGAAGCAGTTTAGGCCAGCTACTAAATGGCTAAAAATACTTTCTGTCATATTTCTGTGTAACGAGATCAATCGCACAGCTTACTGACTGCAAACGCAGCATGCTTTTACATCACGATTATGTGATTATTAGTCGTTATTACGATGTCCCTCTATCAGAATGCTTTTTTTGCACGTTTTAGTGCTGAACTGTGAATAAAACGTCTAGATTTGGTTCTAATAGGAAGACCAAAACAACATAAGCACTATATGTCGCCACACTTTAATAAGATAAGCAGAAACCCACGTCACTTCCTGTTTTTGTTTTTGCTGTTACATATCCACTCTCCTCCCTCTCTTCACAAGAGTAAATGTCATCGGTTTTGCCCAGGAAGGTCGTTTTTGTACTGGGTTCTGGGTTTAATTTGGTGGTATTATCGTTCATTCCAGTTGCTGGTTCCACTGCGCATGTCTGCTAGTCCTCTGATAGTATTGCTGCTCTAAACCTCTTACACTATGCTGTGCTTATAGCCCGGCCTGCAGACCTACAGTGGGGAGAACGGTGTGCTGATACGTCAGGACCAGTTCCTTATTTTATGAGGTGTTGTCAAACGTGGCAAAGATAAGTAATACTACAATCCGAAAGAGCAGAACGTGGTAATTAATCCCCAAGTCTTAAGTGTATTTCAGCTCAAGAGAGTGAGAGGAAAAAATCACTAATTCAATCGTCCGGAAAATTGAAGTTTGATGCATGAGTCCCTGCTGAAACAATGGGGTCTGTACACCCCTCCTCTCTTCTCCTGCCTAATTGTAAGGATTGAGAGGAGTTTCCCAGCCATATTCTTTATCTTACTTAAAAATGAAAGGGTAGGCAACCTGCTTTTTATATATTTTATAGATAGATAGATAGATAGATAGATAGATAGATAGATAGATAGATAGATAGATAGATAGATAGATAGATAGATATTTCGCAATGAACTTCACACTGGGGTGGGAGGAGGGGTCCCAGGTACCTTAGCCTTCAGTTTGAACCCTCAGCTTTAGCATTAGCAGAGCGGTCGCTGAAAATATTCGAGTCGTTAACGCTTTAAAAAACTTTTCATCGACTCCACGCGAGACTCCGTGTCACGCGAGTGTATGATTTGAGGTGAAATATTAAGTAGATTAACCTAAGGGAAAGCTTGATTGATCACTAAATAGGTCGGATTTGAAAGTTTTAGTTATACCGCTCCTGTAGAGCCCCTTAATACTTCAAACTTCAATTTTACGGGCGATTGAGCTAAGCGTGTCCCTGACAAAATTGATATATGTATTAATTTCCTTTAACTGTTGATTAATTGCCACTCTCCACCGAAAGAATTATACGAGACTTTTCGCCTCAAATTTGCATATTAATCAAATTCTAGTTGATAATTCAAAGGGAAAAATGGATCTAGGGGAAGTGAGAGGCAGAACTGGAAAAATATACCTAAGCCAGATATTTTTCCCTCCCTTGCTGCTAAGCTGCTTGTCTAGTGTATTAAAATCAAAGATGCAGAACGAGTTAGCCTGGCTATTTGGTGAAAACAGAAATTGCCTGTCCAGCTTTATGATGTGTTCATGCTGAGCAGGCAGATCTTAATGTGACCTGTCAAAATGTCCAAGATTTAAAGGAGAAAGAGGCTTATTCAACACACGAGCTCTAAGCTATGTGTGTGTGTGTGTGTGTGTGTGTGTGCGGGGGTGGTGGGCGAGAGAGAGAGAGAGAGAGAGAGAGAGAGAGAGAGAAGCACAACAATCCAGGGCTGGCTAGATTTGTTTTACACTGAAAGCAAAACTCACTGTTGTTTTAACTTATGAACCCTCTTTTAACGAAATTACAGTTTATCCATTGTTTCTAGAAGCGCATGCATATTAGATTATGCATTATTACTTATATATAAATATATACTGAATAATCTATTTAACTGGATGATGTCATATACACTACCGCTCAGTTTAAAAATATATTTATGTTGATAAATGTTTAGATTTTCTTTTTGCCGGTAAAACACGATATAAAATACGGAGAGTTCAACTGTTATTAATATGGAGGTTAGAAAGCAATTAGATAAACACAAGTCTGGTTACTAACTTGGATTTGGATTAGTTCAATTAAATCAGTAGCACACCTGATTCAATGCTAAGGGATTCCGGACTGTTAATACCTGTAGGCTCCAGTGTGCTGTACACGTCTAATACCATTTAAATATCGTCGCTGTCCAATGAAAAATATGTCCATCCCCATTTTTGTCGATTCATTTGAACACTGCAGTATATATTATGTGAATATTGCATTATCCAACTGAAATGGCTAAAGATTGTTTGGGAAAAGTCTGGTTCCACTGACTTACACTAACGTTAAATGAGGTTTTTCTTTGGACAGCGACACTATATTGGGTAAGCCAAGACAATTATTTTGTTAACAGTGAATGTAGACCTTTTAGACTGCTATTTTTGTATTCGCAAATAGTTGCTCTCTCTCTCTCGTCCACTGAGCGAGAAACAGCGAGCTAAATATTTCATTCACCGCTAATAAATCATTCAGTCTGTCCGGAGTGTGACATCACTCACGAGAGCGACTTTTTGGATTGTCTTGTTTTCTAGACTGACTGTCCTCCAACCATATGTTATCACAACGTGACGATAGCAGTCTACTAGTGGAGGAATTCTGCCTATTTGTTTAGTTTCTATAATAAACATTCCTATTTGGTTTATATGTCTTATTTTAACAGTAGTGAACACGTACACTGTTTAAAGCATACTAAACTTAACAGTCAGGGTTCCTTCTACTGAAAGACTGGTGAACTCGATATAGTACCTATTCACACAGATCTTCCTTTCCTCAAGAGGAGCTTTGAAAATCGCAAGGATGATCAATTCACACATAAAATCGCCATGCAGTTTTTTGTGTGCCGTGTTTTGTATATTCATTTTGAAAATGACAATAATAACAAGTATAATATCAATAATTGCCCACTATCCAGATAAATACGCATGTATATATCGTTATCTCTAGATATCCCTCAGTTGTGTTATAGTTTTAATAAACAATATAATAAATACGATAACAATAAACATAAGCATGCCACAAATGTTGGTAGATGAACTAAAATAATTATTTACAAAGTACAGTTTGAGTGAGTTCAATAAGTGCATCGAGTCAGTGCAATAATAAATACATATAGCAGTGTTTTTCAACGCTGGCCCTGGAGGCACCCTGTCCTGAACATCTTAATTAACATTAACACACCCCCTGTAACTCTGAAAGGGTGTGTTAATGAGCTGATGAGTTGAATCAGGTGTTGGGAGCGTGGCATCTAGGACCAGGGTGTTGGGAAACACTGATGAATAGTACCAAATATAAGATAAAACAGTGATGTGAAATCACGTGCTCTTTTCTGTATAGAGTAGTGTGGGAGGCCGGGCTAAGGGACAAATGCTTGTCATCATTTACAGTGTATTTGAGTTGGTATTTGTTTCGCCATGAGACATTTAGCGCATAACTTAAGGAAAGCAAGTGAAGCGTTGGTCCTTTGCCCAAATGCCCACTTTGGTTGGCTTTGCACAGCACAGGGGGCGCTAGTTATTACACCATGTGCCCAGTCCTAGCATTGCTGACTGACGCGCAGTCAGTCACTGTGTTAAATGTTGTAGACATGCCAAGCACGGCGCTGTCCCCTATTAGTCTAATCAACCCTCTTTATCTTGGCCAATGTCTCATATCTACCCTAGAGACAGACGGCACTCTTCATTAAACATCCCATTTGCATTGTCCGATTGTTATCGCATATAACACGCACTGTAAAGCCACTCCGTTATTAGTTCTAGCATAAAGACTCTATATCCCATAATTATAACCCAAAGTCTCTGCATACTCCACTCCTGAACAATTACTCTCTCTTAGTTCACCTTGGTGACTTCATCGCGTTTACTGGGTTCACTCCATCTTTCAGAGAAGCAGTTTATATTTAGATACTTTAATCTAATTAAGGATTTATATAATGCTTTTCACTTTACAGCTACAATTATTGAGCTAACGCATGAAACAATCACATCACCGCTAACCGGTATCTCATTCCTTCAGGCTGGAAAACAGTAACTGCTGTGTACAAACTGCGGATTATGGTACAAACTGAAATTATGCATATATATAAACTGTCGGATTCTCAAAGGGGAAACGTGTTTGAGCGTTCCGGGGGGACGTTCTTGTAACCAGTAAAAACGTTACAGCTAAAGGTGGGGCTGGAAGATTAATCGGTTTTATATCGGAAACGCCATTTAAAGAATGGAACATTCGCAAGAATAATCGCAAAAGCTGCAAAAAACAAAAACAAAACAAAAGATCTGCATTTTTAATCGTATGTTTAATCAAAGCGTGTGAACTGCCTGTTGGTGTGTTAAACCAATCAGAGGCAGCCAAAAACTATAAGCTGTGACATCACATTCACCGATATCTGAAAAATGTAAATGGATTTTTCCAATTTAAACCGCAGTTACATTCTTCCAAAATCGACAGATATCCTTCCCAAATCGTTCAGCCCTAGTTGAAGGAATACTTTTTTACTCTTTTTCCGATTTTTTTTACAACCGACCGACTGAATAAACAACTAACTGAATAAATAAATACTTTTTTCATAGATTTGTTTTTCTTTATTTTTGAATGATGTATTTGATGCTGTAATAGTGTTTTCTCATCTCCATTTCTAAACCTCGTTTCACCCCAAAATCTAAAAAAAAAAAAAAAAACACAGAACATGTCACAAACTATGGTGGGACTATTTTATTGGTCTGCGTTTGTGTGACTGTGGTAGCGAGTGATGCGGTTTTGCGTCATTACAGTCTAATTTTTCTCTCTGCGCTTGCGCCGTCCAAATCGGGCCGGTCTCGCAAATCAGGCAGCGACAGTCTATCCTCACACTTCCGCGTCCATTAACGCAGAATCATAGGTAGTAGCGTTAAGCTACTTCCGGTCGTGTTGTAAACAGTGGCTGAGGCTACTACTTCTTCTTAAGTACACCAAAATTTCAGAGTTTCAGAGATTCCAGTCATGTGTCACGTTTAACAAAGCATCGAAACGAGGATAGAATGTACCATATTACTGATTAAAATGTTGAAGGTGAACATTATTTCAAATTGTTACCAGCGAGGATGGCTTCAAAACCTTGAGAAATGGAGCCCGTGTTCTGGTAAGTAGTTTACTGTAGTTATGCTGTCTATTGGCTAGTTGTGTTCAGGTCAATCACTGATGTTATTGTTTACATGAGCAGACTGAGAAATATTAAGCCTGCGGGATTTTTCTACTCCAGAATTAAGAAAACAAGTGCTAGTTATACCAGTTTTAGTTTGTCCATTTAGGGATGTGAATATTACATTTAATTCAAAAGACTTTGATATAAATTAATTTGATATGATGAACTCATTCATAATTCGCAGGATGACCCGATCACGATACACTTGGACTTTTTGTTGTTTGTGGGTGTAGTTAGTTCCACTCTTAGTTGATGTAGGCTAACTTTAGTCCCTAGCAAAAACACACATATAAAATATAAAAGATAAAAAATAAAGCAGTCATTACATCACTTACTCTTTCCTGTGGTGCTGTTGATACTCGGCCAATCAGTGGTTTTGTGCAGAATCGCTGGTAGCAGGTGAGGACAACAGGAAAACACAAACAGCACAGATGTTTAAACACATATTAGCCAAAACAGACCGTCGGCTTCCTGATTGTGTCACAGAAGGATAAGACGCAATTAATGACGTTATTAATTGATCAGAGTGATCAATGTAATCTACACCTGCTTTTACCTTATGTGAGTGACTCGAGTGTCCTGAAATGTGTTTTAGTAAAGTGTCCATACTGCCATCGTGTGGCGAGTTAGCAGTATTTTTGACCTTTCCCTGTTAGGTGTTCAACGCGCCCTGCAAACGCGGACGTCTACTGCCATCTTGTGGTGGACCCCTTCAGACGCAGCTGCAGTAAGTGGAAAGGGTGGTCTGTGAAGTGACAGGACTGTGTTCTCTGGATGGCAGAACCACTGATCCAACATCAGTAGTGACTGAATGCAATGATATACTCACAGCAATGTTTCAACATCTACCGTAAAGCCTTCTGTAAAGATTAGACTGTTACTGAAGTGTTTGGGGGAATTTCATTATTCCCCTAATCTTTGTTATCGTTGGAAATTTTGCATAAGCAACTGTGTGCAAGCCTTTGAGCATGTGTTTATTATCTGCTTTATTGGCAGAAGGAAGTAACTTGACCACAGGCATGAAATCATCCCAACGCCAGCAAGTACTTAAAGGTTCTTATTTCTTCTTAAAGTAATTATTAAAATTGGGAAAAAAAGTAATTGAGAGTGAACTGATAAGAAATGCACCTGGAGAAACTTATTGATACCTTACAGAAAGTAAGGACATGACGTTCTTGTACCTAGAAGACATGGGATGGTTTACTGGTCATTTTGCATTTTACACCCCTGTAAATAGAATTTGAGTTTGAAATTTTCAGAATTACTGTGTTTAAGTGGAACATACATTTTAGAAATTTCCTTTTTAAGGGCAGCTAACTGGAATACGATTCTCTTAAAATAGTAATATGTATGATTTTTCAAAACATTACAAAATTAGATTTTAAACAAAATTTGAAGAAATGAAGTTTTACATGCACATTAAAGACATGTATGTATTGGGTTGTAGAGATATCTACTGATGTTAGAGTGCCAACCAGCTAGCCCCAGCCCATCCTGTCTCATAAACCCACTTTGTACCTCAAAAGTCAACAGTGAGTCACGGCAGCATTGAGTTGAATAACTCCAATATGAGAGGCTGAAGAAGTTGCCCTGATGGCGTATTCTAACCTCTAGTCTATCATGTTAAAGGTGCCGCTCAAGGTAAATGGTAGAGTAAATGCTGTTATGGCTAAAGCCACCAGCATCCAACAACAAGCACCTTGGCAAACTAAATGTGAAAAGACATGATATAAATAAAAGCGAAACAAGAGTTAATGTAGATGCAGCTTCCCACCTCTGAAGAATCTCTGGACAGTACAGCGATGTAGTGTTATGCTGAACTCAACGTTTCTTTTAAACTGGTAAGGAAAGGGAGGAGGGGCTGTGCATTGTCTGGTGATATGTTGCCAACTATGGTTTGGAGTATGAGTTTGAAAGGTTGCATCTCCTCACGAATTGCTCTTTTAATTCCACATTCACATCACAACCAAGTTCTGATGACATCTTTTAAGAAAGTAAAAAAAATGGAGAGAGAAAAGAATTAATAGTGTTGGTTATAACCATTCCTAAAGTCTCCCTCTACCAGCTAACAAATGTATAAATGCTTAATACAATAATTGGAAATAAAAATATTGTGGCATACAGACAAAGAAGAGGCACCAGACCATTTTCTTTAAAAGAAAACTCCTTTATAATGGGTTCAAACAGCTGTACTAGGTTTTTCCTAATTGTATATGTTACAGTTGCAATCAAATCTGTAGCTTTTTTTTGAAAAATGTATGTTTATATTGTCATGAGAGCTTCAAATCTTTTGACGAACCTCCTGGTGCTGTGACTAGGTGTAAAAGAGCATGTCTAGGCTATTACATTACACTAGGATTTAAACTTTGTAGCTTTTTGGTCCCCCTGAAGTTCAGTGTGTTAGCAAACATACTCACCAGGTTTTGATGAAGAAGTATGTATGCAGTGAGAGTGGAGACCACTGAGCTGCTCTTCTGCAGCTGTCTGGACGTAAGAAGATCCACTGTGGGGCCTGACCTTTGGCCCTCTGTTATCACAAGTAGCTGACCTCAGGCTGTGTGGAAGTGCTGCTCAGCACCCTCAGGGACAGGCCTGCACACTGTCTCAACCTGTAGTGAACTACACAAATATCAGCAGTCAAAACCCCTTGTTTTCAGGAGGGGTGTGGGAAGGGGGAAACACTAGACCATGAAGGTATAACATTATACCCAAACAAACTTTGACCATGTATATATAGTTTTCTATTCCAAAAAAAAAAAAAAAGTTTCATAAGCAAACTTTATGTCTCCAGGACTTTTATCCCTCAAATAACATTCACAAATACAGCTTCATTTCCAAAAAGACTATGGAACATTTTAAAAACAAACAAAACAAACCAATAAAACAATGCAATTAATAATTGTACTTAATTATATTTATTTTAAAATAATACAAAGACAAAACACCAAATATTGAAACTAAGAATCAATTTTAAATCCCCATATTGAATTTGGGACCAACAACACATTTTAAGCTGAAATGGTGCAACAATAGATAAAAAGTAAAAGTATGGGGAGGGGTTAATACACAGTATGCAAGGGGGGCAAGGCCAAAACCAGTACTGGATGCCATGTTCTTTAAACAGCAGTTAATTAAATATAGACATGACTCTGTAGCTTAAACCACTACATGGGCTCAGGAACACTTTTGAAAAAAACATTGTCAGTGGATACAGTTTGTCACAATTTCCACAAATGCAAAGTAAACTCCACCACGCAAAGAAGAAACCATATATAAACAGGACCCAGGAAAACTGTGACTATATATATCATTCCATTCTGTTTTTGTTTACGTTTTGCTTTTTGCATTCCAAGTTTTTCTTAACTACTTTATATTAAGACATATTTTCAACATATTGTGGCGCGGTAGAGGTGGACCAGCCACCTTTTCCTCCAAAGACACATACTTCTTCTCTGATTACCTGCAGGTGTATGGGTTTAGAAGAGGGAGCACAGACTTTTTAAAACTGGGCTCTCTCTCCAGGGTGAGAGGGGAGGGGAGGATGTTGGCTTGCACAGAGAGGGAGAGAGAGAGGGAGAGAGAGACAGAGAGAGAGGGAGAGGGAGAGGGAGAGAGAGAGAGAGAGAGAGAGAGAGAGAGAGATGAAAAAGGATGAAGGACTCTTTAGAGAGCTGAGTTTGCCTCATTTAGGTTTGTTTTGTTGGTTTGTTGTTTGTTTTTTTTCACTAACGCAAAATTGTGTGAAAAACGCTCTCTGGTTCACTCTCGCTGGCTTGCCTGTGGGTAATGAGTTAACCTAGGTCTCCCATTTGAGCCTCTATTTACATTTTTTAAAAATACACTCATTATAAAAATAAATGTTGCACAAATAGTTGCATAATTTTAAGTTTAATCTTGTGAGACAAGTTTCACACTCAGCTGGGCATGTGATGCAAGCAACGACGGGCCTTGTTGCTGTGCCTGACTAAACCAACAGCCATGATGCAGGCATTAGAGGAGGAGTGATGCCATCCATGAGTCATCCTGTGCCAGCACCATTGGTCGACGGCTGCACAACAGGACTACATGCACGCAGACCATTAGGACCACTGCCCTAATGAACACCACGTCAATGTCCCCAAAGACTGGAGTAGTGTCAGACTGTCAGAGTCCCAATTTTGTCTTGGTGGAGACCAATAAATCTGTGTGTGGAAGCACTATGGTCAGCCCAGAGACCCAGTGTCACACCACCTCCTCCCCATACCGCAACATCTTCATTATTGTTCCTGGTAGACTTTATCTTCCATAAGCGTGCAACTAATTTTCTTTTTTTTTTTTTTTCTCCGCAATGAGTGTATTTTGTAGAAAGAGTCCTCTGTCATTGGGGAATACATTTGTCAAGTCAAAATTCTTCCATTGACCACTGTAGACACTTTCTACAGTGGACATGGGTTAGTTTGGGCAGTCTGACAAGTCTGTGGCTGTGCAGCTCCATACACAACACGGCGTGAGGGATTGTGTGTTGTGGCACATTCGTCCTATAACCATCATTAAAAATGACTTTGACACAGAAGCTGGTCTGTCAGCAAAAAAATGACAAACAGCTAAAATAGTGAGGATTAGTCCTGACAGCGCTTTTTTGAAAAATCCTAATATTCTGGTATGATATTTTATTCCATATAAGGGGAATCTGTTAGGACATGCACATGATGGCCATTTTTAATGCCACCGTCTTTATTTCAGCTTCCAACAAGATATCACTCGCCTCATTATAAAAAAGTTCATTACTCTTTTTGAAGCTTGATTACTCTGTGAAGATACAGAATGTTGTTTATTTGAAACGCAGAATTATTGGTGCCTATGACCAATTCAGCCAATTGTTTTGGTGACAGTTCATTAAAAATGTGAGTAAAGCTCGCAACTTTAGTATTTGAATGTGGTGAACAGTATATTGAGCACAATCTGTAGACCATGTGGTCAGCTTTCTGGTGTTACATAAAATTACTAATAAGGTAACGTTAACATGAGCCTAAGATATTTTCGCTGTCCAAAGAAAATGTATCTCCATTTTTGCTGATTTTTGCTTTTATGCATCGTTTGAACACAGAAGCTGCTGTTATGTGAAAATGTCGTTATGAATGGACCAGCAGAAATGACCCAAAACAGCTTGGAAAAAGTCTAGTTCCATAGAATTACATTGCAATTAAAGGATGGTTTTTGGCCTCTCCTTTAAAGTGGCCATGTTGGAGATACTTGTTTTTCTTTGGACAGCGACAATATGTATTCTTTAAATTTTCAAGTTTAAAATATGCACACAGTATTCCTATTGAAAAACTGAAGTTAAATAGTAGATAGCAACATTCTCAATGGCCACCATGTTGGTGACATGGCATAATAACAGGTTCTCCTCTTCCCCCACATCTTTTGTCTAACACTGAATCAATGTCGGCAAAACCATTCTCATTTTACAGGGGTGCTTACTTTTGAGACACGCTGTATATTTATGTGGAACATAGGTTAAACAGGAAATAACAGAATACATTCTATGTTTTTTTAAAAGGGGATAACGCCTGCACCTGAAAGTCATTTGTATGTATAAATGAGGTGTGAAGTGCTGCTCTTGTGTGAAGGCCCAAAAAACTGAAAATTGCAAAAAAAAAAAAAATTTTGAAAAATTATTTTTGATGCTGAAAAAAAACCCAACATAAATCTGCTTCAAAATATTACCAACATGTTCCTAAATGATTGGAGGGCACAGAGCCTGAGGGGATAAGTAGAGTGGATCAGAAAAGTGCAGTAAAGGTTTCACAGAGAATAGACAGAGGAGAGCTGAGGCTCTGAGAGTGAAAGAGAGAAGCAGGGGGCAAAGAGCCACACAGGCACAGTACTTAAGTTGTCAGCATCGGGGATAACTGGCATTGCTGTGCTTACACACACACACACACAGTTTCTTGCTCTCAGACTTTCTTGTTTCTCCGAAGCCTGGCTGATTCCATGTCAGCAGCAGCTCTTATCGGGGTGAGTTATGGGCCTGTCTGCAGTAATGGTCTGTCACACACTCTGCCTTCCAGCTGTCTGACTCTCTCTTCTCCTACTTGGTCATACCACATCAGTAGCTCTGCCACTGACCACTCACCAAGACAACTTGTGCATGGTGCATGGTGAACAGAGAGAGGAGAAAGAAAAAGAGGAAACAGTTTGAGTTAGCGTGTGTTTGTGCATTCTCAAAAGTATGATTGGTAATAACTTGTTTTATCTTTGTATCATATTGTGTGTTATAGTTTTCACACATTTAATGTTAAAAATGAAATGAAATTAAAATGTGTTGCACTAAATGAGGCATGTGACTGTGTCCATTTAAAGACACAGTTTGTTGTTTCTAACACGCTTCCTTTCTTTTGATAATGTGTTTATGTGTCGTTCTACAGAACTAGGTAAATGTCAAGACTGTCTGTTTTGTCATTTTCATAAAACCACCCAAATGTAACCAGATGTTTTTGGTAGTGGCAGTTTTAGATTATTTTGGGAGAGAATACAAAAACATTAGCCAGCACATGACAAGGGGACACAAATAAATAAATGTACGCACAAAAATGTCATATCATGTTTCATTAAAAATACAAAATTGGTTTTCTTACACTGGTTTTCTAAGAAGGGTCATTTTTACAAATATGTTTAGCCTTAATGCTTTGCGTTTAATAGATCGCGGCATAGTTCTTATCTAAGAACTGAATACTTATTTGTACGTTCATTAATTTAATCATTCATTCGTTCATTCCTTTATGTATTTATTGCTGTGAAACCTTCAAAACTAAACTTAAATTGTTTTTCAGTTCTTGTTTGGGAGATTTTTGTCCAGTCTTTCTTGATTTTCTGAGATCCATCCACACATTTCTGAATGATGTTTAGGTATGTGGACTGTGAGGAACATGGCTTGAACCTCTTAAATGTTTTTTAAACTTCTGACTGCAGCACAAAGTGCAAAGCATGATCCATTAGCCCTCCTGTATAAAGTTGTACTGTTCATGAAATTCTGCACCATTCTTTTCCCAGACATACTATTTTGCTCAAGAGTTCTATTTTAACTTCAGCAGTCCACACGACGTCTCCCCAAAACACAGGCTTTGCAGACTTCTGATGCTGAGTTTCATACGGAGGATGTAAGAAGGGTTTTCTTTGGATGACTCTTTAAATTAGTCTTTTTTGTAAGTCTGTAAAAAAGTTCTCTCTAAAAAGTTTCCTTGGTCTTCTCATAGCCTTCTCCTGCTTCATTATCTTTAGTTATTTCAACTTTCAAAGTACAAGACATCTGCTAAGTGAAGGCCATTCTAACTGTTGGTACAGGATTCAAGCAATCATTGGCCTTCCTAATGATTATAAATTGTCTTGGTTAAAGTCTGTTGGTGTGTTAAAACCTTAGCATAGTGCTTTATTTATATACCTTAGCTCTAAAACTCTACACAATAATAATAATAATAATACACTGATATCGCTTACAATGTTAAAAAGAATGTTTTGTCTTCAGCTTCTGCACCTCCCAAGCTCAGTCTTACAGGTTCATTGCAGTTCCTGCCTGCCACATTACACACGACCTTGATTATAGAATTACCCTCAGCAGTTTCAGCAGTGGTCCCCTACTGTAGTCTTTTTGATCTATTTACTTTTTTTTTTCTTAACAGCTACACATCCTTTCTGATCCATTCTTGTCTTCTAACTGGTGTGTTTTTTATTTTTCAGATCTGAAGAAAGAATTCGGCTAGATGAAATCTTTAGGTGCTGTGTATCTGATATGGATAGTTTCGGTAGTCTACCAGGTATGGTAAGTAATTGTTAGGAATCCCCCTTTTCTTTTATTATTATTTTAAAGTTTTAAAGTTTTAAGAACCTCTGTTTTCATTTATGTTCTCTTCTTTTTGCAAGTGACAGGAAATAGCAAGGCAGTAAAAAAAAAGCAGTAAATAAAATAATATTATAGAATTAGTGTGAAAGAGCGATCTTTAATTTGTAAAATCATGTCCAACAAAGTCTTTTATACATAATAAAATAATCAAGAGTAAGAAAAGCTTTATTAAAACAAAATAAATGTGTATAATTATGCTTTGATGTCTTCACTGTTATTATTTTTTAAACGATCTGATACTTTATAAAGGTTTGTATTTTTTAGTTCTGATACTCTGCTGAGTTATATTGTCTTATTTTAAATATGTGATCTATATTTCTCTCACTAAAATTATATTTATATATACATCTATGCTGTGTTTCATTTCTTTTTAATGGGCTTTGTTTGGACCCGTTACAGCATGATGGACTGTTTGCCATTTTTATATCTTTTTGACCGCTAGAGGGCGTATCTGCATTTGAGGAGAGACAACTGATTTGCATTGAGCAATAGCTCATACTCAAAAACAGAAGAACAGAGCAATGTATCATAAAATCTAATAGAAATAAATAAGACTATTGATTCATTTTCCAATTTATATGCAAATGTTTTTTGTAATGCTATAAATTTCAGTTGGAGGTGACTTCATTAGTCTCTATACATTTTGTTATGCATCTTATCAATTATTTACATGTACACTTCTATCAGCTTTCCATTATATTAGGCAAGCAAATGCGTGTTTGGATGCATTCAGTACTTCTTACACATTAATAATAGATACTGGAGATGGGGAAACATTTTAAAGGCCATGCATTTCACAACCACACCAGAAGATGACGCCTGAAGAAAACCATGTTTATGTCACTGACACAAAGATAGATCTGAGTCCTGTCTCAAAAGACTGAATGAAAAATAAAGCTGAGGATGTAACCAAAGAATCATTTGTTATTACTTCACTCCATGCCAGGCTACATCAACTGGATCTTCTCCCCAGTGCATGTTTTCATTGTGTGTGTAATTTGTACTCCCATATTTATTGGAGAACCATCTTGTATTTAACATATTTCTGTATTTCAGTACTAAAATAATTTAATTAAACAATAAAAACATTATTCTCCTTAATCCCACTAAACTAGCTAAGTATGACATGGTGTTCTTACCAGATTAAACTAACCTATTATTATTGTTGTTGATGATTTTTTTGGTTTGGAGTCCTAGGGTGGGGGTGTTGTAGTATATAATGTACTAGTTGGTGTATATGTGTGCCAGTAGCTGTAGTCTATCTCCATTTGTCATAGACCTGACAGTGATATCTTTCCATCTTAGACGAGCCAAGGCAACAAGAGACAACAATTAAACCTTCGTGTGGAAAGAATCTGGCACAGGTTGTCTGCAGCTCGCTCTCTATCCCCCGATTTTCTCTGTCTCTTGTCTCTCTCTCACTCTTACTCTCTCACTCTCTCATGGGTCTGACACTTTTATTGTTGTCAGAGACACAATATCCTGTTTTATCCCTTGCTTGCTCTTTTTTCTTTTTTATCTGGGGTAATACTCTACATTCATATATATACACACACACACGTATATATATATAGCATGAACAGTAGCCTGATTACACTCACTAATTACACTGTTTTAGGTATGTTTTGATTGAAGGTTGTTTTTCAGCAGTGAGATACATATGTAAACAAACCCACATACCTTTTTATATGTATTCACAAACAGACACAAATAAACATAATACAGAAATCATGTCCTTATTATTCTTTCTTGTGATATTATCATCTATTTTCCCAGCCTATTCTCTTACTGGCTTACTAGTGAGGCAGAGTACATGCTTTCATTGCTAACTTTTCTCATTTGCTGCAGTCTTTGCTGATTGCTGGGTCCCTCATTCTGCCTGTCATGTGCTGTGGCTGAGAGATCCCGAGCCAAAGAGCAGCTTGGAGAGGGTAATCCATCTCCATCACTTAAATGATTATCCCCATTAATCTGGTGTAAACTAATAAAGTCAACAGTGCCAGTGCTTGCCTGAACTTCATTAAGTCTTTAGTACATTTAATATGGCTTAATGTCCTCAGCTCGGAGACTGCTGCTTCCTCACCTGGGCCGCTGCTCCCCAGAGAACTGCTGGAGAGATTGAGGCCATTTATGTCGTGTTTTGTTTGCCTTTTTCCCCCCCGGATTGTTTTTCTGAGTAAGACGGTGCCTACTGGTATGACGTGCGTGGATAGAAGGGAGGAGGGTGGCTGAGAGGGAAATAAGAGAGAATGAGCGGAAGAGAGAGAGGCAGCAGTGCTGGAGATTTAATTTGCCCAGCCAGACCTCAGATGGGCCCCCGCAGTCAAGGGTTTAATTTGGCTTATCGCGTTATAAAGACGACCCGGGCCAGGTAATCAATCATCGGCCTGTCAGAGGGACAGGCAGTTGTTGTAAGCAAGCGCGACTTCCCAACGTGAGGCCATTTTAATTGCCAGCAAATTGACTGGTTTATTGTTTTTCGGAATGTCTTACTAAAAGTTTGCTCAATTAAGGCCAATGAAAGAAGCAGACCGTCAGCCCAGCCTACTCTTCCCACCTCTCTCCATGTCCTCGGTGGGGAAAGGCCTATTGGTGGCTGTTACGCTGCCATCATGGGTCTTGTTGACACTTGACGGCTGAGTGTGTTTCCCCTGTAAGCAAGTGGAGGGCCGCCTGCGCAGTGTTAGGAAGTGACACTGTTTACTGAGCTGAGTGATGCCGTGCTGCCTCTGACCATTATCCTGCTAAACAGAACATAACTCTCCCTCTCGCTCACTGTAGAGTGCTGTCCTGACAAAATAAGTGCTAGCTCCAATAAACAAAAAGAATAAGATAAATGTATATGCTTCACAGCCAAACAGAAATTTATGACCCTGTGTGTATCATGTCCGTATATCCTTGGTGTCCAAAGATGACATAGGTTCAAAGAAAAGTTCATTTTCTCTTTCATATTTTATTTTGAAACCAGGGACCCACCTCTAGGCTGGGCCTGTCTCCTCCGGCTGAATATCAAAGGCCACAATCTCCGACAGCTTCTTGTATGCTTTGTGGGATGGGAAAAGAATAATTTTCCAGAATCCCACAAGACCCACGGCAGTGCATGACTCCAGCTTCCTGCCCCGACGTAGCTGCTGCTGTCAATATGACTCTCACTGGCTGCCTCACTTATATTTATGGCCCTGGTGCACTGAGGTTAATCTGCTTCTGTTTGGCCAGATTCCCAGTGGTGACTTGTGACTCTGTACTTGTTGGCATATTCTGCAGACCCCAGCAGAAAAGAAAAATTACCTCAAGTAGAGTAAAATAAGTGACTGTAATAATTTGTCATTTTTGAGACAAACCAGGCAAAGGTTACAGACGTGATCATGTTGCTGCAGAATCAAGGAAAGTAAATCGAATGCAAAATAACACAGACCTCCTACAAAGGACATCTTACATAGTGAAATGATGTAGAAAAGTCCAAAACTTTAGATTTAGAAAAGTATAGATACATGTTTTTTTTTTCTCTGAAGAGCGACAATATCCAGTGGCCGAGGTCAGCAATCTTTTCCACAAAGAGCTGGATTGGCTGCAAGTTTTCATTCAACCAACTTGTTGTATGCCTCTTATAACTAACCAGTTGGTCAGCGACAGCACTGATGTGCTGCAGTCATGAGTTCACCTGATGAACCTGTAATGTTTCAGGCATGCAGCACAGATTAGAATCCATGACTCTAGCTGTCATTAAGCAGCCTAATCCCTTGTGAGTTTTGCTGCCGATTCCACTCTTTGGCTATCAGATCTACTCCCTCCAAAATGGGTGTTTTCTTTTCCTTGTACCATTAACTCAATCAGAGATAGCCTTTGACCTCTCAAAGTACTGAGGCCTATAATGCTAAAAAAGCACTCTGGAGTTGTTATACATTTCAGTCAGTTGCTTTCAAAGTAAAGCATACCTCCGCTGTCTAAAGATAAACAAGCAACTTTACAGGAGAGGGCAAAGCAATTCTTCATTTTTGATGCAAAAGAGATTTTATTCTAAGCTATTTTGCAGTATTTCTATTGGTCTGTTTGTGATGAAATTCATACAATTTAAAGGGCAGTTGCTAAAAAAAATCCATAACTGGGAGATGTAGGATTTTCTTAGGACAGCTATGATGTGAATTAATTCCTTAACAATCCAGTAAAATCTGAATAAATCAAATAGATACATTAATCTCCAGTAATTAACATTTATTAATAGAGCTAGACATTAAAAACTATAGAAAAATTGCCCCTTTATGATAATGATCATTTCTACTAGTGCCTCTAAAGAAGTATGGTAGTATGTTGTTAAGTGCTAATTCAACAGCGTTTCACAAAAACAGTTTTTTAGATTACAGAGGGATCTGAAGCTTGTATGTTAAGCTTGTTGACATATATATATTTACCTTATAGAAGTTTGATTGTGACTCTTAGATAATAAAGAATAAAGAGCCCAAATGTAGAGCTGCCACAGGTTCCTATTTTTAACAACTCACACCAAAGTCCAGCAAGTTCTCACATTCACAGTTATTGACATGTTGGTGGATTGATGCCAGAAAGTCTGTAATGAAACTTGTCCCACTCCTATATTCTACTGTCACTTTCTAATTATGGTAGTAAATAATCTAACATGTTAGCTGACATGCCTTTAGTCCAAACCCTTGAAGTCCAAACCACTGGGAGATACAGCCTGGTTGTATCTGCTTAGATACCAATACAAATGTATGAATACAGATTATTTTAATATATATAAAGATACATTTAAAATAATGTTGTTTGAAGGCCTGTGAGGGTCTAGAAGGCCCATGGAGACCTCCAATGTTTATTACTTTGGACTTCACCACACAGGAACGCAGATCTCAGCAGTGCTTGGACTATAGAAAACTTGCTATGTGTCTGCATTGACCGGTGGTAAAGTTCAAAGGTGTGTCAGTTAAATCCTTGTAGGTTGCTGTTTGTATGGAGCCGAACTGTCAGAGAAGACGCTAAGCCCTGGCCCACAGCCTCTGTCCATCAGAGCGGATCATTAAGTGCGAGGTGAGGCCCCTGAGGCCAGTGCAGGCACCAGTCAGTCTGTGCCTATGTTTCTGTGTTGTACGTTTGGGCTGGAGGATCTGTTTGTTATGGTGTAGCAGACTGCATAATTGGGACGAGGGCAGGAGGCACAAGGCCAAACGCATAAACACAAAAACAGCCTACCTGTTGAAGGCACCATGCGATGACAGATTGTAGTGTCTCCTGTTGCGCGGCACAGGGTAGGACCCTACCACAGGGAACTAATGATCAGCTTCAGCTGCACCATTTGTATATATTGTTCTGTACTATATATTGTAGTCAGATTTAATGAGAAACAATTGGATCCTTTAGCAGCAATGCAATTATGAATATAGTGTTTATGTAAAGCAGCTTATGCATTCAAGTAAAATAAATACAATACGAATATAAGAACATAATAAAGGCAACAAAAAGAAAAATTAGGTTGCATTATATATTGTTTTGATTAATCTCAGCCTTATTGTTTTTTCCAACAGTGCTGGTCAACTCTTATGCTCTCTTATGTAGACTTCCCTTTTCTCTTCTGTTCCCTTTCTCTGTTTTCCTGTTTCACTGCTTATTTTCTTGTAGCAGTCCAGAGCATTATGCATATTTTACTAAACTGTATACATATTTTATTACAGCCTGTCTGCAGGGTCTAGAAACACATTTATCTAATCATAAGTGTAGTTTCTTATCTGTTATAACCCTGAATGATAAGAGTAGAATTAGGATATGGAATTATTTCTAAAAAAAACTGAAGTGGATTGTATCACTGATATGTGGTTAAGCGGTCTCCACATATGACAATATAGCTATTCTTTACCAAACCTGTATAGGCATAGTTAGCTAAAATTAGCTGCATGTCATGAAGAGAAAGAATTACTATACAGATTAAATTGTGTCAGCAAAAACATCAATGTTCTTCATACAGAGGAATATGACTATCTAAGACATGCATGCCGCTGAAAACTTACTAAACGAAAGAGTCTAACTATTGAGAAATCAGGATGATGAGCTGACAGTTAACACTTTGTTAAACATGTGACCAAGTTATTAAACCCGAGCTGTCATGTGAACAAACATGTTTTGTTGTACTTTGGAGGGGAAGAGACATCTGAATATTTGTTCTAGTGATTTCTCAGTTGAGTAGATACAATAGGCAACATCAGACAAGATAGCAATATGGGGTATCAAAACAGATTCTTAGAAAGTAAGAAAGATCCTAAAAACCATATAATGCATAAAGAAGGTTTAACTGACTGGACAGAAAGTGATTTTAGGAGAATTTTAACAATAAAGACATCTATTTCCTCAATATTGTATGTACTCCTCAAAAAACGTTTTTGTAAACCTCACAAAACCTAGCACATACATTTTGAGTTCTGTTTCTACTATTAGTATTTAAAATGTATTTAAAATGAATGAATAAATAAAGATCTCTTTTTATTAGTCTTTCAATCTGCCTCTAATCTGTAGAAATACATGTCTACAAGATACAGAATACAAGAAAAATCATTTAAAGCATTAAATTAAAAAATTAAAATCAATTCAATTGAAGAAATGCTACAACTGATATGGTCTAAATCACTTAGTTGTGCTAATACGGCCAGTAATGCCATGATTGAGACTGGCGGACTGTTTTGTGAATTAAAAATTAAGCTTATTAGGATGGTGGAAGTTTACAAAGGCTACACACTTTGCAATAGACTCTTTACAGCCAAAATGAGAGATGTTATATAATGTTCCCTGGCTAAAGATGCTGAAGATCATTCCAGGAGTACTGCCCACTGACAAATCAGCTCTTTTCCTGTGAGAGTGTGCCCACTACTCAGGTTATAATAGTGAAATTCTTTATTTATCTGATTTATCTTATGGTATGAATCAGTGGTAGAAGCTGTTTATTATGTAGAATTCAATCATTTGTAGTGGACTCTTATTTTCTAGAATAAGTGGTAGATAAAGACAGATTAAGGTGGTTACTTGTAACAGATAAATGTGGTGCAAGTTTGATACTAATGCAAACAGCCACTGAAGTGGCAAGGATAAAAAATTATACAGAAGAATGTAGTTTCTAGCAGTGCAACAGTAGCATCATCATTTTTTACCTCTTTTTAGATCCAGGCAGGGTGGTTTTGACATAACGCCAATCAGAGGGCACTAATCTACAGTGATGGGGAAGGAGAAGTGAAGGCCTCTTCTCTGTCTGAGTCAATGACACCCGGGGGAATGGGGGCGGGGGGTGTGCATGTAATGACCAGTAGCTGGTGGGATGAATCCATCCATCTCTGTGAAGTAAACAGGTCCCAGCTGGGGTGCAGTGGTCAGGATGGGAAAGGGAAGTGGGGCTGCCCATCCAGCCTCCCCCAAATAAAACAGGCGACAGGATGCGCCTGCACTCGAGAGCACGGACGCACCATCAGCATCGGGGAGGACCAGCTTCCGCTGTCATGGGTGTCATGTCCCCTATCAGGCTCAGAGTGAGTCCACATGGTGCCGGGAGCAAGGCATGAGACTTCCCATGTGTTAGCTGGAGATGGGAGTGGGAATTCAGGCAATAAATCTGTTCTTTAATTCAACCACTGAGTCATCTGTCTCTCATAGCCACCACAAGCATGACAACAAGCCTCCGCACACACACATCTTTCAGAAAGGCACTGCAAAGGGAGCTCACGTTTCAGATACGTTGGAATGGTGTAAAAAGAACTTAATGTGTTTTATGCAAAAGAATGATACACTGAAAAAATAGTAACTAGGGGTCTTTTCTGTCATTGTCATGAATGTTCACTGACACAAAACCTGTAAGAAGACTATACTAGTGGGTTGGTCTCCTGCGCAAATATTAAATGGAAAAAAGTTCATAAAAATGAATCATAAACAAAGCTCTGAACTAGTCAGATCTAAATGACTACAGGCTGCCAGAACTCAGAATAAACTTCAGAAAGGGTGGTTATTCAGGACTTTCTGTTGTGCTGTGTATACAGATCACACTGTTAACGGTTTCGTTGACAGGTTGAGGGTTGGAATTTAGTTAATTTGCGAAAGTGCATTAATACCATAGTCTATATTGTGAAAATACGGTGTGTATGTAATACGATACATGTAAATTGTGTCATAGCAGGAGACTTTTGACTAGGGTTGAGACTGATGTCCTTTTAAGTATTTTAGACTGGCAGTAATCTGTTCAAATTAAATTGCATTAAATTGTCATACTGTATCAAATGATGCAATGTATCGTTAGTTTGATCATCACATTACTTTTACCTGCCCCATTCTGACTGGCACACTGTCAAGTAAAACGAGTCATTAGAAAGGAAGACACAACAAGTTAATGGAAGCCATATCCTTCAGCACTCCAACTAATCTCAACAGGCTTGCAACAGTCCGACACCCTCCTTTTTCAAATGTGAACACAATCCGACCAGAAAGTTCCTTTACTTTTACTCAATCCAAGCATTATTTTTCAGTGTTTGGCTACGAGTTTATGATAATACATTAATAACAAATAAAATACAAGGATTGGGTGGAATTTCTCTAAACTGTCATCTTGACTGTTTCAGAAAAGAAGGTGCTAAAATCACTTGAACCCAATACTCAGTATAGACTGTTTGAGACACTGTGGGCTTTAAGGATATCAAGTCGATATCAACAACAACAAAATATTCTAATAATAATTATTCTGAACAGTAGTGCATTAAATTACCATAGTCTGTTACATCACTACAATCCATTCAATTACTGCAGTCAATTACTACACTCCATTATATTGCTGTGTCTTTACCATAGTTCATTACATTACTATAATCCATTATATTACTATAATCCATTATATTACTATAATCCATTACATTACTATAGTCCATTATATTACTATAGTCCATTATATTACTATAGCCCATTACATTACTATAGTCCATTACATTACTGTACTCCATTATATTACTATAGTCCATTACATTACTATAGTCCATTACATTACTGTACTCCATTATATTACTATAGTCCATTATATTACTATAATCCATTATATTACTATAGCCCATTACATTACTATAGTCTATTACATTACTATAGTCCATTATATTACTATAATCCATTACATTACTATACTCCATTATATTACTATAGTCCATTATATTACTATAATCCATTACATTACTATACTCCATTATATTACTATAGTCCATTATATTACTATAGCCCATTACATTACTATAGTCCATTACATTACTGTACTCCATTATATTACTATAATCCATTATATTACTATAGCCCATTACATTACTATAGTCCTTTACATTACAATAGTCCATTATATTACTATAATCCATTACATTACTATAGTCCTTTACATTACTATAGTCCATTATATTACTATAATCCATTACATTACTATAATCCATTATATTACTATAATCCATTATATTACTATAGCCCATTACATTACTATAATCCATTATATTACTATAATCCATTATATTACTATAGCCCATTACATTACTATAGTCCATTATATTACTATAATCCATTATATTACTATAGTCCATTATATTTATATAATCTATTATATTACTATAGTCCATTATATTACTATAATCCATTATATTACTATAGTCCTTCACATTACTATAGTCCATTATAATACTATAATCCATTATATTACTATAGTCCTTTACATTACTAAAATCCTTTACATTACTATAATCCATTATATTACTATAATCCTTTACATTACTATAGTCCTTTACATTACTATAATCCATTATAATACTAAAATCCTTTACATTACTATAGTCCACTATATTACTATAATCTATTATTTTACTTTAGTCCTTTACATTTCTATAATCCATTACATTACCATAGTCCATTATATTACCATAGTCCATTATATTACTATTATGTTATTATAGTCCATTACATTACTATAGTCCTTTACATTACTATAATCCATTATATTACTATGATCCATTATATTACTATAGTCCTTTACATTACTATAATCCTTTACATTACTATAGTCCATTATATTACTATAATCCATTATATTACTTTAGTCCTTTACATTACTATAGTCCTTTACATTACTATAGTCCATTATATTACTATAATCCATTATATTACTTTAGTCCTTTACATTACTATAGTCCTTTACATTACTATAGTCCATTATATTGCTATAATCCATTATATTACTATAGTCCTTTACATTACTATAGTCCTTTACATTACTATAGTCCATTATATTGCTATAATCCATTATATTACTATAGTCCTTTACATTACTATAATCCATTACATTACTATAGTCCATTATATTGCTATAATCCATTATATTACTATAGTCCTTTACATTACTATAATCCTTTACATTACTATAGTCCATTATATTACTATAATCCATTATATTACTATAGTCCTTTACATTACTATAGCCCATTATATTATTATAATCCATTATATTACTATAGTCCTTTACATTACTATAATCCATTATATTACTATAGTCCATTACAGTACTATAATCAATTTCTTTACTATAACCCTTTACTATAGTCCAGTATATTACTATAGCCTATTATATTGCTATTGTTGATTACAGTACTGCAGTCCAGACTTACTGTAGTCTATAGTTATAGTCTAGACTATTATAGCTATAGTCTTGTCAATTACTATAGACCATTATATAACATTTCTGTAGGTCATTATGTTTCTTTAGTCCATTACTATAGTTCATTACATCACTATAGCCCATGATATTGCAATAGTTTATTATAGTACTATAGTCCCTTACATTACTGTAGTCATAGTCCTTTACATTGCTTTAATCCATGATCATAATTTTGATATAGTCTGTGGCCTATACACTTTCATCAGTTGATTGGATTTTGAGATAACTTTATTTCAGGTCAAAAATGTCCTGGTATGCTGTCCAGGAGTACAGCCAAAAAATCCCTGTCCTTTCCTCTTTGACATTCATGTTTAAGACACTGCACTTGCCTGATCATCAATCTACTAAATAGGTTAACTACAGTGAACTACAGTGGACTGTTTCCTCCTTTTATGGAAAATTCAATGAGTTAGCTTATCCTGAACTAAACCTGCATTTCAAGCACTGCTACATAAATCTGGTGCATGTTCACCCTGAATGATCCGGAATGCTCTTTGGCTGCTTTTCAACTGTGTAATCAATCAGAAGAAACTTTGATTAAAATAAGACTGGATTTAAATAGGATTATGTGAAAACTTAAAATTAATTAGACATTTCAGTTTTAAAGAAGACAACAAGATGTAATCATGTACACATTTAGAATCAGTTTCAGCTCTTATTATATTTAGGAATGAGTAAAACATGCCTGTATCCAGTAACTGGCTATTAAAGTTATGTGTATTTGAGTTTACTTTTGTCAGATGTGGTTCTTTAAGTCTAGGTCTGGTCTAGTCAATTGTATAGAAACAATGCAAACAAGCATACAAATATACCACTGAGTTTCAGAGCTCTGTACATTTTCAGAGGGCAATGTGACGTCTTCTGAAATAAATACTGTAGAAAGAGTATTAGTCAGGGCTGTGTAAACAGTATCAGCGATTACTGCTGCTGCTCACTATTGGCTCTTTGTACTTTGTGTGTAATGCGCTCTAACCATTGTCATAGAGCTGGGCGAAAAGAATGAATTGCTCTAAACGTTTATAAACGTAACAAACTTCATTAGAGAAGATATCGAATCATTCTGTCTCGACACGCTCTTGTTCTCAGCTCTGCTCGGTTTTATTTTCGAGTCTTAAAACTAAACTTCTCCTGCTGGAGGTCTGTTATTACTGACGCTCTATACTACACGACTGCGGAATTAACATTGCAGTCTAAAGCAAATAACTCGGGGAGTGAAATGTTTCTCCATGAAGTCGACAACGTGCACTTTAAGTTTGAGTCAGTGTGAACTCATTACCTAATACCACGTCTATTCCTTTTCCGTTGTACCTGATCGAACTAGACATGCTTCATATCAGTACTGCACTATTTATCATTATTTCTGTCTGAATTTCAGTGTGCATGTGTAGAATCCGTGTTATCCTGCGCGGTTCCTCCGGATAAACCTTCAGGAGATAGTGCGCTGTACAGGCTCGGTTTCAGACGCCGTGTGTACCGAATGCGCCGCGGACTGCAGAGCACAGGGACAGCAGCGGATCCGCCCAAGCAGAGCACGAGCTCTGACTGATCATCAGACACAAACCAATCAAGCTGAGCTCTGGAGGAAAGCCCTCTCTCATCCTCCACACGTCCAGAGAGCTTTAGCCAGAATCACCCCGAGCACCAGCCGCCATTCGAGTGTTTAACCTATTCATGTCCAGCGGCGAGTTTTAGTCTGAAATGGAAACACGTGTCAGAGAGGGTTCGGCTCGCCCGAAGTGACGGAACTTGTATAGTTAAAACTTGATGATTAATGAACAGCGGGTAATATTATTAATACAAGTCTTTAACTTTAATACACAGTCAGTGGTGTTTTGTTAAAAGCAGTGGTCGTTTGAGACAAACAGATTGAAATTAGGATGGTAAAATAAGCGATAGAAACTAAAGGACAAAAGCTTGAACGTGTTCTCCATGTTAGTACTCAGGTATGCAGATGCAATATGGCGTTTCAGATACGGGAACTGATGAGTTAATGCCGGTGTATGATTTGTCTGGTCCTTCTTAAACAACATGTGTTCTGTTCTGTTCTGTTCTGTTCTGTTCTGTTCTGTTCTGTTCTGTTCTGTTCTGTTCTGTTCTGTTCTGTTCTGTTCTGTTCTGTTCTGTTGTTTTGTGTTCTGTTCTGTTCTGTTCTGTTCTGTTCTGTTCTGTTCTGTTGTTTTGTGTTCTGTTCTGTTCTGTTCTGTTCTGTTCTGTTCTGTTGTTTTGTGTTCTGTTCTGTTCTGTTCTGTTGTTTTGTGTTCTGTTCTGTTCTGTTCTGTTGTTTTGTGTTCTGTTCTGTTCTGTTGTTTTGTGTTCTGTTCTGTTCTGTTCTGTTCTGTTCTGTTCTGTTCTGTTGTTTTGTGTTCTGTTCTGTTCTGTTCTGTTCTGTTGTTTTGTGTTCTGTTCTGTTCTGTTCTGTTCTTTTGTTTTGTGTTCTGTTCTGTTCTGTTCTGTTCTGTTCTTTTGTTTTGTGTTCTGTTCTGTTCTGTTCTGTTCTGTTCTGTTCTGTTCTGTTGTTTTGTGTTCTGTTCTGTTCTGTTCTGTTCTGTTCTGTTCTGTTCTGTTCTGTTGTTTTGTGTTCTGTTCTGTTCTGTTCTGTTCTGTTCTGTTCTGTTCTGTTGTGTTCTGTTCTGTTCTGTTGTGTTCTGTTCTGTTCTGTTGTGTTCTGTTGTGTTCTGTTCTGTTGTGTTCTGTTGTGTTCTGTTCTGTTCTGTTCTGTTCTGTTCTGTTCTGTTCTGTTCTGAATTTCATTTTAGGGCTTGATTTAAAATCAGCGTGATTTAAGATTTTTCTTTTAGCACAATTATCTGTAATAATGAGCCGCAGTATCCTTACTGATATTATACTACCTCTCATTTTTAGAGGGTATGCACAACAGCAGCGGCAGCCTAAGCAGTTCCATTAAACTTTCATGTTAGTCAATTGGATAGTCTGAATATAAAGATCATCAAATATTAATACCGCACTGCGACTTCTGTTAAATAATAACCCCCGTGCAGCTTTCTACACAAGCACAGCATTAACAAACCGCAAGCTGTAGTCTTATTATTCACACTTACCAATACTCAACACCTATTATTTACACTATATATATGTGAGTGTGTATGTGTGTGTTTATTGTTATAATATTTTATGTATAAGATAATTATTGTGTTTTATGTTATATAAGATAAATGAATACACTACCAGAACTATGGAAACGAATATATTAATCTGCATGGAAAAAATGATAACACTGTTTAGCTACAGCTCACTGCTTCATCAGTCATGTCTGTACTCGTCTGAACAATCAGCTGCGCATCTGCAGTGAGTTAAAAGCCTGTAATTAAAGAACTCCAGCGCTGGTCTAATCATTAGGCCTGAAATGTGAAAATGTGGAGTAAAGGTGGTACAGAATCAGAGGGCTCTGAACTCACCACCACAACCACCACCACCACCACCACCGTGCTCAGTGAGTTTTGGATAAGCAATTTTATGTATCCGCTTTACTGTGAGGGACCGAGGGGGGCAGAGCTCCCGTCCGGCGTGTGATGAGCATTTTATCAGGGGGTGAGACTGATGTTTATGCTTCGGTGTGGACAACTTGGTTAAATAGTAGATAGATATTTGAACTGTGGCGTTCAGTGCTGTACACACCCAGCACATTTCGATCTAGATTACTTCCCTTCACTCTCAGAAGAGGAAAGCTGCAATAAATAAATAAATAAATAAATAAATAAATAAATAAATAAATAAATAAATAAATAAATAATTGTATTAAACTCGTAGTTTCTAAGTTGGTATCCAGGTCTTAGCTGGGGAAACGAGACTGTAAGCTTTTATCTGTATGTAATATACGTAGTGTAAACGTAAATAATACGTTGGGACTTTTTCTTTTACTTTGATCTGTTTGTGTATGGATGGAATAGTGTCTTATCACGTCGCCCTGTGTTAATATTTCACATATGAAACATTCCCAGTTTGGTGGCCTATGTAAGTGAGGGGGGTTTCTAGGCTTTGTCCCGGATTACAAGGAATGGGCTCGTCGTTATTTCTGCAACCAATTGGATCTTGAAGCCTGAAAGTGCGGGCTTAATCTTCTCCGGCCTGTTTGGCATTTTGATTGATGCTCCTGTGGCTCCATCCGCCAGGCCCTCTCTCTCTCTGTAAGCCAAATAGGGGACAGAAAAAAAGAGAAACGACTGAAGTTCAGCCTTTCTTTCTTTCTCTCTCTCCCTCTCTTTCACACACACAAGCGCTCACTGCTTTCAGGTCGGGCCGAGCGAAGAGCGAGCCGCGTTTATACACAGCTGGCTGATCACGCGCGCGGCTGCGCGGAGAAACCGAAGGGTCTCCGGGAGCGCGCGCCTTTCCGGACCATGGATAATATAGGAGCGCATCTGCAGCACACGCACGTGGACGCCATCAGCTTCGGGATCGACCACATTCTGAGCAATGCGGACCCGAGCAGTTGTATGATCTCTAACCCCAGAATGCAGGACCTGGACTGCGGGCTGGGGGGCATCGTCAGCACGGCATACAACACGGTGACGGGCCACTACGGCGCAAACAACGGCGGATATGGCGGCGGCGCTTGTGGCGGCTCGTACGCCATGAGCGCGGGCATGAACGTCAATGGGAACGTTAACGGCCTCAGCGCGTCCGGAGTGATCCGCGTGCCGGCGCACCGGCCTCTTAACGGCATGCACGCGGGCATCGCGACCAACGGAGCCACGGCGCCCGGCAGCATGAGTGCTATGAACAACCTCACAGGACTAACGTTTCCGTGGATGGAGAGCAACAGAAGATACACCAAAGACAGGTTTACAGGTAACCAAGAGCAGAAAACTGACCGCAAACCGATTCCTCTACTCTAACCCGGTAAACTAACACGGGTTTACTACCACAGTAACAGCGCTGATCTTCCGTCTCACTGTTTATATACAGCTGGTATCTCATATCCGGTTACTTCAACAAGATGCCGCTGTTACTGTTTATAAAACACTGATCGCCATTTAAAGTGTATATCCTGTCAGTGTTACATACATAGGCTTCTAATAATCAGTATCATTTTACCAGATTTCCCCACTGTTTATACAAATATTGTACATTTATGGGAAATAATATATATATTTATATATTTATATGTCATATATTTAGACTGATTATACACTGTGTTTCGTTAGTCCAACTAAAAAACTCTAATTTATTACAAGCAAATTAATTAGGTTATTTCAAATTAAAAAGGAGCGAACAATTATTAGAGCAATATTTTTAGGTTGCACTTTTTACAGTTTACTTTCTCTTTTAAACATGGCTGCAAACACTATAAACACGGTTCTGTGAATTCATTATGAAGAATATTGGGTTCTGTAGAACCTTGAACCTTGTTCTTTAAGAGTTCCTTAGTAAAGGAAATTATTTTACTTAGAGCACTCAACTGACAGGGCTCTTCAGGCTGATAGAAAATGTGCTGTAGGTGGCTCTAGATAGTACCTGTGTAAAAATGCTTCTATATAGCACCATAAAGAGCTCCTCTGGTTTTACCATGTCAATCTTCTAAAAAAAAATAGAGGTGCCATTTTCAGAAAGTTTCTATATAGAACCATATACAGCACATTTCCTTTAATCTGAAGAACAGTTACGATACAAAGGACCCTCGAACTATGGGTTCTATATCCAACTATTATCTTTACCAAGGAACCCTTGAAGAACTATCTTTTACAGTGTTCCCTACTTTACAGTGTGCAGTAATTTTAAGTGTGCAGTTTTCTGACAGTGTGCAGTTTGTACTATATAGGTCATGTTCTGCTAAATCTGGTTCTGTTATTATGGATAATATTACAGGCCTGTTGTTGGTGTGCTGTGAGTAATACTGAGGCATGCTCATCTGAGATTAATCTGGCCTCAGTTATCAGGTCACCAGTCAGCCTAATTAAACTGACACGCAATTCATTTAGCGCTCACGAGCCTAATTTAGGAGCAAGTCGGTCCTAAATTAGAGCACACGTGCTAGAACTTCTTTATCCCGCTTCTGTACGCAACCTGTGTCTGTCTCTAACCCGAGCACATCTCCTGCACGGTGTTTGCTCTGTTTATGTTTGGTTTGGCTGGGGATCTTTCACACCCTGAGCTTTACTGAGTGCCTCTCTGGTTAGGAGCGCTGCTGTCTGTATTCACTGCTTCGCTCTCTGCTGTTGCTGATTTTCTCCCGCTTGCTTTCGCCCTGTTTCCCGCTCCAGTGGCCCTCTCACCCTTCACTGTAACACGCCGTATAGGTCACCCCTACCAGAACCGCACACCCCCGAAGAAGAAGAAGCCCAGGACGTCGTTCACGCGTCTGCAGATCTGCGAGCTGGAGAAGCGCTTTCACCGCCAGAAGTACCTGGCGTCAGCAGAGAGAGCAGCTCTGGCAAAGGCACTTAAAATGACTGATGCTCAAGTCAAAACATGGTTCCAGAACAGGAGAACGAAATGGAGGTGAGGTTCTCTGCTCTAATCTGGCTCTATGAAGAAAATCTCGGAGTCTCAGAGAATCTGCAGAGAGCGACCATAAGATCAATAGACCATCTTTTATAGCAAAACGAGAGGAAGGATTCTTTATGATTAATGATTAATATCTTCTTCTGTGTATTATTATTATTTTCTTTCTTTCATTATTATTATTGTTATTATTATTATTATTATTATTATTATTACTACTACTACACGTTTAGAATACAAATTATTTGTTCGTAGTAATTATATTATGTCATTCAAATGTATTTTAATATGAATATCAATATTAAATGTATCATGTAATCTATATTAAATGTATTAGTTTGGCAGACAGTGCCGTCATATATATATATATATATATATATATATATATATATATATATATATATATACAGAATTGTACTGGATTACGTGTAACCACCTTCAACATTTTTAACGCGGTTCGTCGTATATAGGATTTTTGCGAAATCGAGTTTTCAGTTTGTATATGTGAAGTCAGAATTGTTTAAAATGTTTGCGATAGTGTTTAATCGTTTTGTGTCTGTAAAGCTACATTACCTAAAGTTATTACATGAACTGGTTTAGAAATGCGCTACATGGCCCCTCAGACATGCTATCATCATAGTTTACATCCTTAAATGTTTTTATCATTAAATACATACAGTCCTAAAAACTACTTTTATGTTTAACGACATTTACGCTTTGGAAACATCACATACAGAAACTTACAGAAAGATGGTATATAGAATGACTAAACCTGCTATTCAGACGTGGTGACGTCTGGTTCCTCTCACCACCACTGTTCAGAATATCTGTGTCAGCCTAAGTTTATCTACATGAATCATTTCACATCAAACCATCTGAATGACTTTCACCTCCCAGCGACTTAATTATGTAGGAAATGGGATTAATCGCGGGAACGGCCCCCCCAGCATTACTATCTCACCGTCACTCAGTATCCCGTGTGTTTGAGCCCAGCATTCATTCGTTCATTCACTCATTCACTAATTTTCTATTAAAATCAAGAATTAACTTTTCATTAACAATCCATCTGTTTTAAAACGGAGCTGAATTTAAACCTTTCATATTTCGCTGAATAACGTCATTAAAAGAATGGGGCCAAAACAGTCATTTTCCCCTTCTTTTTTGCCGCCTGTATTTCAGAAGACAGACAGCTGAAGAAAGAGAGGCCGAGCGACAGCAGGCCAACCGCCTCCTGATGCAGCTCCAGCAAGAGGCCTTTCAAAAGACTTTAAACCAGCCCGTCAACCCAGACCCCATCTGCCTGCACAACAGCTCCCTGTTCGCCCTGCACAACCTGCAGCCATGGACTGAGAACACCGGCAAGATCAGCAACGTCTCCAACTGCGACTAGCACTAGCTCTTTATCACGTCCACAGCAAAGCCCCCCAGTGCTGAATCCACTTCCGAATGGACACAGACGAGCTCCCAGCGAGGTCATTCAGCGCTGGAGAATCAGCTGGGTTTGTAGGCTAGGACTGAATAGCATACGCGCCTCACGTTCTCACCACACAGACCTGTTATATGGTAACAGGAATCAGCTCTCGTATTTATTTCACAGCTCCGTCCTGTTTTTGAACTAGCACCCATATAGACCTCTAGACCTCCAGCGGAGAAAACGTGCTCCGGGTCCAAGGAAGAATAAGCGCAGTAACGTGACGGAAACTGGAGAAACACACGCTCGCCAACTGCTAGCATAATAGGGACTGCATTAGTGCATCCACGCATGCACGGTATTTAATACAGGACGTATATACACGCTCTTCCGGTCTACCACGATCAAAGCAGGCCAGAATCGTTCGAGCTGGACGATTGGACTTATTGGGATTGGCAGCGTCTGAATTTGTTTCGATCTTTAAGCTAAGCAGAACGTAGGCCTACTTAGCCCATCACACAGAAACATGTTCTTTACTTCAAAGGTTCTTTAGTAAAGGCAACCATTTGTATGCTAATGGTTCTTTAATGGTTCTTCAGACTGATGGAGAATGTGTTGAATATGGTTCTATATAGAAAATAGTTTTACAGTGCAGCAAATACGTTCTGCAGTTGATATGACATCTAGCTTTGCGTTACAAAGAACCATTTTCAAAAGGTATTTTCAGACCCATATTCAGCATAATGCTCTTTAAGTCTAAAGGACTATTTCACCCTGCAAAAAGACATATAGGCGTGTAAATACATTTTAAATGGAACCTTTTTGATTGTTTTCCTATGTTGTAGTAAAAAGGGTTCTGCTTGTACAAATAGCATAACCCTTTGTGGTGGTTATATAGAACCATTTTCAAAAAGGTTCTAATTAGAGCAATATACAAGACATTCTCCATTATTCTGAAGAACCATTTCTCCATAATTCTGCATAGGACTGGTTAAATATTGCAGCAAAAAGAGTTCTATTAATGTTACTATGTCAATAGTAATGTCAGTGTACAACACATTCTCCAACAGTCTAAAGGACATTTAAACATTGCAAATGATTCCTTCAATGTTTATAGTTCGAGCACTTATTATGCAGGCAGGCAGGTTACATCACCCAACATCTCCTTAACAAATTAATCACACATCTATTTTTTTTCACATCATGTATATATACGTTCTAATTTATGCTATTTCAAGCCTATAGGAGCCTTAATGCCTCAACCTATGGACATCTTTTTCTTCACCTGTTTTACAACATGGACTAAGGTTTGAACTATTGTCCCAGCTTTCAGAGGCTGAATAAGTGAGATTGTATCTTCCTTCAGTAATCACCTTTTCACCGTAACTGCCCAGTCATCCACTCTCTTTAGTGCTCTTATCACCAAATGAGGCTGATGGTTTATGTTGCAGAGGAACTATGGCAACCCACCATAGCCAAATGAGACGGATAGCAGGCAGATACATGATGGATTTCCTCTCAGAGTGAATGACTGCTTGGGTTTCATGATAAATGTATGTTCTCCTCATTGTATGGGGAGTGCCACTGCGTGGTTGTGATATTAACTATGTGCAGATGTGAGAGTGTGTCTGAAACTAACCAGGAGCTCTTTCCGTTACTGCACTACAGGAATGTAGGATTAAGTTTCATCAGCACTTTCCAAATATGATATTGCATTACACAAGTGTCCATTTAAATGTTCCAGAATTATAAGAGATGGGGAGCATTCTGGCATTTTCAAAAGCTCTTATGCCCGAGGGGAAATAAGATAAAATGATATTTCCATAAAGGAGTAAAGTCTGCTTTTAAAGCTTTTATAAACCTTTTTAAGAGACCCACTTCCTTCATGAACAATGGCAGAAATACTGACACAATTACTCATCTGCAAATGTCTTCTTCTGCTTTTCTATTAATTCTCCTGTAAGCAGATGTGCAAATGTACTGGACATGGACATTGTTGTTATAGCTGCATTTCAGCCTTAGCAGCACTTTACTACCCTGCTTGCCAAGCAGCCATTAGAGAATGGGAAGTATACTGTATATAGACCTAATGCACAGTGTTTATATTTGTTACTTTGTAATATCAGAGTTCATGACATAAATACATGTACATGGCCATCATGAACATGAGAGAAGTAGGCTAGAGGCATTTCGCCATATGCAAACAGCTATTTTAGTTTGTGCCAAAAGCATTTTGATGTTTTCTTCCCTGTTTCTTCAGAACAGCTGTAAATGTTTGTACACGGTTGCTAAGAGAAGTGTTTCTAATCCTTCATTAGCCAGAGAGGCTAATCAAATACTGTCCAATCTAGAATACCGCTAAGGTGGGATTCATTAAAATTCTGTGACATATAAGTTCTAATGAAGGCATATCACAAGTCTTTTGCATTTATATGTTTTCATAGTGCCCAGCATGCAGCCTGTTTCAGCTATATTGTTTTTGTTCAGTTATACGTCTAGTAATTGTTCCTTATTTCTTTTTATGAAAAGTTTGAAATGATCATGTTAAAATGTTCACAGCTAATAAACATCATGATTATTTGCTAATGGATATTTTTTTCTAAACTATAATGTCCTTTCATAGTATCCTCCTCATTACAAGCATCCAGTATACTGGACATTTCTTCCCCCAGGTATTGTAGCTCTACAGAAGTAAGCACATTACACCACTTAAAACTCATGTGTTTCTACAACTCATTCATTGCATCTTGTCCTCTTTTGCCTAATATAAAAACAAGTATGGCGGTTTGAGAGACAGATGCTCACTGCCTTATTATTTCTACATACACAAACTGTTTGATGTCCAGTCTAGTAAATTATCCTTGATTGACATCATAATTTATATATTAGTGAATTTCACAGTCCATTATACAAGACATTGAAATTAAGTGTATACAGTTTGAACATATTTGAACATATTTATTGTTTTTGAGATAACAGCACCAAGCCATTATTTTTGTTATTTGATTATTTTTGTTAAATCCACACTACAATCTGTAGGAATGGTTTTCCACATGAAAAATATATATTGAGCAATGTTAAAGACAATGGTTCTATACAGAACCATATCTATGTAGCATGCAGACAGTTCTTTGGGTGTTCATGATTCAATAAAGTGCCACTGTTTTTACAAAAGAATCTTTGAAGACTTATCTTTCTTGAAAGTATAGATTACAAATATATAATATACTTATATATTTTGTTCATGTGGAAGAATTGTACATATTTGAAGCAAGAAATGCGAGTGAGTTTTCACTGCTGGACTTTTTGTTTCACTGGAGTCTAATTATAAGACACAGGCCAACAGCTCTCATTTATCCATCAACATGATAAAAACCATGGAACACTGAAATGACCTGAGACAAAAGATTACAGATGTTCATTAGACATGCTATTGCTACAGATAACATCAATGTTAAAACAAAAATGAAGCGATACAAAGATCTAGAGCTGATGAAACTACTGCAACAGGCAGAATGTGTATTTTGCCCCCATGCAAAGTGAGGAAGATGGTTTGAGAGGCAATACATTCTCCAGGGTTCAGAGTGAAGTCCAAGATGCCATTGCATAACCACCAACAGTTTACCAGAAGAAGGACTCTATTATAGTCAAACCACAAATGTAGGCCCTTGCCCCATTACTAAACATCACTATCAACTTTGATTGGAGCCTGTTTCTGTGGTCAGATGAGACAAAAGAGAGACACCAGTGGTGGATTTGAAAAGAGCCAAGCTCTTACCAAGTTAACTATGTTAAATATGATGGTGGATCACTAATGTGTGGCTGTTTTAATTCCAAGCCATGAGAATATTTTTGGTCCATGGCAAAATAGGTTCCATTAATCATAAGTACATTACTAGAAACAAAATTAAATCATAAAAAATTAATAACTTTATGCATGATTTTAAAACTAAAGCACTAAATATAGTGATGCTGTTTTAGTGCAAGGAAAAGAATGCAAGCCAAGCAAACAGCACTACAAGATAATTAAACTGAAGCATCATCATATGCAGAGTTACTCAGTGACAGCTGATGTGCAATTAGACACACGACTTTAGTTGTAGCGTTGTAAAGTGACTTGTGAGAGCAGTATTGTGAGAGAGTGAGCAGGAGATGGTTCAGTAGCATGCTAGTCCAGTACACTGTAAATGTTAAAGCTTAGTTCATTTGAGGCATTGAATTACCTCAAATGATTTAATTAACTTAGGGTTAATTAGGGTAAGTTATGTTTAATCAACTCATTTGACGTAATCCATTCCCTTTTTAAACTTGTTATTTTTGTTCATACATATTTTTGTAAATACATTTAAACTATTAAGTTTAACAAACAATTTATAAATATACATCACACAGACTGTACTGTTCTTTGAAGAACTACATCAGTATTTTTTATTTGATTTTCACAACAGTGATATAATAGTAAGGATTACAAACTAAGATGGAAAATAAAAATTTAGAGTCTTCAACTACATGCTCTAATACCACTGTTAGAGTGGATGTAAGAACTGCCTGGAATCGTTGTCTTGTTATAACCACTCAGCCGGGTCACTAAAACGCTACATGGTTAGGACACTCAAAACATGTGAAGTGCAAGTTTAACATGTGAATATATAACTTTAAAGTGCAAATTAACATCAGGGTTTCTAGTGTACCACCTACCTAATGGCAGATACCTGATGGAGAACAGACTGTGGTTTTGTTCATTGCAGTCTGCAGGGATTTTGTAGGAGTCTTCTTCAGGCATTATGAGGAAACGTCCTGCAAGGTTGATGACCTATACTGTTCTCACTACTCTGGATCATTATAAATATAACATAGTCGTTTACATTTCCTACATTATAAAATGACTTTTAAAGTTTTACTCTGAACAAACACATTATAATAAATACCTCATAATTTAGGCTAATTTAGGAATTTTGATTATTCAGATGTTTTCATAAAAATATCAAGCCATTTAAACATGTCCAAGAATTGCTGTCCAATCCAACATTTCTGGAATAATTTTTCCATTAAGAATTACCTTTAACATCAGAGACATCATTACCTTCATGTTGTCTTACCTGTAATAAACTGAACGAACCTTCTGCATACTCAGTAACAGCACGAGTTAATTTTCGCCTTTTGCCTGCATTTCACATTGTTTCCATAATCTGCTCAAACAAATTTAAATAATTAGAAATAAAAATAAATGGGAAAAAATTTATTTCTGTCCATTAAACAACCCAAGATCATCTATTCATGACTATCATGAATATTTAGTTTTAATATTCTTCTCCCCTGTCTGCTTTCCTTGATTTCACCTGATCTGTATTCCACATCCTAAATATATTGTCAGTATGTGATGAGCATGTGAATCCACAAAATCTCCAGATCAGGCAAAATAATTCAGCTGCTTGGTTGTTATTATGCCCATTTAGTTTGTGATGAGCAGGCCTTGCAATCATGATAATGTGGAAAGACCAGGTGAAGCAACCCAATTGATAATTGTGTCCCCTATAGTCAGTGATTATCTCCTTTATCTTGCTGAGGCTGAAAGAGCACCACAGAGCACTGATCTCCTCACTATGTGTGTATATCTGAATACGATGAGAATCAACCTAGATTGTCATCATTAAACTGGAAAATGACACTGTAGCTGTACATGAACACATCATTAAAAAGAGTCTGTGTGGAGGAAATGAGCTTACACAAAATGCTAAAGAATAAATATAAATACTGACAGTTCCCAAAGAAAACAAGACCTCCGAGCAACTTTACAGGAAGCCCACACACCTAACCTTAACTTTAAGTGTTCTGTAAGCAGACGTCTTTCCAAACAGTTTTGGACATTTTCTTGTTTCATATATGAACAGTGTATATCAGTCACTGTCCAAATGCATAAAAAGTAAAGTATCTCCTAAAGTGGAGATACATGTTTTTCATTGGACAGTGACGATATACTATCAGCACTGCCGAAAACCACACTTAACCTTAACATTAAAAAAGTTGTAAGGGTTCTGCAGATGGCAACCAGACGTCTTTCCATAACAGTTTCCACTGTGAGATTAAGCTGATGAATTACTACAAAGGCATATCCATTGTCCTATATTAGTTATTTGAACACAGTGCAATGGTGAAACCATGGCATGCTGCTCTGTTCAAATGATGGAAAGCATAAAACATGTATAGAAACAAATGGACAATAGTTCCTTTTTATTTTTATTAATTTTTGAAAAAAGGCCACACATACCCTTAAACTATAATTGTTATTAACATTGTCTTGATAAACTGGACATGTGCATGGGTACATTTCAGATAACAATATAATTTATATATTAATATTTATATTATTATAGTTATTGTAATCATGATTACCATCACCACTGTCATTATTATAATAATATGTAGTAAATATCAAGGGGAATATTCATAACAATATCAGTAAACACGTATAATATCAATTTTAAAAAATGATGAAAAAGTAATTAATATATAAAATATAATAAAAAAAATAAATGCAATTTTCAACAACGAATCTATAACTCATGATGATGTCAATTTTTGTTTTCTTTGCTTGGGTGCAGAAACTTAAGTGCGACGTGAAGCACGACATTAATAATAAATCATTTTAATTAAAAAATAATTAATTAAATTACAATTATCGTCTTACATTTGTTAATTTTAAGGCATGAAATATTAATAACATTTTGTATTATATGTGTTTCCATGTTAAACAAGTCCGTCTGCTTCTTTGCGTTCTGGCAGTCTGAGAAATGAACCGGTCTCCCTGCTCGATCGCGTCGCTCAGATGATGACGTGAGCCCACGTCATTTTAAGTTGTCCGAGCAGCGAAAGGTTGTGTAACTGTTATTTGTGTAGCAGGTTGGATCTCCGGAATGTCGTTTTTACGTCTTTGGTCTTTTAACACGCGATGCTTAATAAAGAACACATTACTGCAGGAGTCGGTAACAGGTAACTGACTAATTAAGCTGTTTTAATTAGTTCCTTAAACTTAGGCGAAAGAGCTAACTTCAGTCGTCTCTGAAGCTAAGATAGCTAACCCGCAGCTGAAGTCACGTTGATGTAATGTATATGTTATTGACACTAGTCAGTTGTTGATGTTAGAAAACGAGGTTAAAGCATTGACTGGTCTGTGCAGTGTTGTTGTGGTTGGTGTTGTTGCAGCTTGCTCCAGGAGAGCCGGGTATTCAGTCGGAGGAGCGATAAAAGATAAGGAACCGCTCCGCAAAGCAAAAACACCGCAGGGGAGGTTCGACACTGAAGACAAGCACTCAGAAACCAAAGACGTCCTTGAAAGTAGGCCATCCGTGCAATATCAGTGGTCTAACACTATTACGTATGCAGCACGTGTATAAATCTTGTAAACCACAATTAGTTCACTTTTATTCAGCTTTACTGTCGACATTAATATCACCCTGCTACTAAAGCACCATGACAACCATTACACCAGTAAGAGTTGTTATACTTTCTGACGAGAATTAAATCTGATAGATGTCAATTGGATCTCAATAATGGAGTCCCAGAAACTCATGATGATGTATAATCCTTTATATCGAGGTTTGTCAACCCTGGTCCTGGAGGACCACTGATATGCTCAGCTCAGGAGTGAATACCATTAGTGACTATTGGGTATCACCAGGAATCAAGAAAAAGCTCCATGATTTGTTTTGAGTGGGGCAGTACACGCTAACACATTGGTTTAATTCTGGAAAAAATATCATTAATTAAACTACAATTGTGATCAGTCTTAACATTTGTTAATTTTAGAAGGGCTCATGAAATATTTTACATGCGATAACAATTGTGCGACCAAAAAAAATTGATGCACCAGTGTTTCCAGCCGTTGTGGGGAAAAAACAAGTCTTCGCGACTCTGTCTTCTGTGCGTTCGTGGCAATCAAAGATAGCGAAGGGCGGGACACCCTTCCTGATTGGCCGTGGTCCTGATATTCCCTGTTACGTTCGTACGTTTCGCGAAAGTCGTGCTGCAGAGACCGGACGTGAGTTTTTTCCCACGTCATTTTAACTAGTTAGCAACTTACATAGAGCAACGACACAGGCTGCGAAGCAGTTGTGTTTCCCAAACATGTTCAAATCTGTGAGGTAACCACAATGGTAACTTACATAGTCCGGAACCATCGTTAAGCGACACAGGTTTTTACAAAACCTTTGGTCTTTCGCAAATACTGCGATGAGTAGTTGGAACTACAGCTTAGAGCTGGGGTAAGAAGCTAGTTTCCTGGTGACCACGTTCGATGACTGCAGTAACGTGTCAGTAAGCGGTAATTTACAGTGAGGTAAAACTCCGGGTAACGAACATTTAATACTGTCAAAGGCTGTCAAAATTGCTGTTTTTCCACCAGTATAGTTGCAAAACTAAAGCGGAAGAAACGAAATCGAGCGTTTATCAGATTTCACTGCGTCCGTCCTCTGACAGCTAAGATTGGCAGTATCAGAACAAATGCATCGCAGCTAAAAGTTCTTCCACTAAAAGAAGCTGTTACATATTATTACCATGATGTATGATGTATAATACAATTATATATTTTAATAAACTATATACATTGTTGACATATTATATATTAAACGAGGTATAAAGCATATGGACATACCATCTTATAATAAATATGTTATTATTATTATTATTATATTTTTGCATTAGTATTTCCAGTTGATTCTATTAATATTATAGTGGATTTTTTAGTCGGAATAAACGATGGGTTGCCAAGATAAAGTGTTCATTACGTGATTTTCGGTCACAGCTATCACACCGTTTAATCTTTGCCGGTTTGTGAGTTTTAACACAGTTTTTCCCACTGTGAACTGTCCGACCGAAGCACCGACACTCAGAAACCAAGACGTGGTTCGAAAGTAGGCAAATCATCCATTGTTAAAACTATCTGTGGTCTAACAAAGTACGACGCTTTGCAGAAACGATGTAGTTTATAACATCTTAGTAAACCACAATTAGTTCAGTTTAACCTCAGCGTTGTTTACTGCACCCCAGAGCGGTGATTAAGCCTATCACCCGTGCTACTAAAGGGGGTGTAGCTGCGTAACCTGGGACACTGATGGCTCCGTGTCAGAGAGTTGTTTGTTATACTTTCTGACGGCATCAATAATAGCCACATCTGATCTGACTCCAGTCTGAGCCTGCCATTTGACTGTATAGGTGGTGTGGGAAGAGAACATGGCTGTTGGTCGGCTGTAGTGCTGTTTGTGACCGTTATAATACCTTTAGAATTGAAGCGTGAAAAAAAGCACAACGTCATCTATGGGAAGATCACAACCCCGACAAATGCCGCTGGCATCAAGTGTTACCTTTACTGTAGGAATTGTAGCTTCAAATAAATATACCAGTTTTTGTTGACCACATTGTTAGTTAATCATTTACAAGTCAAATTGCCTATATGGACAGGGATTTAAAAAAAGAAAAGAAAAAGTGAAACATGTAAAACTGATTTTTGACAAGTACACGCAGCATGTTGGTCTGATGTTAAAATTTGGGTGAAAACATCAAAATTTGGTGCTCCATCCTGCACCTAAGAAAAAACGTTAGGCGCACCAGTGCAACCAGTTCAAAAAGTTAGTCTAGAGCCCTGATAGATACTTTATTGATCCCAGAGGGAAATTCTAGACATCCAGTAGTACATATACAAAGTTCACAGAAGTAAAAGAAGCTTGAGAGAGAGTGATACAGATAGAGACAACCAATTTGGGAAGGGGTTGATCACCCGGAGTAGGTGTGGCACATATTGGTTTGGTCTAGGCTTTACTCGAAAGTACTAGCAGATGTCAGTTTGGTGGTTAAACTCATTTTTTATTTTAGTTGATGCTGGACTTTAGTCGTCAGCTCCCCACCACTGCTCTAAAGGTCCAAGTGGGTATAGAAACTGTTAACAGAATCCCCTCTACAACATAACAGAATTATCGGGCCCACTAACTGTTCTGTAAGCTTTTAAGCTGTTCTCTTTGTGTACACAAGCACATGTTGACAATAGGGAGACGATTCATTCATATGTCCAGACCACTTTTTCCCCTCCACTGACTTCTCAAATGTGCACTTGTCTTTGTAATAGTTTGGTTCAGGCGCAGCAACTCTATTGTTATGTCATTCAGTGTATAGTTGTGGAAAACTTTGTGTTGATACCTACTGCATGGCCATTCTCAGTCACCTGAACAGTTGTCTCGTGTGTTCTTTCCACATTTTTCTCACAGGTATCTTATTCGTAGACCTAAAAGCGGGTGCCATTTTAGTCAGGGTGCCTTACTAAACGACACAAAAATGAACGCTTTTTTAAACTCACTTAGAGCATTTTCCTCTTGTCATCGTGATATAGAACATGATTGGCTGTGCCTGCATAATGGGCTATTAATTATGATTTTGTCATGTAGTGTACCTGTGTATTATACTGTAATATGCCATATGTATTATTTTGTAGATACATAAATATATGTATAATAAATGTGAATATATCGGAGAGCGTAGTGAGTGCTGTAGGGTAGAGGTAGTAGACTTTAAATGATCAATAACGGTTTAGGCGTAATAATTATGAAATACATGTAATTGGTCATTACTATGTTTTTTTTTTGTTTTTTTTTTTCACCCCTAACAGAGTTTCCAGATGATGTTAACCCACACACGAAAGAGAAAGGTGGCCCCAGAGGCCCTGAGCCAACACGGTACGGAGACTGGGAGAGAAAGGGACGTTGTATTGATTTTTAGGTGATTATTGTTAATGTATTTGAGATGGCATTGTTCATCTTACTGGATGGTTATTGTAAAATTAAGTACTGAAAGGGTGGGAAAAAATCCTTGGTAGTACCCACTGACAAGATCCTTCCTTTATGTCTGTAATTACATTTTTGTTAAATACTTATTTTTGTAAAAAGAAAAAGTAGACTTTGTGTACCATAAATTATGTCCATATGCACAAATTAAACCATATAAAGAAACATAAGTGTGTTTTTCATGTCCATGTGGTTTCTTAAGGCTGTTGTACATTCACCATCTTTTCTGTAATGGATATTCTGTAGCCATTATATATTGGGCACATTATGGAGTTACTATACAATTATACAATATGAAATAGTGTTGTGTTAGTCATATATATATTTTTTGGCTCTGATAAATTGACATAAAAGTAGTACAGATTGTTTTGGTATTGGCATTTAAAGTTCAATATGTCATCTCACTTATACAGTAGCATACACTACACTCTCCAGAAGTAACAGCTGCACATAAAGAGCGTCTAATTAGTGAATTCAGTTACTTTAAAGTATACCTATTGATGGTTTAGTTAACCATACACAAACAGCTTGTAGGATTTCCTTAGAAAAGCATTGCTAAAAGAATGGGATGCTTTGTAGCAGCTGCACTTTGATCAGTATGCTCAATGCAAGCACTGATTAAAAGGGTTTAAATCTTAAAACCCATGACTTTGGGCTGTGGACCATTGAGACTGCGTTCTCTGGAGTGACCACCCTGGGTATGTGCTTCAGTCTTGTTTTGTGAGCAGTCTGAGTCCATGATATGTAGATAATTCCAATCAAATCCTTATCACAGTTTTGCAACATCATGTGTGAAACCTGTGTGAAGCAAATGACGGGAATCTTACTGTTAATATATTTTATTCAGACGCATGTAGTACTGGTCCTGCAGATTAGATGACTGCTGTCTGTCACCCGTTATAAAACCATCATACATTGGAAGGTTGTGCTCAGTATGTCAATGCGAATGTTTTCAGACATCAGGGTTATAGTACTGATGCAGTGCATGTCTACAAGATTATACCACATATCCAGTGGTCTTACTGTTACTGGAGTGGGTAGACCAGTTGCTGCTAGGTGTGATAACGGGAACATGCGCGTCATTGTTATTCTAAACCTGTTTTGTTTTTACGTCAGAACGGCGGACCAATCACTGAGAAGCACAGCAACACTTCTCTATGATGACGTAAAACCTCGGTAACTGCATTTAATTCACAGCAATTCAATGTATGTGGATTATTTTTAATAGTAATAAATAAATGTAATAAACTCACCAGGTAGTAGTAAATATCAATGCATATGTGTAACCTTATTAAAACAACACTTCATTCATACGATGATCGCTTCCGTTTCCGGGTAGTCGCTTCAATCTGCCATATTCCGTCGATTTCTCGCAACCGGGACTTCAGCAGCGCCTTTCTGTACGTTGTACGGGCTCTTTCCCGGGGGATGGTCTTCCATTTAACACTGATAAAATAGACAGAGAGACGCAGGGAAAGGCTGGTGATTGTGTGAGGAAGCGTTAGAGACAGAAAGGCAGAAATGACGACGCGTTCGGAGAGGGAGAAGGCTCAGAAACTGAATGAGCAGCATCAGGCCATCCTGTCCAAAATGCTCCGGGAGGAGGACAACAAATACTGCGCCGACTGCGAGGCGAAAGGTAAGCGCTGTAGCCGAGGAGTCAGCTGTGTGTGTCCGCTTTGTGGGGTTTAGTGAACGTCTCGGTGTCAGTCGGCGTTTTGGTGCCGCATTAGCCTACGTAGTCATTGACTCTCTCGGTTTAGCGCTAGTCGGTTAGCCAGCCAGCTAACAGCCGTGTCTCAGCGGGCTAGCCGTGCTAAAGGCGGCTAGCGAACCGTCGGTGTGTTAATAGAGAGAGAGAGAGAGAGGGGAGTGCAGCCTGTCAGTCTGTGGAGTGCCCTTGAACGATGAGTTATAATTTATGCATGAATGGAAAACGTGTCTGGAAGTGATAATTAGACGATTCCTCTTCCATTATGTTGAGCATTCGTATAAAGTGAAACCTTCCTCACTGACAACAAGTGACGTGTTAACCCGCAAACCACATCTTACAGTGACACCTCGGTGTTAATCTGTTACTAATGATATGATGTGAAAACTAGCATCCGGTATACGGACACGGTTTAGTCGACCCAAAACTAAAATGTGGATATGGTTGCATTGACAGATACCTGTTCCGTTACACTTTCACTAATCACAGGGATTTTCGTTCCAGCTCACAGTTTGCTGCTACTATCAGTATTAGGGATCTTGTGAATAGTTCTAGTTTATTTAGAGGAAGTGTAAGATGACTCATCTGTGATGCTCCTAACTTCTCAGGTGCAGGCAGGCAGGCTCTGAGTTCTCTCTGGTTGAGCTGTTTGAGGGATCTTAGGTAACATGGGATTTCATGAATATTTCATTGTGGAACTTCAGTCCTGAAAGAGCAGATTTGTTTTGTTTTCGTGGGCTTGTGTGTTGAGGAACAGAAAAAGTATAGAGTGTAAGCTCCTGCGCCACATCCTGCAGTTTGGTTTTCAGTTAGGTTTGGTATAGTTTGGAGCCATCATGAAACACCATCTACGGTACTTTGTGTATTGACATTTTTCTTTTTATGCATGGCTCAGGTACAGGATTTGATGCGTTATCGAGATTAGGGCTGGAGGGAAATCAATATAGCATAGTATCGCAATATAATCCGAATAATCAGGTAATCAGTATTTTGTCATAGAGATGTACAGTAAGTTTTTAATTACAGTGTTAGTCAGAATGTCTGCTCCATAGTCCCATGTGGCTGCAATAAAAATGATGGTGATGAACAGAATGAAAACTTTCTCATTAGCTCAAACAGATGCTGACAAATTAGCAGTTGACTAGATAATAAATCATGTTAACACAGTACACATCATCACAGTACTCTACATAATGTTTTTTATTTCACCAATATCATGTCATTACTTAAATATGTTGATATTGTAGGGCCATTGGAGATTCCCTCCCCTAGTCTAGAGGTTATCAGTTACCAGCCAAGTACCAACCAAGATAGAACATACTCTGTTGCTTCTTTGTGCTCATGTGTTCTGAGACAAAATCTTCAAACTTTGTGTCATCAGTTATTCTTTAAATGTGAGCGAGATGTTGTATTCAGAGAATGAAAGTTTGCATTCTCATTTCCTCACTTGCCTCACTTGTTTTTTGTTCACTTCCTCCATTTTCGTAGAACATAATTTGTTGAGAAGCAGAGCAGTGTTAGATTGGGCTTAAGTTTAGATGATTTTAGATGATTTTAGATGATTCCTCATAGCCCTTTATAGGTCTCTTTCTTTCTTTCTTTCTTTCTTTCTTTCTTTCTTTTTCTCTCTCTCTCTCTCTCTCTCTCTCTCTCTCTCTCTCTCTCTCTCTCTCTCTCTCTCTCTCTCTCTCTCTCTCTCTCTCTCTCTCTCTCTCTCTAAAAATATTTTTCTCATTATTTGTGATTATGGTACGGTGACACAGGCCTCTTTATTCACATGTTGTCCCACTGTTAATCTCTTTAAAGCATTCCTGGCTGTAAATTCAGTTTAGTTGTACTGAAGCCTTTTTATGCTATTCAGCAGTTCACCCTTATAATTGGGTCTGTGTTACAAACAGAGAGAGAGAGAGAGAGAGCGTGCAAGGTGTTGAGCTAAGTTCTATGATGAGTTCCAGGACCAGTTCACTGTTGACTCAGTAAAGAAGTGCTGCTGTAATTTGTAGCGTAGAAATCACTGTCTCTTTCAGCTCACCTGCTTCAGAGACAGACCCCCAGTTTTCATCTCTGGTTTCTGTTTTGTCTGAGAAAGAGAAAACAAACTGTTTGGTTTCTGTAGTGTAGTTATGCACTGTCCTGTCTTACTGTCTCAAAACCACTATGTGTGTGCAACTAAGTGTGCCTTGTGCACTGTGTTATAGCCTAAAGAAGTCCTCTTTATAGGCATAACAACGATCATTTACAGCCTCTGGGGCCAGGTAAGCAGTATGCTCTCTGGTCTGACTGGTTAGCGTATCATGTGTAAACACCTGCTGATACTGGCTGTTTCTTGAGATTGAGCTTACTGTGTGGTGGACTGATTACTGGCTTAAAGCAGGAAAGACGGGCTGACATGCAGTGCTGTCGCCCAGATAAACCAAGATGGGTGTATGGCATTAGCAGTGTTGGGTTGTGTTGTGGGATGTGATGAGATACAGTGAACAGCCATACATGACTGAGCACAGTTGATCTGTTTTAATATAAACTCGTATACAAAAATATGCAGACATACCTCCTAATGGCTTCAGTTTAGAACTGTGTGTCAGGAACTTCATAAATTGGGCTCCCATGGCTGAGCAGTCACTATGTGCAATGCCAGTGTATCCCCAGAAGAGTGGAGACTGATAAAGCCACCAAAAAAAGACAACTCTGTTTTGATTGGTATGTTTTGGATATAGGTTGTTCGGCAAGCTCATACAGGTGGGATAATCAGGTATCCACATATGTTTGGATACTGTGTACGTATTCAGACACACACTAGAAGACCTAGGAGAGAGTTGTCAGTGAGTGCCACCTTTGCTTAATTATCACTTTTGGTGTGATAAGAATATAAACAATAAATTGCAACTCTATTATTTTTTCTTGGTCTTCTTAATTTTCTATGCATGCCCACACTTACTTGTAGACTCTTGGTTTTGCCTTGTCCTCTAATGGGTGTCCCTGCGAGTGTGACTCACAGGTTACATCACAGGTGGTCCCTGCCTTAGGCTCTCACTACTCCTGTCACATGCCTGTTGCCTAGCAATTAGTATAAGCCCTGTATCGCTTCAGGGCAGTTGTGTTAGTGCAGGGGGTTACTAAATGATTTTAATAAGGTCATGCGTTCAGGAAAGACTGGATTGCCTACACCTACACCCATCTAAATATGCTGCTTAATTTTAATAATGACCGAAGCTCTTAAAGCCCAAAGAATGGGGAGATCTTGGACACAAATTTTAGACAGAATGTGTTTATATATAAGCTTTATTTAGTGGATTTATTCATTATTCATTTGCTAATTGTATTGCTGATAAGCTGTATGTGCTTCTTTTGCCAAATCGTCAGCCCATATAAGGGCAATGCTGCCAGCCTGAAAGCTTGTCTCTCTGAAGGTCTTTCTGAAGGCCTTAAAGGAATCCTCCAGTACTTTCATATTGTTGATTATCATTGGCAGTAAACTTAAAGTAAATAAGCAGAAAAGCAATTGATTTAAAATGCACATGGACACATGCTTTAATACCTAGTTGAAGTATCATTTGAGTCAGTGCATTTTCCTTTTAGTTTCTAAGCACTGTAATATTCTATGGTAATCAACAGTGTGCTGTAGATGCAGCAGGTTAGGTTAAAGAACATTTATAATACTCCTTTACAGTTTGTGTTGAAAGATGAATAAATGATTGTTTGTAGTCATATTAATAACATTTAAATGATCAGAACCGTATAATGTTTGCTTTTGGTTTAAACCTCTGCCATGTTTGATTGTGTACTTGTACACATAGTATTATAATTGTTATCTTATGATGGCACCGGCAATAAGGATTGTGTTATGAGGTGATGTCACCCTGTAACAGATAAAAGGGATTTAAAAGACGTGTTTTAGGCAGCTGAGAAAAATGATTGCAAGTTCTTATAGGAGATTTTTTTTCACTCTGGGGCCGTCTTTCCACCCATACAAGACTATCTCTATGAATGGGGATTCAAAAAATATCTCTGAATGAAATATGTAAAACAGTCAATTGACCAAAAAGCATGTTACCTGAGGTCTCTACCTATAATGTTTTTATTTTTTTTGCTGTGATCATTTGCAGTGTAAAAAAACTACTGAAGTCAGTGGTGTTGAATGAACTACACTTCTTATTTATCTTCAGTGTTATTGGTTTTTGCTGGCTTTTTAAGCCTTTCTTGTTTGTTTTGTTGGAGATCCCGGTCTAAGATATGCGTCCTTCATATTTGAATACTTGCTCTGAAAGGAATATATTGATTGTTCTGTAGCTTGAGGTCCTTTTATTTCTTGTAAAGCCCCTCTTCTATGTTTAGGGTATTATCTTCAGACTATAGCAGGTCTAAGAATTTTGATCTGCCCCCTCTAACTTGTTTTCACTGTGTCTTGCAGAATAGCCTGTTGTTTTTCCCCAAAGCCTTGTTTGCTTTGCTGTTTTGGAGAAGTAGGCTTATATACTGTCCCCTGTGAGTGCTTTTTAGTGTCTTGCAAATAACACAGGGGGATGCGCTTTTTGTCATTAAAACCATATTTCCCCCTCCAATTTCCTTTATCCCGGCCTAGTGTAAGCTGTTTAGCACAAAGGCATCGCACAATACACTCACCCACTGTTTCAGCTACAGAACCGATAGGCCTATTATTTTCCCAAGGAAGTAACATGCTACCATGTTGGCACCTCCCTCTGTATTGTTGAAAACCAGCTTAACCTGGATCATTGGAGATTTGTCAGCATTCTCAGCATTGGCAGGATAGCACACAACTGGGTTTTTGTGGTTTGTTAGGCTGCATATTTGCTGACTGTAATAAATTGTGACTGTGATTGCAGTATCGTTCTAGAGGCTAATAATGCTCTAATGATTAACATATTCTACCTTAGAGGAAAAGGTTTGTAATGTCAGTTTCTGTTGATTTTCTCTTCTCTTTGCTTACAGAGAGCGGGATCCTTTCTGTTCAGTCTGAACATGTTAACAGCTGTGCAAAACTCTTGTGAAAGCGATGAGCTCATACTAGTACTGGAATGTGGGTGCGTAGTAAATGCTGAGCTGCCCTGCAACTCATTTGATGGGGAGTGTATTGCATACACTGTGCATGTATACACTGGGTAGGTTTCACAGTAGGATAAAATACAGTGTACTGTAAATTAGGAAACCCATGGGGATAATAATTGTTTATGTATAGGTGTTCAGTGATGTGAGATTTTTCATGTACGCATATCTGTCAGGGCTGATGGTCATGCAGATGTTGATGCCGATACATACAAATTCATAAAATAGCAAAATTGTGGAGATCTAGATCTGCCTAGAGTAACTTTGCAAAGGAATGCAGCATTTATTTACAAGATCTATTTACAAAATCTATACAGTGCAGCTATTATAGTATACATCCCGGCACCAATAAGGACATTGAGCTTCATTTTGTGGTATAAAGAAATAGTAATATTTTAATGTCACATACATGTTTGGACAACCTATATTACACTGTATATACACTGTTATACCGGCCAAAGGAAACAATGAAAGTTGTGGTGTCCACCCCTAACATAAAAGACAAGGCAATGCACAATCTCTACTCCATAATGTTAGCATCAAGCTGTTTACTTACCAATATAGAGGAAACTTTGTTCATCCTCAGTTTTGCAAACAAGCTCATGGTTTGTTTCCATATCACTTTATTTATTTGTTTATTTGCTGCTCAATGTGGTTTGTTGGAATGGTCACTTGCCAAGAGCTTCAGTCTTTGTTACATTTGCAGATCCTTTCTTTGGCACTGTAGGGGCAGTGCTAATTCTTCTTCATCTTAATTTGTATTTAATGTATTTAAGGGTTTATTAACATGGCGGAACACACCTTTTCCCCTAACACAATATGTAGCCATATTACAGATTTATTTCTTCACATTATGTTGATTTAATTTGAATTAATTTTGGAATCTTTAAACAAATTGCTCTTTTAATCACCACAGGGTACTGATGCTGAGAAACGTGTAGTGTGATGTAATTTATAGATCCAGCAGTGGATCTAGATGCCTGTTTCTGGTTCCTAGTTATAGAAATAAAAATCATATGTTAAAACACTGTAGTCATTCTCAAAAAGTCACACATGCACTTTCTACATTGCTTAAAGAAATATGGTCTGGAGAAGCAACTCCTCAGAAGGTGTCCTCATTAGAGGATTCACAATGTGATCTAGCTGTGTCTGTTCTACTGTACCTGACACATCTGCCCTTCAGAAGATTGTGGCAGAGGCAGAGAGGATTATAGGATGTGACCTACCTTCCGTCAGTTAGACTCACACAATGTGCTGTCCTAATAAAGCCAAATCCAATATTTAAGATTCCGAACACCCCTGCCACACGCTACTTTCACTCTGGCAAATGGTATTGCCTCAAATAGGGTGGCACAGTGTTGTTTTTAATTTGTTAATCATTATCTCAATATTGACCTATGCAGTAGTGATACTGCAGAGGACTGCAGTATGCAAATGAGCCAATTGTGTGCTGCTCTGAGCGTTCTGATTAATCTCGGATCAGTACACTGTGCATGTTTTAATGACTCGAGGCATTCATATGATCAACAAACATGCATTTTCATTCAAATAATGTGCGATTGTATAATCACAGTGTATGGAATTTTTGTCAGTAGTTTTTTTTATATATTGTAAGGCAGCCACTATATATATGTATGTATGTATGTATGTATGTATGTATGTATGTATGTATGTATGTATGTATGTATGTATGTATATATATATATATATATATATATATATGTGTGTATGTGTATGTATATATATATATATGTATATGTATATGTATGTATATATATATGTATATGTGTATGTATATATATATGTATATGTATATGTATATATATATATATATGTATATATATATATATATATATATATATATATATATATATATATATATATATATATATATATATATATATATATATATATATATATATATATATACATACATATACATATACATATATATATATCTCTATCTCATAATTAGTGTATAGTATTTTGTTCGTATTAGGCTGCCCTCTTATGGTATGGTCGTAATGCATCCCTGAAATTGTCATACTTTATATGTCACAGTGGTCAATTTACATTTAAATGAATATCAGCATATAGGCAGCTATATACACAGCCTGGTAAACTGGTGTGGGAAAGCTGGTATAAAAAGCCATTGTGTGAGAACATACATGCTGTGTATTCTCCCTGGAGAGAACAGAGAATGGAAGTGAGAATGGCCTTTTGGCCACGCTTCCAGAACAAAGTGCTGAACACAGGTTATTTCTCGTTGGGCACACTGTTAAAGACAATAGAAGGCTTTTCTAATATCGTCGTCTTCTTGCCTCAGCAGGTTTGTGGGGCCTGCTAGCCAGCTGTCAGTTCCTCCCCCTGCTTAAGAAAATGGATTGTGACTTTAAGCGATTTGACTCTTGAAAGTGGAAGCCTCCTGTCTTTGTTAAAGGTCTGGTGACTAATGTATTGGAATGCATTTAGAGGTTCCCGCTTTGTTCACAGAGGCGTCAGATGTTGTGAGGGGAACGCTGCATTAGTGCGGAATGTCGTATTGAAGGTGTTAGTCCAGGATTTTATTTGAGAACGTGTCTTCAAATTTGAAACTTGATCAAGAATGTGGTGAGATCATTTGTATCAGAGTTGTGCAGAGGTGACCTGCAGAACTGGCCGCTAGGAGGCAGCAGAGCACTGCCAGGGTTTTTCCTCTAAGCCCTTCACGCCTGCCCTTTTATTTCCACCTGTGTGTGTGCAATAGGGCAGTTTAAGGTTGTTTTTCGTGTAAGGGGCAAAGGAACATCACTCTGGCCCAGACTTTGCCTTCTGTTGGCTTGCCTGTCTGGCCAAGTGAGCAGTCCCTGTGCTGAGACCTTTAACAGCTCTTCCTCTTTCTCTGTGTCTCCCATCTCACCTGTCCCAGGCCTCTTGGTCTCTTAGGTAAAGCTGTCTTGTCCAGCCACAACGTTGATTAAGGCCACCTTTAAAACATTTTTAAATGGAGCTATCTGTATATTAGTCTGTCTTAAAGATAGCTGGGATCAGTTGCTGTAGATGAGTTAACTCTAATCGTAGTTGATTAAAAATATAATATAATGTTGGCTGATTTGCACAGTTTCTGTTCTTAGACTGTCATCATTTAATTGTTGTGTAACAACAATAACTGTAATTTAAGTTTGCCCTTTAAAGTTGCCATAGAATGGCAAACTGTTTTTACTTTAGCATAGCTGAATAAGGAGAGTTCACTACATACCGAAATGACACACTGTGAAGCTTAAACACTGTCTCTTCCTTTAAATACAGATCTTACATTTGTAAAAGAGGGTGGTGGTAAAATGGGCAGCTTAAAGTCCTAGGCTGTTTCCCCAGAGACTGTTTCTCCTCTACTTGTTAATGTTCACACATTCCAAAATTGGATAAGGCAGACTATGTGGAGTAATCTGCAGTTCCAGGCTGTGAAGGTGATGCTGCCATTTTTTCATACCCTTTCCAAAAGACATAACTGTTTGCAGGTATGATTGATGCTCATTTTTAAATGAGGCACAAGTTGGCTTAGTGTTTGTAAACAAATGTTCAGTTCCAACTGCAGCACCATTTAAAGTGAAACAGAAAGTTCAAAACAAGCCGGTGAACAGGAACCTAGCTTTAGCTCCCACAGTCTGAATGTGATGAGGTCAGTGGTATTTTGTGTTGCCTCTTGTGTTTGTGTACAGTTATGCTTGCCTGTTATACTTGCCTGTTGTGGCTGTTCCAGCATCATCTCTAAAAAGGAGGCAAAGCCTGCTGAGCTCACTCCTGAGTATGCCGAATTGCCAACGACTAGCTCAGGGGAGGGTTAAGTAACACCTGAAACCTTTTGATTGAGAGCAGTTGGTAATTAATAAATGTGCTTACTGTAACTGTACTTGCTTTTACTGGTAAGAGATCATTCAGGTCTGAAAGGATTGTGTGGTTTTCTATGATGTTGGGACTTACTTCCTCTGCAGCACACCTCTGTTAAACTGAATGGTTTGTTTCAGGTGTAGAAGGGGTGGGGCTTGACTTATAAGAGGGAGGGAAAGGGCTAGGGTGGGATCTTGGCTCTGATGTAAAAGGACAGGAATGGGAATTGAGCTAATACGGGAGAGGTATATGACTGTGCACTGATACTTGCCTGTGCTGACTAGAGTAAGGAAGTATACTTTTAAAGCTCATTTGGTTTTTATTTGTTCGTTTTCCTCACTTTGTGTAAGTAATTGTCACCGTGGGAAGGTATCTGCCGCACTTATCCTCTCTTTCCCGCTACCTCTGTAAACCATAACTTACCTGGTGACTGTGCGTGTTCTGCTGTTTTGCTGCTTGAAGCTGATCATTTAAAACTGAAAGTTTTACAGTAAGTAACTAATTTTATTTTCTTTGTGTTGATGTCGAAATCGAAAGCAGTTTGTTAGTATAGGAGACGTTAGCTACTAGTAAGCTCCAACTAGCTAGCTTTAGCATAGCTTAATAGTCTTAGGTTTTTATTTTTCATTTCACTAGTTTGACATCTTTGTTTCTGTGTGGTCCTTTTCTCTTTGTCTTACCAAAAAAGGGAAACAGCTCATTACATTCTAGGGCCAAATTACAGGGGGTTCTCCACAAAGCCATACAACCCCAACCAAAGCCACAAACCTTTTATTTAGACATAAAAACAATTTAAAGTATTGTATAAATGTGTTATCTGACACCTGCAAATGAATAGCGTAAGTGTGAAGTACTGTTGCACATTGTAATCGTTTAGTACTTGAAGTATGGAAGCTAGTGCAGTGTAAGGATTTCATTGTACAGTGCAACTGCTTGTTTCTCTCCATATGACAAACGCTTGAATCTTGAGTCAGAAATCAAAGCATTACATTTGGCACTAAACACATGAAACAACATTTTTTAGCTTTTATTTAGCATTAATGTTTGTAGTGTAACCATCCAAAAAATGATCAAACCAAGAGCACTGCAATGCTGAAGTCTAATATAGTCAAACACTGTTTTATGTAATCCACACGGTGGCAGCACTCAGTGACATCATAGGAAAGACCAGAGAGATGGGGACAGTCTTCTCTCTCTCTCTCTCTCTCTCTCTCTCTCTCTCTCTCTCTCTCTCTCTCTCTCTCTCTCTCTCTCTCTCTCTCTCTCTCTCTCTTTCTCTTTCTCTTTCTCTCTCTCTCTCTCTTTCTCTTTCTCTTTCTCTCTCTCTCTTTCTCTTTCTCTTTCTCTCTCTCTCTCTCTCTCTCTCTCTCTCTCTTTCTTTCTCTCTCTCTCTCTCTCTCTCTCTCCCTCTCTCTCGCTCTTTCTCTCTCTCTCTCTCTCTCTCTCTCTCTCTCTCTCTCTCTGGAATAGCAGGCTCTAATTTCATGCTCTGGTAGTCCTCTCTCTGTGAGGCTGAACACTGTTGTCACTCACTTGGACTCCACTGCCATCTTTTTGACTCTTTGACTCTGTGTGTGTGTGTGTGTGTGTGTGTGTGTTTTCAAATGCCTCGTGAGAGGAGAGAAGCTTTGTCAACAGTGTAACCCCCACCCCCTTTGTGTCAGCTAATTCTCTCTGGATCTTTTTGAATGGTTTTTATCTTTAATTGAAGTCTTAATTCATTTGGTGGCTTTGTAGTATGTGGTGTCATGTGTCTGAAGCAGGCTTATGAGGAGCTTTAGAGCTTGTGGAAAATATTTATTGTATTTATTTAATATTTATTTAATATTTATTTTCTTCTAGAACTGTTTGGATTTTTGTTGTTTTTTGTGAACACAGGGCGGTAATCTCCTTATGTTTAGGAAATTTGAAGACAGACTTGAATGTGACACCACGTCAAATACAGTTAAGCCACACATAGTTTCATTTGGATCTGCAATATCACAGCGTAAGTCAGACATGCATCTTTTAGTGTGGTATGATAAATGTAGATCGCACAGCAAATACTACAAGCTTTGTAATAAATGATCTGTTTCTACATCTGACACCCGGTCTCTCATTACTGCATTTTGATACATGATTAATATGCTTATGTCCTGTTGTTTGTGGGATATGGTGTAGTGTTACACAATTATGCAAATAGAAGGTGTTCATGTACAGGAGGAGGAAGTGGCTTTTGATAAACAACTATGAAACCAAATTCATGTACCTCTTTTAAAATTGTGAAAATGGGGAAATCTGAGGAGCAGGTGGTATAAAGTTACATTATGTCTCAGACAGCTGTGCAGGTTTTCTTGTAAGTTACCAAACCTCATGTCACTAGTTTTTTCATGGATCTAAAGAAATAAGGTTGGCACACTTTGTAAATACCCAAAAGCAGGAACAGCCAAGAAAATATTTCTGTAACTGGGATAACCATAGACACTATATTGTATATAGATGCATTTGTACCCCTCAGGTATAATAACTTCTTAGGACCGGCGAAGAAGAGGCAGGTGTTATAATCATTTCAGGTATGCGTTTAATTAGAGAACCTCAAAAGAAGAGTTGAAAACTTCCTAGATTGTTTGCTGAACATAACTCTTCAGGATGTTGTTCAGCACTGCCTGAACCTAAAGTGTCTGGTAAATGCGTACAGTGTTATGTTTGGAGAAAACCGTGCATGTCATACCAGCATCCAATTGCCGTCCCAACTGAGAAGCATGGTGTTGGGAGTAACCTGGTGTGAAATGATCGGTAGGAGTCTATTTGTTCACAGTATCTTAAAATATTTAGATTCAATTTTATTAATGTGACTTGAGCTGAAAATTAGTCAGCCATAAAGACAGTGCACAAAGTGCCTGTTTTGTCAGCTGGCAGTCAAGTTTGATCTTTTGGTCTGTACTTATCAATGCTAAACGAGAACATTTGCTGAAAAATATTAAAAATATATATTTATGTTTTTTGTTTATTATTATTTTTTGTTAATTCTTCTATATCTTAAGTGCTTGGCCAACTCTGCGCTTATTTTCAGTATTGCAGTACTTCTGCTGCTGACCGAGTGGGTAGACAAAGAAGTACTGACAGAAGTCAATTATGGACTATTCGATAATACAAGGAGTCAATAAGCTTAAAATTATGCACATATTTAAGCCATTATTAAGTTGATGATTAATCATGATGAAATGCTCATGTTAAGTCGTATTGCTGTGACTGGCCAATATGGACCATAGGAACATTAAATGGTCATCAGTAGTCCAAAATAATACATTAGTTTAGTACCTGTTGTGCTACTGAGTCACTGTGTTGTTTTTATGGCTGAGCTGGGTATTTTGTTATCGCCATGGTCTGGATTTAGCACTTAGAGATGGTCTTCAATAATGCTGGTCTCATTGCCAAGACACTCAAGGGTCCTTGCTGTCGTCTGCTTAACTCTGACTCATATCCCCCAGCATGCTGTGTAGTGTGGGGTCTGTAGCATCGGCTGCTTTTATTGGCCCTGTGCTGTAGTCTCTTGTGAGCGCAGCCAATCAATAAGCACTGACAGAACCTGCTTAAAACAAGCCCTATGAGAGGGCTGCAGCAGGAGGAGACAGATGGGTGCCCCAGGGAGAGTGATTCATGACTGTACTCTGAGAGAACATGGAGACTTCCCTCCATCTTTTGCAGCTATAGTAAAAATGCTTAAAGGGCCATTGCAACAATTTTCCAAAAAAATCTGCATAATTAATAATTAAAAGATTATTATTCTTCAGAGCTGTTCAAAGTCGTCCGATGTATCTCCAGTGTAGATAGGCTTAGAAATGGTTACGGTTTCAGCTTTGTTTTTGTCACATGATGATGGCAAAATTCTGTTGTTTGAGTGCTTAAATCAAAGTTAAGAAGTGAATATTCAAAGCTTAATGGGGGTGGGGTTATTAATGTGTATTAATATATAAAATATATAGAGTCACAACTTAATGATGTTGCAATGCAAATATCTGAATTCCAGAATTAACAATACCTACCAAACGAATGAATATTTGAGTACTTGAGTTCATTCCTAGAGAAAAATCAAAATCTAACAGTGATTTTCTGACCTTCATTAGCTCTGTAGTGTCTCTTTTTAAGACTAAAATGTTTCACCGAAAGTCATAATTTGATTGATACCGTACGCTGGGATAAATTCCAGTGCTTTTTGGTCACCAATAAGAAATGCTTGGGAGTTTTAGTTTATCACAGCATTCAGTGTTATAAAAGTCGCATACTTCATTGTTTATTTTATTCAGCTGTCACATCTCCCTTACCTGAATGTTACCTCTCTTACCTCAGCTGAATTTTTGCTAATCATATGCTTTTCCCTATATGCCCCCAACACTTTAATGGCCGCCGAAACAGTAGTAGTCTCATTTACCCCTCCCTAGCAAACCCTACTTGTGCCAACACTCCCTCTGGGTGTGTTAGCTACTTCTCCTAGCCCTGATTCACTTGTTTAAAAATCATTATAATTAAGTATCATGTAAAATAGATGTGACTGTCCCATATATGTTCATACCATGTACACAAATTTTCATAGCAGGTGCACAAATGAGCAAAGAATGATTCAGGTTTGTCTTGTGATACGTCAATATTTGATGTATCAATTATGAAATCTTTCAAATCATGCTGTATAAGCTTATCCTGACAGTTTCTTGTTTGGTTAGTTTACTGCATTGCAATGCCAGATACAATCATTCTCTCTCAAACTCCCTCTCATGCTCTCTCACTCTCTGCTGCTGTTGATGCAATGTGCATTCAGTGTTGGTATCTCTCCTCTCACAGTTATTTTTCAGATAAATCCACTGCACTTCACATCTCAGTCTCTGTCACGCTTGGTAACAAGCAATACAGATGTGTTTGTAGCTCTCTCCTCATGCTTCGTTTGCGGATATATTTATGTGTGTTGACAGGAGGCTGGTGAGTATCTGAAATATGGTTGACAAGAACAGCAGAACCGAATCATAGCGTTCCAGTACATTAGACCCCTACCAACAGCAATTAGCTGCATTAATGTGTTGGGTGCTCTCACACTTCCTGCACATTAGGCCTTGTCAGAAGGACAGCCTGTTTGGCTTCACTATGACACATGCCTATGGTTCAGCCTCATGGCCTCCCTGTGACATGCCAGTAGGTTGCCCTGCTTATGTCTGTCAAACATGCATGTATTTTACAGACTTTGGATACTCAGTGGTGTCTCTGATTGAGTTCTTCTACAGACCCTTTTCACCTATGGGAATTTGACATGGCGGAAGTCGTCATAGTAGGGAGAACAACAGCGGCAAGTGTTTATGAATTAGAATGTAGAGGTCTTGCATATTCTTTTCATCCCTTTCCCCCATCCGATATTTACCTGGGCATTCTTTTGGTTGATAAGTTTTGTTTTCAGAGAGCAGCAAACTTGACCAAGTGTACAGTAAAAGCAGGCTGTTGACACTGGGTTGGTAAGAGGTTTAGATTTGATGACGGTAAAAGTGGCCTGTGATCAGAAGACAGAAAGTGGAAAATATTGGTAGGACAGTTGCTAGTTAATGTTACATAGATGAGTCTTTGAACAGTGTGCTTACAAAGGAGCTCTGATCATGTGCTAAATAACATGATCATGAGACTGGGGAAAATTTGAGACCAATATGAAACCAAATCACACAATGGGAGCAAGAGACAATTACTCCCAGCCTGGGCAACATTGACTAGCTGAGGTTACTGTAGCTGATCTTACTGGTAACTAGTTGTAAAGTTCTTAACTTGCCTTTGCAGGTGAAAAACAGTTAGACATTGTAAAGCTTGCTGCTCTTTGAAACCGGAGAATGAAAAGTTATTTAGTGTTCTCTAGTTCATTTGAAATGTCAGATAAGGAGACTGACTGCAGTTTTGCTTACCTAGATAGCAGCAGATGCAAGATGCAGAAGGAAGAAACTTTTGTAAAGCGAAGCAACCTAAAGTGTTTAGCCGGTTTTCGTAATGAATAGCCAAGTTCATATTGTCCTGCTAAAATGGTAGTACAAGTTCAGTTTCATCAAGAGTGAAGTAACTTTGATAGGACATGTATCTTTTTCAAGATTGAGGATTTGGCAAGTTTTGTGTGTGCCTTATGCTAATCTAGAATAAATGTATTCATGACTGATATGAATTGGTTATCCCCATTATCTAGCCTGCTGTCTTCATTTGTCTCTGTCTCTCAGCTCTTTTATGCTGCACATGCTATACATGGACCCACGCCCAAAGTACTTTATTTTCTGTTTTATTAGACTACAGCTTTTTTTGTAAGACGTTAAAATAGTTGTTTTTTTGGGGGGTGCGGGTGAAAGTTTATCCCCCAAATCTATTTAATCCGTAATTACAGTTTTGTAGAATGTACCACATGAATTATCAAAAACGGTTTGAATCCTGATCTCAGAATATAAAAATAATAATAAACCTTAAAATATGTAAATCAAACAGTACGCAAAATACAACTTGGCATTCAAGGGATCCCATTTTGACTTACTAGTGTGTGGTGCTATCTGTGCTGATGCCAGACTTTGGTGGAAACTAAATGTTTACTTTAATGTCTCTTTTTTGAAAATTTCCAATTTGGTTTTGCGTTTCTCCACACAGAGATCTTGTACATCTATGTTGTCTTTGGCTTAGAATTTATATATATATATATATATATATTTTTTTTTTGTTTTATCTCTTGGTAAACTGGGCAAGTTTTAACATTTTGAAGTTTTTCAGCGGTATCCTGTAGACAGTAGCAACAGTCAGATTACAAAGGGCCGTCTGGGTAAACTAGTATTTTACAGCGCTTCCTTGAGGCACTGCTCTGCCACTAGTTAAGAATGCCAGAGAACAGATTCCTGTTGGTTGTGAATATAGCAAACAATTATTTCTTCTTTTGTTTGTCTTCTATTTTTTTTTTTTTCCCTAATGGGCATCATTCTGTCACAAGTATATATGGTCAGGGACCCCCCAAGAATTCTGATTTTGAGACATTCAGGGGAGGGGGTCATTAATTAGGGTATTTTTCTTGTATTTTGCACATTGCATACGCATAAGCACACTTGTGACAGTTAGATGTGTACATGAGTGGCAAATCCACAGAGTAACTGTATATTTGCTGTTTGTTGCCAACTGTATGTTATTAATGCCTCAGCAAGCAAAAACACTGAGCTGCAAAAACATGCAGCTGAGGTGCTCTATTAAATGAGACTGTGGTGGAGGGAACGGGGTGAAAAACTGTTGAGTTGCACTCATATCACTGTCTTTCGTGGATGCTATAGCAACAGTGGAATTCTTGGAAGAGTGTTCAGCCCCCCTACCATTTCCCCCAAACCAAGATCCGGAACAAGCCGTCTGTTAAGACAAAAGGTGGGGGGGGCATTCACAAGGAACAGCTTTGATAGTGCCAGTGTCTGACTTGGCCAACAACAGAGCAGTTTTTAGGTTTTGAAAAGGTGCAGATTGAGATAAATGTGTGTTTTTTCACTGACACCGATGTGTAATGATTTATTTTCCCTCTCCCTCACCTTTTTAATCGGAAGAGAAAATAGAAGCTTTTAAGGAAATGGCTGAAGCACTTACAGAGAGCTCGGTGGGTGACCTGTGTGTGTGTGTGTGTGTGTGTGTGTGTGTGTGGGCACGCATGGGTGAGTGGGTGAGTGTGTCTCAGAGAAGGGCTGTTTTGACCGTGGGGGGTGTAGTGCCACAGGAGGAAGTTCCTGCTGCCTCACTTCCTGTTTATTGCCACATTGCTATTCCTAGTCAAATGTGCTTTGCCCAGTGACCTGTACTGGAGTGCACTCAAATGCACTGTAGATTCAAGCATGGCTTAGATTCACTGAGGCATGATATACTTACTCACACAACTACACACGCACACTTTCTCTTCTTCTCTGTCTCACTTTTTAATGGACACTTGATGACCTGTGGGAAACACTGAGGGCTGATATTTAGCATTAATATTAAATTATTTCTCAGTCATGTACTGGGTCATGTAAAGTCTTATGAATGGAGAATGGAAAGCGCAGCAGCTCTGTGTGTTTTATCGCATATAAATCAGTGTTGCAGTATTGCTAAAAGTTGCAGTGAAAGCATTTTATGGAATGCATTTAGCTCAGATCTTGTTAGCTCTATTTGGTGAATTAAAACGATCAGGTCATATTTCCAGGCTGCTGGGAATGTGCTTGTTTTAGATGTGCTGACATATTGGAGTTTGAAATGAACTCACAAGTATGTCATTGTGTTTGTCCAGTTCATGCTATTTTTAAAGTGGCAAATGAAAATACCAAGTGATGAATTGTTTACCTCTGCAGACTGGACAAAACCTGATGTTTTTTTTCTGTAAAAATCGCTTCTTGTAGTATTGTAATTTAAAATTGAATCGGAGCTCCTGCATCAATAAATATTGTATAGGCAGGTTCTTGCCAATACATGGTCTCATTAGTCTTGCAAGTGAGCAGCTGTAAATGCCCATCAGTCAAGACCTTCCTCTCCCAGCAAACACACACACAGACATGCTCACACACTTGCTCTTGCACACATTCACACAGCCTCAGGCCCAGGCTAGTCCTGTCAGGCTAAATTTAAAGAGACTGAATAATTTATTTAGGCTGTCTTTTAATTGAGTTTTAAAAGTAGTGCCACCCAGCTCCCAGACAGACGTTCTATTCCAGGTATTACACACTGTCCCAAATGTCATAATGTTATCTCCCTCTCCAGCTGCTGACTACAGCCTTGTGTGTTTTCTTAAGGGCTTGAAGATAGCAAGACTCAGCTATTCAGAATTAATTTCACTCACACATATGTATGTCTGTGTAAGGTTATAGGGTGTGGTTTTATTCTAGCCCAGTATCCAGGGTGCTCACATGCAATTAATAGCTGGATAGTTAACCACTTCTTGCTAGTGCGGTTTGACTGCAGCCGTGACCCACGTCTCTGCATCTGCTGGAGCCATCTGTGTGAAGGAAGCAAGAGAGAACAAAAGAGACAGAGTGTGTGCTCGTCTTGTCTGCAAGCACCAGTCTCCCTACCTGACACCAGAGATTGCCTTTCGTCCACACAGCCGTGTGGAGATACAAACAGATATAGGACAGGCTTGGTTAGGCTCATCTTGGCTTTGAGCCCCCGCTCTCCCTCACTACGCTGCTCACAGCCCACCCAGTCCGGCTTGTCTGAAGAAGAGGAGCAAAGAGAGGGAGACAGGCAGACAGATAGCGGGTGAAACTGGAATGGCTGGGGATCCAAGCTGCCATGACTTACAGACAGCAGCAAAGAATCTGCCTTCATTAGGGGCCCAAACATGGAGAAGTTCCAAAAAGCAGATGTGGTAGCAAGCACAGTTATAGAAGCTCAGTCTTGGTCAAATTGAAAAACATAATAGTGCAGTTCAGTACAAGTTGTGTTTGTATTATGATGCCATCTGTAATTTGGCCACGAAGCATTTAATTAATCTAGTAATGGACGTAACTGCAGACGTCGAACAAACTTTACCATCTGTGAGTTTATGACTGCTCAACTTGATATGAAGCCATTTCTCTGTGGCCTTTTCTGCTGAGGCCCTTTAAAATGGCCCGCTTTACTTGCTGTACAAGAGCTGGGTCATTATTTTAGTCTTGTTTTTTTCCCTAGACACTAAGAAGGTTTTCCCGATGTCTGAAATCTGATGCTGGGGTCTGAGGAGGTCTTAAAATATAGGATATCTACATGCATCTCTGAGCATGTTCAGCCAGTGCAGCTGCGTGGTTAGAACAATGTGATTTATGCGAGGGATGAAAATGTGTTAATAATAAGATCTGACTTCACCATATCTCCAAGATTAAAGTTCAGTTATGTTCACCTGTGTAAAGTATATCATATAAACAATATCACCAGACTTGAAGAGGCTTAGTTTCATAAGTACATGCTCTAATAGTTCAGTGCTACATTCCAAACCCTCTTCCCCATTCTTGCATGGTCAGGATTCAAACTCCTGATCTGCTTAAGGAAACATTTTGCTAGCACAGAAGATGCCTACAAATAACATTTAATTGCGATGATGACGTAGTGATGCCATCATAGGCACCCCGTGAATGTTGACAAAGTGAGCATTGATGTTTTTTCTGCAGTTTACCTCGGCAACTCTGTTGACTACTCTTTGCATGCCTGGTTCATAGTATCCCAGAGTGTGGTGGTGTCCCGGCAGTGCCTGAGGGGTCGTGCGCTCTCCCTGCACCAGACTGCTCTCTGTGACTAATGAAACCCCTTTAATGGTGGGTGAGTTCCGCAGCCCCTGCTGCGCTAGGAAGAGACACAATCTCCCAGTCTTTTATTGGACTAATAAACGTGGGTGGGTGGTGGTAAAAACGCATGCAGCCGGCTGGATAATAGTTAGGGTGGGGGGGGAGATAAGAGACTTGCAGCACCGTTCTCTCATTACTGCGTCTTCGCTTGAGTTTACACGACATTGGGAGCCTTATCACCCTGTTCGCTCTGTGTCCTCCTCTTTTGTTCACTGGGAGGAGAACAGTGGTGAGAGAGCCATTAATATCCTGAGTAATCGTGAAGCACTGTGTATGAGTTATGAGCTTAAAAAATGAAGAACTCTCACTGCACTGTTTGTTATGCTAATGACTCTTCCTGCATGTGTGTGTGTGTCTGCAAGAGGTGGCTGAGTGAGAGTCAATGGCTGGGTCATTGGTGTCTTTCCTCCTCTTCTGTTGCCTGATGGGCATTAAAGCCAGTGCCAAGCAGGGAAAAGGAAGAATACAGACGCCCCGCAATCACACATACACACACCAGTGCACACACAAACGCAATGGATACAGCTTTTGTGTGAGAGAGTGGGCGCTTTCTGAATTGAATGTGTCCTAAAATGGCTGACGGGTGTAGATAAAGCCAGAGAGGGCGGGTGAGCCGCAGAAATCCATTTCCCAGCAAGCCCTGTGATTTATAGCCCGTCAGCCTTAGCGCTCCTGCCAACGTCAACCGACCGGCTGAGAGCTGTCAGGACCACTTCCCCGTCCTGCAAGCCCCCCATGCTCTCGGCCCAGTGCTAGTATCGACCTTTTGCTACTCTCAGACTCTATATATCCTTTTAACCAAATCGAAAGTTACACAACCTTACTTTCTGCCAGAGTAAGGACTGTCTAGGCACCTGCACTAGTCGTGTCAAAGATACTGCACAATAGTGTCAATTACATTGTTGAGTCTTGACTTGTATCTTGACTCGACCTGTCACAAAGAGATACTTTCTCTGAGAGCTTTGATATTCTTTAATTTGTATGAGGCCTTGTCCTGAATGTGATTAGACATTATGCTTCTAGTATAGTAAATGGATGTTAAAGCTAAATCTGAGAGATTCTAGAGTAAAGTATGCAGTAGCTTCATGTAGAACTGAATGGCTGATTCTGTTTTTAATTGTGTATGTTCTTGATGTTACACATGAAGCAGTGGAAGGAAAGAATTGGGACCTAAAATGGCTTGCCTTTCTCTCTGCAGGACCTCGATGGGCCTCCTGGAACCTTGGCGTATTTATTTGTATCAGGTGTGCTGGAATTCACCGGAACCTAGGAGTGCACATATCCCGTGTAAAATCAGTCAACCTGGACCAATGGACCCCCGAGCAAATTCAGGTACTGAGCTTTTTCTGAAAAGGAAAAAAAAAGTTAATATTACAGCAAAGATTCCTCATCTTTTTAACATCGAACAGTAGTAGTAAGGATTTTTCTGCTGCAGCAATAGCATATGCGTCGTCACTGAAGATCTGTTAATGACTTATATTGATCAGTCATCAAAACGTCAAACCCTCACAGAGCAACATGACTATGAATGTGAACGTGCAAGCCTTTACCATTAGGAAACCTCTTCCTGCATCCTGGTTAGCAGCTCACCCACCGTGGCAGTCTCATCAGGTTCTTCTGTCAGATCCCGGTTCAAACCTTATAAGGATACCATACACTATCTGTAAAAATAAAAGGTTTTTGTCACTAGGCACTACTGACTCTAAATGGAGTTTGTTTGACTCTGTGCAGTTTTGAGGCAATAGAAAGCCACAGTTGATTGCAGACAAAGACAGACAGTCTGTTAGATAAACTAACTGCTAAACCTCCACTGATGTTACTAGCCTCATCTTTTTTTTTTCAATCATCTTTTGTCTTTTAGCTGGGGAAACAGCAGGTTTATCAAGAGGTTTTAAGCTGATTCCAAATGTGATGGATGATGTCAAGTTTTATTAAACTAAATTAAAAAATGTGTGAATTAGTGTAAACTTCCCATGCACTTTTTTTAAACTTTTTTTTTTTTACCACTCCAGCTGAGGTTTTCTTGATTTTGTTAGCGTGGGATTATGGATGCAGTATTTTTACAGATAATTCAAAGCTAGAATTTCTAATGTCTTTAAAAGATAAAAGAATTTGCCCTGTATTTATGTACAATATTGTGTTCATGCATTAAATGTGATATTTTTGTGGCTATTAGTGCACAGTTTCCAATTGTTTGCTGAATTAAACATGCATGCATGCACTCTGGGTTGAGGAGGTGCCAAAGTCTATCTTAGTGAGGATTAAGTAGAAGCCAGGAAATGCTTAACTCTGGACAGTCTATACATTTAACATATTCGGGGGAAAAATACATATTTAAACATAAAATGTGTCACACAGGCACATTCTTTTACATAGGCTGCATTCTGCATTTTTCCCTAATTCAGTAAGTAATCATAAACTGTGAATTAAAAGGTGTGCTCTCTGTAGAGCATGTGTGCTTATTTTTACTTTTGGATATGTCTGTATATGAATAAAATATAATATAATATAATAAAATAAAGCTTGTAGAATGTTGAGTGTCGAGTCCCAAGGTTTGAAACGTCATGCCTGGAGCAGCTTTACCCAGAAGGGAATAATGGTCTCTGTTCGGAGGCTGTTGCTAATGGTAGTCCTAAAAGCAGCTTGTGGATAGATTTATTCTCCTTTTGTTGTGCTGAACATAAGAAAAGAGGGCTTCTTGCTTTTTGAATTCTAAGTGACGAATAAATGGATAATTAATTCTTGATGGGTAATTACTTGACAGCCCCCCCCCTCCTTCAGTCAACTTCATCAAACTTATGGTAATTTGTTTCTGACAGAACCAACTGTGTAAGTGCATGTGTTGTATGCTGGCTGGCAGTTTGTTTCCATCTCTCCTTTTATCTCCTCTTTGTCTGTTCAGAGTGTGCAGAGCATGGGCAACACCAAGGCCCGACAGCTGTATGAAGCCCATCTCCCAGACAACTTCAGACGGCCACAGACTGACCAGTATCCTTAAGCGTGGTGTGCGTGTGTGTGTGTGTTCTGGGTTTCTTGTGATACATTCTTTTGTATCCTGGTATGTTGTATAAACCCTAGTCGAGATGTGTTGTGTGATTTAATGGTGTAGAGCCTATTCAGCACTCCCAGCAGGACCTGCTTGCCTTTCCCTGAATAAATGGTCCTGTGAATAAGCCCGCTACCCACGTGGGCTAAGGAAACAGAATTGGCTGAACGGAATTTTCTTTACCCAGAAATGACCCTGCCGGGTGCTTATGCTTTTTCTTATTTGATTTCTTTCTCTGTTTGGACCATGTGAATTGCTGGGGCAGTTTCTGGAGGGAAAGGAATTATGAGGTTGTTACAGTGATGACTAACAGTTGCTACTGATGTGCGTTGCTCAAATGTTTATTATTACATTGTAAGTGTGACACTCTGATTACTGTTGATCATGATGGGAATCTCAGTGTGTGATTAAACCTTGAAAGCTTCTGATTTATAGACTTTGGCTGATGCGTCATAAGTGTACTTAGTATCCCTTGCTGTAACAGTATCAATTTGACAGTTTTAACATGACGGAGGGGGTTGTCGGTGGGAGCTTGTGTCAAGCTGAAGGACAACACTGTTCCTTATTGGGGACTTGCGGTCAGAGAGAGACCCCAAGGAGAGAACAGAGAGAGACACATGTTGAACTTTACTGATACAGAGACAGTCGGATCAATTCAGTCATGTTTTCCTTTCACCTCCCACACGCTGTTTAAAAATCTGTGTAGATGTGTATTAAACATTTAGTTCAGTACACTGATTAGAATCAGTCGATTCCTGTCATGTCAGCAGAGTTCCTTGTGAGATTCCATCATGTGCCTTGATCTGTCTCTTTTTTTTTTTTCCCTTCCCCTCTTTTCCTTTTTTCTATGTAAAGGAGAGTGCCTCAGTGCCCTTAGGCAAGCTAGAGCCTGTAGTGCCTCTAGTGACTCCACATCCCTCACTTAAAGGTGGTGCTCAGCTGCAAATACTTTACTCAGGATTTTACATCTAATTCAGGAAGACGCACAGCTGTCCTGGCTGATCTTCTCACCTTGGAAAGTGGTTGACAGGGACCTGCCTACTGTGAGCAAGGGAGGTGACTGACTGGCACTCATGGCTGGACTAGTAATGTCCTTCCTCAAGTGTTTGTTTCTCTCTTTTTTATTTATTTTTTTTTTCTTCTCTCTTCTCAGGCCATACATCTCCTTCTTCAGCTTGTCACACACTACTGGCCTAATTGGGAGTGTGTAGTTGTCTGGCTAATTCCATATTCTCCTCTTTGGGGGCCTTTGCACAATCTAATTGAATTTCCTTGGCAAGCACCCTTCTTATCTGCACTCTTGTTTGGTGTAGGTGTGGAAATGGCTTCATTTGTATGCTGACCGATGCAGTACAATATGCTTAACTGTCAAAATGGATTAATCTGGATACCCAAGGTGAGCTTCCTCTAGAAATGGCCTTTGATGGAATTTGCTTTATCAGAGCTGTAGTTTTTCCAAACCGAAATACATAGTCAGTCTCTCTCTCTCTCTCTCTCTCTCTCTCTCTCTCTCTCTCTCTCTCTCTCTCTCTCTCTCTCTCTCTCTCTCTCTCTCTCTCTCTCTCTCTCTCTCTCTCTCTCTCTCTCTTGTGCTCTCTCTCTCTTGTGCTCTCTCTCTCTTGTGCTCTCTCTCTCTTGTGCTCTCTCTCTCTCGTGCTCTCTCGTTCTCTCTCTCTCTCTCGTGCGCTCTCTCTCGTGCGCTCTCTCTCTCTCTCTCTCTCGTGCGCTCTCTCTCTCTCTCGTGCTCTCTCTCTCTCTCTCGTGCGCTCTCTCTCTCTCTCTCTCTCGTGCGCTCTCTCTCTCTCTCGTGCGCTCTCTCTCTCTCTCGTGCTCTCTCTCGTGCTCTCTCTCTCATGCTCTCTCTCTTTCTCTCTCTCTCTCTCGTGCTCTCTCGTTCGCTCTCTCTCTCTCGTGCTCTCTCTCTCTCGTGCTCTCTCGTGCTCTCTCGTTCTCGCTCTCTCGTGCTCTCTCGTTCTCGCTCTCTCTCTCTCTCTCTCGTGCTCTCTCTCTCTCTCTCTCTCTCTCTCTCTCGTGCTCTCTCTCTCTCTCTCTCTCTCTCTTTCTGTCTCGTGCTCTCTCTCTCTCTCGTGCGCTCTCTCTTTCTGTCACGCTCTGTGCCTCTGCACCCCATCTCGCGCTTTTAATGATCCCACTAATGGAGAAATTGGCCACGTTAATGTGAGCGTCTCAAGGAAGAGCAAAGAGAAGAAATTTGGTGAAAAGCAATCTTTCGGCAGCTAGAAATGAATTTGCTTGCTGTGCATGTCAGTGTCACTCTAATTTGGCACACTCTCCAGCTTTCTCTCTTTGATTTGAACTCTGCTATTCTCTCATTCATAACTTACCATTTTTCATTTTCTCTCTCCTCTCTACCCCCTGTCTTTCTTTAATAGTACTCTTGAAATTCATGTTTTGCTGGTCTTCCACACTCGTCTTCTCATTCTTCATGCCATGCTCTACTTTTTGTTCAATTCTTGGCCTTTGACTCTTTATTTAAATTGCAGTATAAATGAAGATGAGCTTGCTGAAAAACACAGAAGGCTCTGTTAAGTACTGCTCAAACAGTCTGTGTCTTTCTTTCTCTCGCACTCTCTGTGTGTCAGTTCTGGGTGGAGAGTTGTCTCTTCTACATGACACACAGTTGTACATACAGTACAAGTAAAGTATTTGATTTGTTTTTTACTTTGTGTCTCTGCCTAAGGCTCTTGCCCTAAGTCTAAGAGGAGTTCAAAGGGACCTATTATGATTATTTTTAATGTTCTTAATTTTATTTTTGTGGTCTACTAGAATAGAATAGCATACTTCCTTATGTGCATGCCCAAAAAGCTACGTAACACACTAAATCAGAAAAGCGTAATGGGACCGCTTTATTGTGTGTTAACCAATGTACATAACTGTTTAGTGATGTTGTATAAGGATGGGACACTAATGGTGAACAAAGGTTGATAGCCAGGTTGTGTTTCTATTCACATATGCTGGTTTTAGATCTCTCTTCTTGGCCAAATTTGTACGACACTTAAGTGACACTGCACTATCATGACGGCAAATGTGTTCACTTATAGATTTGAATATGTTCAGCTATTTTAATTTTACCTGAAAACGTAATGATATAGAAGACCCTGAATGCTTTTCGTTCGGTTCCTTTACTACAATGCTGTACAGTGCAACACACTTGGTCGCACACAAGAGACAAGCTCTATGACTGATTACTTATTTCCACTGCGTGGCAGTTTCATCGCCTGGACAGACTGTGGCTTGTGAAAATGAGCAGAATTAGAACTTGCCCAACATTGCTATCTCATCTTTGTGCTCTGTTCTTGCTATATATACTGTATACAAGATCTTTTTTCCTGTGTTTCATTTGGTGTTTGGATGGAAACACTGCTTGTGATGAGAACTCTTTCTCTTCTTTGCCCTCTTTGAACAGATGTACAGTTGTGTTCGGATGCAAATCCAGTAATTCTACAGTGTAGGCGGAGGAGTGTGTGTGTTTGGGTAACCTGTCTGACTGATATTTGTGTGTTTGTATGATCTGTCTGTGTGTATGAGCTCTGTGGGGCTCATGCTCTAGTGTAGGTAGATGAATGGGGGATCAGAGAGCTGGAGTCACCTGTGCCTCTATACTGCTTTCATCTTTCTGTCTGTATCCCTTTTTCTCTCTATGTATCTCTCAGTATAAACATTCTCTGTTTCCTAACTTTACCTCTTTCTTTTCTTTTTTTTTTCTTTCTATAGTCTTATTCTTCAGGGCCAGTAGCAGATATAGTGTAAGGATGAAATTCTGGGCTTTGGTGCAGCTAATGATGAGAATAGAGAACAAAGCTTCACAGAGAGGACAGGCCAGACCTGCAGGGGTTTACACACTAACAAGTACAAGGTGCCAATTAAAGCTTGCTAGCCACAGCAAGAATTCCATCCGAAAACCAAAGTGGGGCTTCAAACTGAGTTTTTGATCAGCTTCGAAACATGTGGGGCTTTGAACTGAGTGCTAACTTTTGTTTTGTTTTTTTGGGTTTTTTTTTTTTTTTTTGCTGTTGTTTAGACAGAGAGAGCCAGTGAGTGAGCTGTGGTTAGATAATAGTGTGATAACTGGCTGTCTTGGCAGGCTGGCCATGTCTCTGAAAATATACTTCAGCAGCCTGGCTCTGTGTCATAGTCTTGAACCTGGAATAACGACGAAACTCATCTGTGCAGTGTGTCTGTGTCGGTGTCGGTGTCTGTGTGTGTGTGTGTGTTTTGTTTCTGTCTTTGTTATTTTTTTTTATTATTTATTTATTTGAATGTGTTTCAAGTGAGTTTTCTCCAGAGTGTCTTCCTTAACAGCTTTACAGAGCCGTGGAATTCTTCATCAGGGACAAGTACGAGAAGAAGAAGTACTATGATAAAACTGCAGTCAATGACTCTGTTGTAAGTACTAGCCATTCCTTTATGGATTATATGTTTCGAAAGCTCTCCAGTGCAGTGTTTCAAGCACATGCTCTGGGAAGTACAGGGGGTTCCTTATGAAGGTGTGTACATGTGTTTGTGATTAGAGTTTATATATATATATATATATATTTTTTTTTTAAATTTGTTTATTTTTTTTATTCTGTCACACTGATCGAAGCCTTGTGGAAGTGGAGTTTGTTAATGTAGAGCCTATTCTGCTCTTGCACCAGGACCTTGTTTCTTTTTGCCATTCCTTTGCTGATCTAATGCCCATACTCTTATGTTGTGTACGTGTAAAAACCAAAATAACTAATTCGCAGTTCAGTGAACCCTCAACCGTGCACTCTAGGTCTGCATCTGTTGCTTTTTTTTAAGCTGAATGTAAGGTGACTGATGTGGTGGTCAGGAAGATACACAGGGTTGATACAAAGGGGCCTGGCTTGTAAGGCCATGATTTATTAAAGAAACTAGCTCTGAACTGCCAGACAGTTATGGGCTGCCATACATATTCCAAGACATGTATTGTCTGTATTATTTTATGTATTATATATAAGTTACAAATGTAAGTATTCCATTTTCTGAAAGTTTGTTCAATCAGTCAATCAATCAGCCATTCAATTTAGGGCTGCTCTGAATATCTGAATACTCACATATTTATCTGCCATGTGGTGCCTATTTACAGCCCTGCAACTATGTAATCATACCAAACATGAAAGAACAGAAAAATTTGCTGGAGTTACGCTTTCAGTATAAAGCCTGAACACAATAGGCAGTCTGCTGATTTACAGTTAATGGTTGTGTAATTCATTTTTAGGTGATATACATTTCTTGCCAAATAGCTTTATGCAGATCTTCTTTTAACCAACTCCGAAATTCTAAATTTTCTAAATACTTTTGTTCCTTTTGTGGATCTATTTCTAATGGTGCATCATTGATGCCTATTAGCAGGTATGCAGTCATTTTGCTTATTTGCCCTTGAAACTCCCTGAATTGACATTCATCTGGTGGCCATGTGTATTCACTTGATTCCTCTTGGCCTGCTTCACTTGCCTTTGCTACACAGTATCACAGAAGCAAACCCTGCATGTCCTAAAGCGTTGAGGAGCAAAGGAGCTAAACAGAAAGAGGAAATGACTGTGTGTGTTTGTGCGTTTCTCTTTGGGACTGAAGTCCTGCCTACAGTCAGACTGTAATGCCATGTCTGCCTCGTCCGGCTACACTGTTGGCGCCTTTTATATGCAAATTAATTAGAGAGAGAGAGAGAGAGAGAGAGAGAGACAGAGAGATGGAGATATATAATTTGTTCATTACTACCTGGAACCTGTCTCAAAATAAGATTTATGGCCTAGCCATGCTAAGTTTAATCTCACCAAGTTTTGTCTCACAAGCGTGTACTACAATGACAGTTGGCTATTTAAGTAACATGAGATCAAATAAAGTCAGAAATTGAAAGTAAAGCTTTATTATGGTGCGGAGTTTTGATATAGATGTAGTAGTAACACTCAAATACAGCGCTGTTGCACTTAACCTCTCGCACATAACTTATTTCATTAGTTACTTCAAACCTGCCATGCAGGTAAACCAAAATAAAATAACACTGTTGGCAATTACCATTTCTGCATCAGCTGCCCATAATGGGTTGGTTTGCTAGCTGTTGGCACTGTTTGGCCCAAAGGCCCTCCACAGGCGCTCCCCATCATGTCACAGTGCTGATGTGATTAGGGCATGAACACCAAGCATGAAATGGAGCCTCGTGAGAGGAAGTCTCTGTCCTTAGGATTGGAATAACAAAAGCAAAGCCTGGTGTGGTGCACGCCCGTGCCTGCACAAGATAGAGAGCAGCCATTCAGCACTGTCAGGTGCTACTGCATTACTCTGCCATCCTTCCCTCAATCTCCCTCTCTCTATCTCTATTTCTCTCTCCTTCATTCAACCTCTCACCAAACTCCAGCACGTCAGCGTGAATAGAGTTGTGCGCGCTGTTCTATGGGGAATAAATGTTGTCTTATTTTGTCAGGGAATAAATGGTGTCTTGTATTAAAAGCCTTATCGTAAGTCAGTGCAATGATGTCATGTTCTCTCCCTGCTGGTTTGCTGCCATTTAAATGATTGTGTGTGAAGCATGCAGCAAAGCGCAGCGTCGGAAAATAAATGTCCCAGGATATTAACAGTCAGCCCCCACTTCCTTGTTCTTTTTTGATGTTTTCAAAACATGTTTTTTCCCTGCTTTCATGCTTTTTGTCCTTTTTTCAGTTATTGTTAAACTGATTAAAAGTCGTTCTTACAACCCGAGTAAAACACGCAGAGAGAGATATTTGGCTTTGCGTGTGGGTGTATGCAGATTTGAGAGTGAGATCTGAACACAAGCAACTAGAACATAAATGTGACCTTTTGTAGTCCTTAGTTTATTCAGTACAGTGCACTTGCAGTACTGTGCAAATATTGTAAGCATATGAGAATATGATATTCAAGGTCATTTATCTTGTTTTAATCTGCCAAATAAATGGCTTTTAATCATTTTTAGCAGACGTTTGGGACAAAAACATTAGGGAACAATACTGTTTCACAGTACCAATTTTGGCCAGGGTGCATAAACATTCAGACGCTAAATGTTTATGCACCCTGGTCTAAATAGTTACTGTGAATAACTAGGTCAGTAAAAATGACCGGATTTCGAAACGGCATATTATTCAAAATGATCATTTACATTCTGAACTGAGGAAATGGCTTGGCTGAAAACACTTTGCTGATTTGTCATATCCTTCTCCTGCTTTGTGGGTATCTGCTATTTTCAGAGTGCTAAGCAGCTGCTAAGGGGAGCCCCAGTCTGCTGATTGTTGGGACGAGATTTGAGGAGTCAGAGTTTTTATAGAGCTAATAAATTTGCATCACCTGGCCTTTTACAAAGTTGATTCTGAGCAGACCATTGCCCCCACAAGCTAATTAAGGTCCGAGACCTTGGTAAAACTTATCTGGAGCTCAGACCTCTGGGGGTGCCTACCTTTTTACATAGTGCTCTTTTCCTTTTTTTCTTTTCTTTTTTGTTCAAACCAAAAACAATATCTTACCTAAAATGTTGATGAAAGGAATGTTTTATGTTTCACCTTGTACTTTTTGGAGATTAATTCATCTTCTACACACCATGACTCACAATAACAGAAATTATGACCAGGTGTGCTCAAACTTTTGCATGCCATTTACGTGCATTTACATTGTGATATTGCAATTGGCAATGCAACAGTTTACTGTAAAATAATTGGGGTGAAAATAATAATAATAATAATAATAATAATAATGAAAGCTGTGAAATGACTTTTTAAACATAAATAATAATACAAATAATGTAATTCTTAAGTGTTAAAGTGTTTTTAACTGGAAAACATACTTATTACCAAGATACAGTTAGTGTTTTTTTAATTTATTTATTTATTTTTGTGGCTACTTAATGCCCCTAATCCTCATGGGTAGTACAGTTAGTAGCTATAACTGTTAAACAATAACAATTAAATAAATCATTTAAAAGCAGAATGCAACTAACGATTATTAGTCAAGGGCGATGTATGGCTCAATGTAGATGTAAATTTTTGTATTTTTTTTAATTTATTTTAAAAACAGACGAGAGCATTAAGGTGGCAATAACAGTAGGGATAGCAAGGGGTACCTCAGCTTCTGAACTGGAAAAGAGTTGACTTCATATATACTTTTTTTTAAAAGCAAGCAAATGGTCAAATCCTAAATTGTCACTGGTACCCATCCGGATGAAGCCTGAGACTAGGGGAGGATGAAATTGCGAAAGTATCACACAAGGCATTTGAAGGTTAAATGAGGTGTATTGGTGTTTTAACTGGCAAAATCTACACAGTGTTCTTTCTGTCAAAAGCTGTGAAAGCAGTGTTTTTTATTGAACTGCTCTTAATCTCATTAAACAGGTCTAGTTTTGCTCTGTGTAATGCACACAGTTGGTCAGTGGTTTTATTATTTAAATATCATAATATTGCTCACCTGAGAGCATTTGATTTAACATTTGAGTTTGTTCAAACTGTCTGATGCGCTACAACTACCATCACCACACCTTAACCTGTGTCATAATTCACATTGCTACACTTGATGAGAGTGCTTGATACTGCATGCATGTACACAGTGTCAGTTTCACCTGGCATGCACTATTGTACAGATCCGTACATGAAGTGAATATTGAATGTAGCATATTCATTAAAAGACTGATTCCTCAACATGCTTTATGTATGTTGAATAAAAGAATCATATTAATAAATGCTATTCTGGCTTGCCTTTCTAATAGATGGACCAGTATCTGACCAGTATCTGCTTCTCCCACGGTCATCCTCAGCCTATTATTCAGTCAGTGCAAAGAATGTGCTGCACTGTTAAGTTTTGACGTGTACACTCTCTATTACCTTGCCTAACAGAAACGCAGACCCCTCTGGCCTTTGCAGGGCCGTGCTTAGCACTTCTCAGAAGTGAGCCCAATTACCTGATGCCTTTTGCTGCTTTGCGGATTGCATTAAGATGGAGACGGAGATATGCTTCTCCCTCCACGCTCTCTGATGATAGCTGTCCCTGCATATTGACTGGCAGCCTCCATCATCTCAAGTCTGTCGTTTCCTGCTTATTTCCCTGGATGCAGGGCTTATTAAAGGTGTAGGGGGAGGGGAAGTCAGGAGTCTTAAAGAATATTGGTTATCAGCTCTTTAATGAATCTGTGCCTGTGCTGCGGCATAGTGTAGTGCTGATGCTAACCCAATATAGGAGGATTATGAAGGGGATCCATCAGCAGGTAATGGCCTGGTCTGGACAGCTCGACACTAACCTGGCCCATAATGGACCTGCTTGTTTTACTCCGTCTCTGTGGACCCATGCTGCTGACAGCGGCACTTCGCTATTGAGACAAAGAAGAAAGGGTCATCTTTCTTTCTGTCCCTCCCCTTCCCTACAGAGCTTTCTTCTCTCCTTTCTCCCTGCTTTTCTCAGCTCCCTCTCTCTGACTTCTTTTTCTCTGCCATTTTATCCCAGTGTCTTACACAGTAGTCATTTTACTCTATCCGCCTGTCTTTCCCTTCTCTGCTGATTTGTTGTTTTCCTGGACTTTCTGCTACCGTTTCTCTGCTCTTTTCAAATCCCTTTGCTGTGGGGCTGCTTCTGTCACCTGGGTGACCGTATGGAGGTGTAGGGAGATGCTTGGCTCTCCTCCAATTTTGCCGTAGTCCTTTCCCTGCTCCTCTGTTTCCTCGCACCCTGAAGAAAGGCCCTTTGTTGGGCTCTGTGAAAGGCGCAAGCCATCTATCTGGCCCCAGAACACTCCAGGAAGACACCCCAAACAAACAGCCATCCGAGAATGAAAGAGCCACAGTCATTCTCTCTAGCGAAGGAGGAAAGGAGGAGGGAGAGAGATGCAAGCCTAATAGCATGTTCTGTGTTCTAAAATGCTAACAATGATTAGATAAGTTACAGTGGCAAAAACTTATTGGGGTGGGTCTAGCGATTACAAACAGAAACTTGTTTTGTTTGTTTGTTTTTTGTTTGTTTGTTTGTTTACAATGGATAAATGCCTTGAATGTTCTATACCAGTTTAGGATTCACCCAAGAACTGTATATCCGTGCTGGGAGTCTTTGTCCTTAACATTTATTGTGGTCTTTGAGTTATGAATCTGTAGAGGATGGTGATGTATGCATGGTGGATGTTTCAATCCATCCTTTGTAGTTTCTTTTTTTTAACAAAGTAAAAAAGTTCCATCTGAAAATTTATATCATACATTGGTGTTGTAGGCTTGTGTCTGCATTGGCCACTTAGTTTGGATAATGACTACCTCAGAGTTCATTTGTGAAGTGCTTAGTTGGGTTTTAGAGTTTTAAAATTATTATTATTATTATTATTATTATTATATTTATTATTATTATTATTATTATTATTATTATTATTATTATTATTGTTATTATTATTATTATTATTATTATTATTATTATTATTATTATTATTATAAGGTAAGCTGAGAGAGTGTAATACTACTGAACTACTTTAAAATGTATTGTTTATTAAATTATAATTTATTGAGTTCTTCTGAGTTTTGCTTTTTTGAAAGCTAAATCTTTGATCTTCTGTATTTCTCAACAGCACTGAAGGCAGATACATTGCATTTATAAGCTCCCAATTTGTCTAATGGATTGTACAGTAACAGCAAAACTGAATATTGTCCTATTTGTTCTGCTGTAAGAGCAAAGGCTCTTTATACAGAAATACAGCTGCTTTCTTAATCAGCCAGATGTGACTTCAAACACAATCCGTACCAGGCTCATTTTGCTTTAGGTGTGTGTGTGTGTGTGTGTGTGTGTGTGTGTGTGTGTGTGTGTGTTTTGTGGGGGTGAAGGGTCTACACGTTAATTCTGATTTCTTTTCTACTGCTTTTGCTTCATTCCCTCTGTTCCTCTTTCTTCTTCCTTTTCTTCCCTGATACATTTTCTTCTCCAATTTTCTCCCACACATTTTTTCTGCCCCCTGTGCCCCTGCCACCTCCTTTCTCTTTGTCTCCTTCCTGGCTCTCTGCAGAAGTCTTCTGATGCTGCTTTGCCCTCGGCATCCTCTCCTTCACAAGCAGCTGAGAAAAACAAACTGGAGGTACTGTGTGTGTGTGGTGTGTTCTCTACCCGATCCGTGTGCTGTGTTGTGCCTGTGTTTCTGATAGAGATATGTAGATATTTTATTATGTTACATGAACATAATGGAACATAATAAATTCAGCACCAATTTCAGGTTGTTGAATTTAGCTGGGTATGAATCTGTAACTGGGCCCCTTTTGCAGTTACATAAATAATAAATCAAAAATCCTCTGGATGATACCCAGTTCCAGTCGTACAAGTTCCAAATGACCGCTAGAGTTAAAAAAAAAAAAAATAATAAAAAGAGGCTTTGAAGTGGATATTACTTCTTTGTGAGATCTTCTTTTAACAAAGTCTGTGATGCGTGGCATAACCTGGAAAGCAAATACCCTGCTTGTATAGAAGTTGACCTCCAGGAATCCAGACTGTCTTACCTGATTCTGTTTGTTTGACAGCCCTGGCAATGATATTAAACCCATAACTGCAGTTACATAAATAACTAGAGTTCTATTTTGTTCCTACTGGCTGCCAGAGGTGACGCGAAGCACAGTGGATGATGAATCCCAAAAAAATCACAAGGGAAGGGACTTACCTTAAGTGAAGCCGAAGCAGCCCCAGGTAGCAGCACATGAGCTGCATGCGTAAGAGAAAGAACTCACAGGCTCCGCTGAACTCCTACTTCACATAGTCTTTGCAGGCTAGGAGCTCAGGGGTCACTGGAGCCTGCTGGAAAAACATGCCAGTCATAATGGTTAGATGAGGAAATGGAGGCCAAAGGAAAAATTGCAATACGTAATGACTTCAGTAGGAAAAAACAGGGGGCAGGATTGAAGGACCATCATATGGAAATGTTGATCCATGCACAATAATATAAGCATGCAACAGCTGAAAGCAAATAATGTTTTTTTTTATTATTTATTTTATTCTAATAGTCTTATTTTGGTTGTCTTGTGTTCCTAACAGTTTTGTTTAATGAAGTGTATTGGATTAAAACTCATATGCTGTACCTATAAGTAGGCCACATGATTTTATTTATTTATTCAGTTTTTTGCTAGGCTAGTGTGATGTTGAATTTTAAGCATGTGTACTTTATAGACAGCAACCTTAAGTGCTTCAGTTAGTTTACTCTCAGTTACGTGTTATAACTAATTTTAAAGTTTAGTGATTTCAAGGATAACTTAAAATCTGTACTAGCTAATACTTAAGGTTTCAGTGTGGTTAGTGGTACGGAAAAAGTGATATTGGGCCACCTCTGGTTTTGTTGTAGGACATCTGCTCTGGTAAGAATGTTGAGGTACCAGTGGAACCCAGTGGGCTGTACGAGAAACTGTTGCTCTGAGAGAAGCATATACATTAATTGTCAAACAACTAGTTGCACCCAGAAGGATGTGTTGGATTGCAGTACTGTTGGGAAGGAAGATAAAGGTTTCCAGGAACAATAAATGAGGATAAATTTAGACTGATAAAAAATATTTACTGAGCTACACATAAGGATGTAGTGTCTCTCAGTCTGGCGTCAGGCCACCATGTCAGGCAAACACTGTGTCAGACGTCATAGCATGGATTTGTAGAGGTTCCTAATGGTGTCCTGTGATAATCCATCTTATTCAGCTTGAATATTCTCACACAGTTACTTCTGATACATGTAGTCTTGTGTTGTCCCACCTGCCAATTGTTCTGGCACTAATAGGATGACTCCTCTTCTATGAGCCATCGTATACAGTGATGAGGTTCGTCCATGCTTATGTCACTTGCAAAGCCAAGAGTGAAACATCATCATTCGCATGTCTCACACTGTCAAACCTACCCACCAAGTGTCTTTCCTGTCGGTTGATTCCTGCTGGGTGCAACTGTTTGAGCAACTACTTTTGACAATGAGTGTATATAGTATCAGCAGAGTATGCTTTGCTGGCATAAGGGTTTGACCTGCAAACTGGCCTGCTTGACATGGAGTGTATCCACTGTGCTTCCCACTGCTTCTGGCAGTCAGCTAGAAAAACTGAACCCAAATTGACAAGTTTGCTCTTTTTACAAGTTCTATCCTCCTCATCACCATGGAGAGATTCTGAGTGAGTCATTACTCAACATCAGATTCAGGACCAGTCTGTTTTCCAAACAAAGTAGAAATGTGTTTAGAGTTCCCCCACTATCTAGCCAGTGCTGTTTTTAGGAAGCAGTGTTCACAGACAGGTGTTGTAGAGTGATCCATTAAAATATTACTGACTAAAATACCTCTGCTAACCAAAAAAGTATCCGCCCCTGCTGCTGTCTAGCTTTGACTGGACAGTCACACTAATGCAGCTCGAGAGAGACTGAGACTAAATTAGCAAAAGAGAATGATTCTAAGGGTATGTTCAGAAGGTCAGTGGGAGGTCATAGGCAGACAGGGCACGTCTATACACTTTTAGACCCACAGGCCCCAAGCAATGCACAGGCCAAGAGTGGTAGGGTCATTACATAGCATTACCTTGCTTTTGTGCCTTTGTGAAAAAGGAAGGTTGGGACTTGTGTGCTGGTCTGGGAGGAAATCAATAGTGCAGCTCTGTCAGCATGCAGAAGGGAAATGGAGTAATCAATGTGCTGGTAAAAAGCTCCAAGCAGCCGATATCCACCTCTCCTGCTGTGCCCTGTTCCTGCTCCGTTCCCTCTCTTTCTCATAATCACAGCATCCCTCTTTAGAAAAACAACCTGCCAGTGCTCGCTTTCACACCTGACCTGGTCACTTACTCGGCATTTCTGTGTTTGGCTTTTTGCGCAAGGCATCGATTGATTCATAGAGAAGGAGAGCGGGAGGCAGCGGGGAGGTCTGGAACTCGATGGTGATATTGGGCCCTTTGTAAGCTTTTTGCTAGTCATAATTGCTCTGCCTCCACTGGACAGCCCTACTTACGTGGCTGTTCAATTCCCATTAGAGAAGCAGGGTTTAATGACCATCTGAGAAAAAAAACTAAATATCCTGAGAAGTTTGGAAAACACCTACATTCAAGCTGTCAAAGCTTAGGCAAGTTTAATTTGGTCTGAGATTAGCTTGGGTTTTATCTGAGTCAGTCCTTTATCCCCTACAGACACCTGTGAAAACTACAGCATTTTTTTGACCTCCAATCTAAGCCTATGCATGTATGTGTGAGTGAGGGAGGGAGATTACGATGAAGGCCTAGCCACAGCAAACTCTTAACATTGTCTGTTTTTTTCTTGCTCATTGTAACAGAAGGAGAGAGAGAAGAAGAAGGAAGAGAAGAAAAGAGAAAAAGAAACAGATAAAGGGAACAAGCCTACAACCTTTGACAAGGTAATCCCGCATGCATTGTTGCCGTTAAGATACTGTCACATGCTTTGGTTGCTTAAATGACCTCAGGAGTGCAGGGTTAATGTACGATGGCTCAAGATAACGGTTAAAAATTATAACAATATTGGTGGTTGCTAAAAATTGTGATGATAAAGAGGAGCTGTTCTAGTTATCACACATTGTTAGTAGAGAATGTCTATTGTTGTACTTCCTTGCTGATTGTCTTTTGGTTAAGCTGACACTATGTGAGAGTTCTGTAACCTTCTCTAAGATGAGAGTGCAAAGCAGTATGTATAGCACATGAATTAGGTTTACTATCAACAAAAAAGTTGTGGTGAAACCATTTGCAATGTTTGACACAGTGGGCTGAAATATCTCCAGCCGCTCAAATTTGTGTTACCAAAGTGTGTTCAGTGAAGCCATTCTTTCCTCCAGGCTCCGATCCACCTTTCACTAATACATACACAACAAGACGTCCAGCAGGGATGCATTTGATTTGGCTGTCAGGTTGCGCTATGGTAGAAGCTGACTGACAGGCAGGAGAACTCTCTCTGGTCCAGTGACCAGAGAATACAGAGGGAATAAATGTTATGTGTTTTTCCAACAGTATAGGACAAAAGTTTATATTTTATTTCTTTCTATGCTGTTTTTTTTCCAAAACACATTTGATCATCCTATTTGCTGATGGGCTACATTGCTATCAGACTTTATCAACAGAGCTGTGAGTCTTAGATCTTTGCTAACTTTGAGCCTCCAGCTGCTCATCAACACATTATAAACAGTCAAGGTTTATTGGACTGAGATTTTTAACATTTTTGCATGCTCAAATACATACTGATTGTTACACTACTTAAGACATGACATTTGAACAACAGCCTGTAGATAGCGATGAAGACCCACAGTTCTTCAAGCAGCTCATAAAAGGAATGCAAAAGTGCAAAGGAATTCCTTCCTGGCTAGGTGCTATAAAAAAAATAAAAAAAAAAGAAAGAAAGAAAGACTATCGCTTATCGCCGCTTATCATTTTAATTGAGTATTAAGGGCCTTGTGTTTAGAGGACGGGCAGGGACAGTTGTGGGACTGGCTTTCCACTAGGTACAGGGTTATTATAGAATACTATAGAAATAATGAGAAATAAATATCCGGTTTTCTGAGGTAATACTAAGTAATTACATGTTAGAACTTCCCCGGTGTTGTTGGCAGCAGATGCAAACAGGAGTATCTAAACCAGGAGAAATCCTATCCTGGAGAGCCAGATTCCTACACAGTTTGGGCCGTTTCCTGATCAACCACACTTGATTCAGCTTATTAGCTGGATACCAGATATAGTTGGTGTGCTATATTAAAAACTATGCCAGGTTCTGGCCCTTTATTCCTCACCCCTGGTCTAAGCTGAGGAACTTGACATGTGTTATGCATAAGAAATGGTATGGAGTGGTATCAGCAGTCCTGCAGCACTCCATCTCTCTAGAGTACCATACTCTGGCCTTGCTAATGACACAACAAAATCACAGCTTCAGGACATGCTTTCTGTCTCTTCTCATTAAGCTACAACATGGTCCAACTGGATGTCAATTTGGAGTGATAACAAGAAATGGTTGTGATGCATGTTTATTCTAAATTCATGTGTTGCTCGTCTTAAGATGTCTTTGGAAATGTTAAAGACTCAAAATTAGGAATCCAGTACCAAACCAAGCTGGCAACCTTTTAAATCCGGTTTTGGTTTCTATCTCTTTGATTAATCCCAAATCAGGCTTGTCTGTGTCTGTCTGTGTCTGTCTGTCTGTGTCTGTGTCTGTGTCTGTGTCTGTGTCTGTCTGTGTCTGTCCGGGATGTATTGAGTATGACTTAGACTAGTAGTCATGGAGTTGCAGTATGGTGCATTGCAGTCTCATCCAGGAAAAGACGGTGTAGGATAAGGTACTCCTCCAGTAATGGATGTTTATGCTGGGTGCATTTGGTGCATTCCCTTTCTCTTTCATTTGACTGCCTTCATTTTCCTGTCAGATTTAATCCCCATACATATTTCAGTGCTGTGCAATTCTGTGTTAGAAGCAGCCATGTGCAGACCCTTACAATGATATTCATAGCCTTTACAATCACCCTTTTGACACTTTCCCTCTCTCCCTCTCTCCCTCTTTCCTTCTCACTCTCACAGTGTGTGTGCCTGTGTGTCTGTGTGTGTGTGTGTGTGTGACTGTGTGGATACAGTCATGCCCCCACCTGACCTCAGACTGTGTGCAGGGTGTTTGGGAAATGCTGTGTGTGTGTGTGTTGTACTGACCTGAGTCAGTGTGTAGATTGATTAAAATGACACTCTGTCTTTGTGTGTGGTGGGAGCTTTGCTGCTCGAGTGACAGCAGCGGAAGAAATAGGAGAGAGTGGGAGAGTGATGAAAGTATTTTTTAACAAGACTGAATGAGTGCAGTACTTGAAACAAGTGAGAAAGTAAAATATTATAGTATGACTATTGTATGGCCAAAAAAGCATAGACAACACAAATGTTTATCCCTAGTGATGCAATTTCCTTCACTTGCATTATTTGAGGTGTTATTTTGGTGTTTGCTTACCACTAACAGGCGAGACAAGCTGTCTGGGACAGAGGCTTAAGCTTCAGATTTGTGTGCTTGCCACTGTTGTGTGCAGCAGCCACATAAAGCGTATGAATATGCTAGCATGCATGGATGCATGTTGGAGCCTGAACCTGAGTAAATGTTGTTTGCTGGAGTGAATAATCCATCTGTTTGCTAAGTGCATGATGCTCCCAGTCACCTATACAAAGGTGTTTTCTCAGTCCCAGAGTCTCATCATATAGACCCTAATTTTGCTCTAACCTAGTATGCAGTACATCTGTAACAGATTTTCAGTGTTCCTAATGACTTGGTGTTGGTATTCTGGAGGTGGCACAAAGCAATCAGTGTTTTGTGAGGCTCATTTGATTATGGAATTATTGTCTGCAAGATTGGCTTGTGTCAGTCTGATCAGGGGAGCTGGAACTTTGCATACATAAAAAGAAAATAAGAGAAAAAAAAACAGTAGTTGGTCTTTATAGATGTATTTGTTAATAAATTCTCCAGAAAGTTCTACATTTCTGCAAGAGCATACTTATCGACTGTGGTGTATTTAGTTACTTTGGTTTCTTTGGCTTTTAGGCTGTTGCTTCCATGCCGCTTTACATGCTGATTTTCTGTGTCTCAGATGTCTGCACTGATGGCTGGTTTCATCTTTATTAGCTCCGGCTCTCTAGCTTGGTTAAGTCTCGCTGGCCTCAGTTCAGTGATGTATGCTTTAGTTTTGAACCTGGTTTGTTGTATTACAGTATTACGGTTGTTTTTGTTTCTGCACACTATACTATTCCAAAAAGCATTTTATCTAAACAGGGCTCATTTTGTCTGATCCACATTTTATGACTTTCATATTTCTCGTGGCACCACCGTATCTCATTTTGCATCAATTATCAGGCATTGGAATGTGCATCTGCTGTTTTGTCTGGTCACGTATTCAGTGGGAATTGGCTGAAGTGTGATTTGTAGTTGAGCAATCACACCACCCCAGCAACATTACGAACTGTCCTTTGTACACTAAGGACTGGACTGAAAACCTACTCCTAGAGAAAAGCCTGTCTCACTTGCTCTTTTCAAAGTTCAGGGGCCTCATTTATTAAACAATATAAAACCGAAGATTCTTGTGCATTCAAATGGACACAAGTAGTGATTTATTGTATGTAAATTTGCTTTAAAATTGGGTCAGTACAGGATTTAAGCTTGACCTGCTTCAAACTGGACTACAAGTATTTAACTATGGTATTTCTTAGTACATAACGAGTGACCACTAAGCAGATATAGTCTTTCCAAGCCACTTTGTATATAAATTCTATCTATTCTTTTTTTTCTTTTTTTTCTTATTTTATTTGTTATATAAAAAAAAAAAAAAAAAAAAAAAAACGGTTTTGTTAGCCTTCAGCTAGCTGGCGTGGAACATATTATTTCTTGATGAGCGTTTATGCTGAAAGCATTTATATGCAAATGAGTTGAATGAAGGGTTAAGTTAAAAACATAATGTGTATATTAAAGCATACACTTTTTTTTTAAATTGCTTATGCAGCATGTTAAGAATTGAGAAGGACATATTTAGTGTGAAATTCAAGCACGTTTGTTCAGTCCTCATTACCTACATGCGGTGTTCTTTAGGAATACCTGACCCTTAGACTACCGTCTACTGCTTTTTGACCTAGGAAAGCACTCATGGGATGTGGTGTAATGGTGTGGCAACTTGATCTGTGCATTCTGGGTTAGCCCATGCTCTTTACTGTGCTGCTTCTGGAGGGTATGAGCTCAGCTGCTGGTGGATGAGCTCCTGAAGAAACCAGAGATGTGCTGACTGCAGACTTATGCCTGTGCCGTCATGGCAACATGTTTATCATCACCCTATTTCGCTTTCTCTTATTAGCTCCCTACTGTTGCCTGCAGTACTTGAATGCCAATGAGAAATGATCTCAGCTGTGTGTGTGTGCGTGCGTGCGTGCGTGCGTGCGTGCGTGCGCGTGTGTGCGCGTGCGTGCGTGCGCGTGTGCGTGTGTGTGTGCGCGCCCTTTTTTTCCCCTTATGGCTAATAGCATACCAAATACTGTGGTGCGTGCACCTGACTAGGCTCTCAAGCATGCTGCGTCGCTTGCTGGGCTAATATGCAGGGAAATGTGCTGACAGTTGTTTCAATTCTATGAAATATCTGCGTGCATGTGGTTGTGTTGGGAATGGAGGAATGTTGAAAGGAGCTGTTTGGATTTGTGTGTGTATGTGATGGATGGATGGATGGATGGATTCTGCATTCTAGAACAGCTTTAATTGGGGGAGAGTGTTCTAGAATAATCACACCATTCCCACGGTTCTTGATCATTGTAAATAGGAATAGCATTTTAGACATTCTAGAACAGTATGGATAGCTGAGATGTGAGGGCTATTCTAGACCAATGTGAAAGGAAGATAACATTTCATATTAGTATGACTGGAGAATGCCCTCAGACGGCATGAACTGGGGCAGCATTCTAGAACAGTGTAAATAGATAATATTCTTGAGGTGTGTGAATGGAGACAACATTATGGAACGCTGCGAATGGAGAACGTTGAACAGTGTAAATGGCTGAGAGCAATGAGAATGGAAACAGTATTCTGTGGCATTGTGAACAAAGGCCAACATGCTTGAACATTGTCAATGGTAGGCAGCATTATAGAGTAGTTTGCATGAGAACAGTTTGCGTGGGGGCAGCATCCCATAAATGTGACTGGTTTAACAGCAATTTATTAGAACTGTATAGCACACCAACCAAGCATTTTGGTAGTCAACTTTAATCAAAGCCTTTAACAAAGAATGTCTTTTTATTTTCTAAAAAGTCAAGGTTACTTGGTTACTGGTAGGATTGTGTTTTTCTTTTTGATGTCATTACAGGATTATAGGATTACTGGATGCCAACCCTTCACTTTCCTTTTTTTGAGTTTTATTAGTCTTATTTTTACCAGCCGGCCATGCTCTCTGTCTCTCATTAGCACACTGTGAGATGTTTATTAGGCATTAAGTGGAATTAGCATTAAAAAGCTCTCGTCATTAACGAAGACTGCTGCAGTGCTATTGTTTTCATTTGCTGTGAGTCTCCTTGAAGGCAATCAGTAATCCAGACACAGACCCGGCCACCTCTCTCACACCCCGGTCAGGGCTTCTTTCTGAAGGCCAGAGTCAGGCAGGTGAATATCTGTCTTCGGCTTACTGTGTCTGTTCGTTTCTGTACAGAATGCTGTTCTTGTTATACACTGCCATCATTTAATAGGAGCTAATCTTTGACGAGTCAGAATCACTTGGCTTTTTCTTTAGTTTGCTCTCTGTCTGCTGTGTCACAGTATTGAATGGGTGTGGGTATTGTTGAATAAGTCGCATAGCTTTTGGAAGGCCAAAGTGCAATGTTTCCAAGATTTCTAACGTGTTATTTTATTAGTTTGAAATAAAAAAGCGAATGTAATACTTTGTCGTTGGCCTGCAGAGGGACCGAGGGGCCTGGCGATGGTCCTCTCTTTAACTGGATAAAGAGCTTCAGTTCTAAGATGGTCTGGCTCCTCCCCAAAACAGTCACACCTGTCTATAAACAGAGAGCTTGACATGCATGGTTCAGGGCTGTAGTTGCACCCACCACAAATCCTACTGGTTAATAAGTGGTTTGGTTATTATGTACAGCAAAAAAATCTCTCTCTCTCTTTTCTTTTGTGCTTCTCTGTCTCTCTGTCTCTCTCTCTGTCTCTCTCTCTGTCTCTCTCTCTGTCTCTCTCTCTCTCTCTCTCTCTCTCTCTCTCTCTCTCTCTCTCTCTCTCTCTCTCTCTCTCTCTCTCTCTCTCTCTCTCTCTCTCTCTCTCTTCTTTTTCGTCATCCAGTCCTTTCCCTTTGGAAAGGAAGCTTATGTTTTTGTATTTTTTTTCCTCCCAGGCCATGAATAAATTATCAAAGGAGAACAAGTGATGATCCGCATTGGAAATGGTGCTGTCCTTGTTTTTTTGTATATATGTGTGTGTGTGTGTGTGTGTGTGTGTGTGTGTGTGTGTGTGTGTGTGTGTGTGTGGAAAGATTTGTTTCTATGTAGGATAGCTCCAGTGCTCGTGACATTTTGCGTTTGTCGTATGTGTGAGCATGCATGCGTATGTGTGAGGGCGTGTGTAGGAGCTTATGTACGAGTGCTGCCCTTGCTCAGATCTGTCTGTCAGGCTGCTGTGTTTGTGACAGCAGGCTGTCTAGGGAATTAGTTCAGAGGACAGTTGGAGTTTCTGGATACGCACACACAGAGTCCAGATGGTTTGTATGCAGCTAGCTGTAGGTGTAAGTCTCTGCGGAGGTGCATTCTGCTGGGAGAGCACTACAGGCATCTTCTAAAATTCTTCTGTGCCAACCTAATGCACAGATTAGTATAGCATAACCACTTAATGGAACATTTGTGGTCTGGTTAGTAAAACAAATGAAGTCAGGAAGTCAGGGGCTGTGCCATGTTTTCTTTCTTTCTTATTTATTAAATATACAACTTTTTTTAATCTGTTAAAATATCACCTGTTCACATAATTCCAGGTGTTTTTACTCGTAAATATTCAACCTTCAGTGCTCTAAGGAAGCCAATCAGAAAATCACATTCGCTACGTGGAAAATCACTTTAACTCGTAGAAACTATTGTGCTGTGGTCAAATCCGCCATTTCTCTTTGTACAGAAAGACTTTACTGTATATTACACAACCTCTTGAAGAACCACTCTCAGGGTACTGGCCTAAATTACATTCCAATCAAATGTCAGCTGAGAGCTTTGCAGGAGAAAGTAGGCTTTTTAAAGGCTGTGGCAGCCTAGCACATAAGTGGTGGCATTCAAATGCTAATGTCCTCAGGCCTGGTGCTCGCATTGTGTGCGTCATGTGCGTTTTGTTGTAATCTAATGAATAAATGCAGCAGAGACATTGTTAGAAATGTGCTACAATGCCCACAGCTGTGTTTTTTGAGGACACACACACACACACACACTGTACATGCACACACTGTACACACAGAGCCCTATAGACGTGTGTATAGGTGTGGGTGGGAGTGTGCACTGCTTGGGTTGGGGAAATGTGTGTGTCATGCTGCCAGGTGATATTTCCCCTTTGAAGTCTTGAGGAGGTGAAATGCATAATTAAAGCTGATGAGATATTCCAGACTCAAGCCTTAGCAAAAAAAAAAAACAGTTACACAGAGACTCACCGTCTCTGTGAGTAGTGTTCTCATATTCAACAAAATGTGGAAATAAAGAAATATAGAAATCACTGTATAACCATTGGGAATTGGGAAATTCAAATCCATCAAGTTCATGACAAAACTACTGCAGTCCACAATCCTTTTGGATGTATATTTTCTCCCATACACTGATTATACAACATTATTTAGATTTGCTATTGTGATGCAACATTACTCCCCGCTGAAATGCCAGCTTAACTTGTCCAATGTAGCATTTTGAAGTTGTTGTGTTTTTTTTGTGTGTGTGTGTGTGTTTTGCTAGATTTCTAATTTAGCTGTATCTTTTCCATCTATGATTTCCACTTGTTTAATCACATAGTGTCTATCATAAACAACTGATCAGTTGTGCTCCTGCTGTTTCTATTTTGTAAGATACTAAAGTGATTGAAGTGATTGTAAACCTCATTAAAGCACCAACAGTAGTTATCAGAAACACCTCTAAGTAGAAATTTCCTCATTAAACAACCTAGCCTAGTTCCAACACAATTTGCCACACCTGCTATTAGGGCTGATGAGGGAATATATCTATTTGCAGTGTGACTGCGTATGTCCATCTATTGTTTTGAGGCTTGACACCTAAATGTCGCATGCCAGCCTGCAGTTAGTTGTGGTAGTGATGTCACAACACATGGATGTGTGAATCAGATTGATCCAAAATATTTCAGTAATAAAATCTATAAATCAAATAAACGATTATTGATATTACGTTTAAGTGACACGTGCTTTTGTAATGATTATACCCAAAATCAAATTAGTAAACTCCTAACTATATACAAACTCTATTATAAAAACTCAGTACAAAGTTTAGCAAACAAACTAGGAGTGTAAATAGCCTTAATGGGACCAGAACGATAACACTCCTCCCTCTCATATTCTTCTCTGTCAATTGAATGCACAATTGGCATATTTGACTAAGTAGACTGATGAAGTGGAATCAGGTTTCTCTCTCAAATCTCTGTCACTCTCCTGCCCTCTGTGTTTCAATGGCGAACGGTGATTCACTCTACAGCTTAAGGACATTAGTTAATAAGGAATTCGGTGACATGATAATGACATTCTTCCTTTCTTGGTCTAATATAGGCTAACGGTGACCTTGGGGCTCTGTCTACACCCCAAACACACATCTGCACACACAGGAAGGAGATGAGGGGATCAGAGATAGGGAGGGAGTTGGATTTAGGGAGAGGCTTGCAGAAGAGACGGTTGTTAAGGGAAAAGGTGATGAGGCAGATGGAGAAAATGGAGGAGGTGAGGAGACTGGAATGGAAGGAGACAGATAAGAGGGCTGGGAGATGGGGACTGGGAAGCAAGCAAATGAGAGGGAAATGACTGGCGAGGGAAAGTGATGGGAGGGAAGCGAGGTTATAGGAGAACGGGACTGAGGGGAGGAATGAGCATAGAGGAGGAAGTGATGAGGTACAGGATGGAGTGCACTGGGGGATGGAGGGTAGTAAAAATGAAGGAGAGAAAAACAATACTGTGGAATAGAGACGTAGGTCGGTGTATGTGTGGTGTTGGATAATGTTACAGGGTGATGGGCTGCTCATGCAGGGAATGGGGTTTCAGGGTTTAGTATCTACTCATACTCAAGACCTGAAAGTGTGCGGCGCCTGTGTGTGTAGGGGGTAAAAAACTAATAAGAAAAGTGTTAAAACACAAACGGCTCCATCGAAAGAAAAACATGAACTATAACTAGTGTCACAGGGTCAGATCAAACCTCACATTGGTATCATGTTATCATTATCAAGGTTGTCAAGTGCACAAATCTTGTTGTATCAAGTTTAGTTTATATGGGCCACTGGAACCTGACCTGTTACAGTATATTTACTTTAGTACTGCACTTAAGTACTTTTTTGTTTTTTAGTATTTGTATTTAAAGGTCTCTCTCCAGTACATATGACAAATAATGTACTTTTTGACTCCACTGTATTCCTGTGAAGTTACTTAGAAGTCAATAAACAAATGTTGTTTTCTAAAATGCCAGGAGCCATATTGTGCTCATCATGGGAGAAAAAAATAGGAGTAAACTATTCCTACACTGTTAGTCAAGTTTAGTGCATGCTGCATATTTTAGAACAGGTGGAGAGCATCCATAACTGTATATGAAATCCATGTTTGAGATTTGTAATGTTTTAAATATTTACTTTAAATTTATTTACAAACTTTATCTGTGCCTTCAAATAACTGGCATCCATCCTGAGACAGCATATCAAGGTATATAAACACTAACCTAATGCATAGTTCCTTTAACAAGATTACACTTTCTACTAGTGAACCACATGACTTTTCTATTAATTCAGATAATAATATTTGAAGGCTGACATTTTAAAGCAAGTTGTCTGTGCTTGTCAGGTTTGTTCATCTAACTTTTTTCTAGGTGGCTGTGATGTAGTGCACAGCTTGTGAACTTGTACTTGTGTCAGTTAGCTTGAAAATCACTTCAGACTAAAGCGTTGAATCGATATTTATTTGACCAGGGATGTTTATACTTTTACCCAAGCAATGGAGTTAAGTACTTTATTCATCTCTGGTAAATATGATTTCATTTTTTTTTATTTTAAGGTATTAGCATAAATTCCCCTGAAGCACCAATTTATTGATCATATTTGGATAATATTTGGAAGCTCTTAAAGGTTCAGTGCTCTAATGTAAATCAGTATCTCACTCTAGACCATGTCCTTTCGTCCTTTTGCATAATTTAGGCTTTAAAGTTCTTCAGACTTTAGACGATGCTATGCCTGACCGCTTGTCTGTCGTCCTGCATTTTCTTACTGCAAACTCAACTGTGACCTTCATGGTTTACACAACCTCTATTCCCCTTCTCACAAACTCCTGTGATGCCTCAGTCGAGAACATTAAGTCTAGATTTGCTGAATGTATTAATAGTGTTAGTAGTAGCCCCATTAAACACAAAATGTTTTTCAAGCAAAATGAGTCACTTAAAACAGAGATATTCAACTCTAGTCCTGGAGGGCCAAAGTCTGGCACAGTTTGGTGATTTTAACACATTGCTAATTGCCAGTTTTAGTAGGTGGTTTGGAAGAGTGAATTCACTGTTTCATTTTTCAGAAATTGAAAATGCTTATCAAGGAAATAATGCGTGTCGGGAATTGTGCAGTTGTTTATCACAGGCACAACCAGAGATTTTCCTTTTTCATACTACAAGCAAGACTTGTTTGTCAAGAATCTAGCTGTTATGTTTTGACAGTAACCTTGTTTTTGCCACTGTGAAGTTACATATATTATTATTTTTCATTATTAATATTTCATAGTTATCTGGCAGCTACATTTCTTTAACAAAATTGTACTTTTTTACCAGTAAACCATATGACTTTTCTATAAAATAATAATGATGATGATAATAATAATAATGATGATGATATTATTATTATTATTATTATTATGATTATTAACAACAATAACAATAATAATAATTGTAATTGTGTGACTGGGTGGATATTATTATAAGCTAAGCTTATTTAGACTCATTGTCTGTGAAGAGAAATCATGTCCTAACTCTAGAGGTCGTTCTATACCACAGCAGTGATATCTATAAAACTGTACCACCTTCACGTAACATTCTGCTCACTTCTGATAGCAAGAAACTATTCTTCGAGAATTACTTCTGTCAAGAAATCATTTGATGATCTTCACAGGTTTGTTTACATGTTGATATCACCCAAAAACAAAACAGATTTTCATATTAGTAACCGTATCGCTGTGCCACCGAGAGATTTAACCTTGGCGCATTCAACTTGAGATGCATTGGGAATATGATGGGGTTAATGCTTGTCTTTTTGCTATGTTGTTATCAAGGTTACACTTTCAAGCATTATTTTTTAACAGTAAAGTAAATGACTTTAAGGAGATGATGGTGGTGATGATGATGATGATGATGAATAGTTATACCAGCAAGTAACATACTATTTCATTAAAACTATTGGTGTCTGTTTGCCTTGTGACCATGTAAAATTAAAGCAGTGATGAGATCCAGGCAGTGCTGGAGCCACATACATTCAGAAGCCTATAGAATGCAGGCTTGATGAAGCCACAGTGACTAAATGTATCTGCTTCCACAGTGGCATTTGGCTTGAACCAAGATTTGTATGTACAGCACATACTGTTCCAGGCTCACTCAGAGCCAGAGTGTCTCCTGCTCAACCCCTCAGCTGGAAGCAAGTCTGTGTGCTTTTCGACTCTTTTGTGTTTAGATATTTATAGGCCTGGCCTGGTCTAAGATCTTCGTATGATGGAGCTTTATTCTCCCATGCTGAGCCCCAGAACATCACACCTGTTCCCTTTCAATCCCTTGCTGAGTTTAAAAGTTGTTTCTGTGGAAGTGTTAGTACTTCTGCAGGCCTACATATCTTTTGTTTGAAAGATATAATTTAAGTACATGGTAAGTGTATGTGTGCGTGTGTAGACACCAGGTCTGTTCTGGAAATCAGAGGCATGTTTGAGAGGCAGGCGCAGCTTCCCTCAGTGTCTCCGCAGAGATAACAATCTGTGTGTTTTATAGAAGCCCTGGATTCCCAGCAGGCATCTAATGGTGAAAAGTGAAATAACTGACAGGACCTGAAATAATGTGTAGGATTTGGACTGTGGATAGAAAGAAAAGAGTGGTTCTGATGGAGAGCTATAGATGAGGAGGCTGACGTAGATGAGCAAGTTAGAGTGCATTGCTCAAAGAGCGAAAGATAGCGATGAAGAGTACTAAGATGAAAAGCACTGCAATGGAGTCCCCTTGGCTGTTTCTCAGATGGGAAGAGTGTCGTTTTGGCTGAGCTGCTGTGAATTAGTCAGCACGTACTCAGTTTTTGAGTGGACAGAAAGATCTAATCAGAAGGATCGAAATGCCTAGACCACATTTCTGTCACGCACATTTACAAAAAGACAGTCAGTGTTTAGTAGAAACTCTTTTCTTTATGCACTACCTAGATTGACATCTGTTGGAATATAACCTTCTTAGGTGATGTACTCCCATAGCCATGCATGTGTTCTTAAAGTCTCTTCAAAGTCAAAAAATATTTTGGTCAAAAGTCAAATTTACTTAGACAGTTTTGTTTAAAATTAGCAAAAAAAAAAAAAAAAACACAAGCCAAAAACCGTATCAGGTAGCAATAATTATCCTTGCTTTGGAAATGTATAGCATCCTGTTGTCTATAAAGATAAACATACATATACTTCATAGATAAACAGCAGTAGCAACCCTTTTAGTATAAAATTGTGTCTGTACTTTTGTTTTAAAGATATCTACTATTAGGGCAGGAAAATAATTTACAATAACCAGTATTTGTAATTGCTATTATGTTGTGTAGCATTTAATCATGTTTGTCTTCTATGTTCAAATTTTACCCTGAAGAACGATTATTTCATCTTTAAAAACAGGACCTTTTGCCAACCTCACCAAGATATTGTGCTTAGTTTAAACTTAAAGTCCAGCAGTAGCTGGAAATGACTTTTCTGAGGACAGGCATCCATGGAAATGCTTTCCCATATGAAAGCTGAAATTGAACCAGAGGGCTACCGTCACAGACGCATAAGAACAGCACATAAGCAGCTGGACTTCAGGCTGAATTAAAAAATCTATATATTTAAACCATGTATATGTCATGATATTTTGTTATTTTAACATTATCAATACATTAGTAATATGCTCCAACAGTGTTAAAATTGACGTAAACAGTACTAATTGTGCTAATGCAGTTGGCCAGCATTTTTTTAAATATGGATGCGTTCGCAGTAAGCTGATCATTTATTGAAATGTCAATAATATGTTGTTGTGTACATGTATACATCAAAAACTATCACTGTATAATTTACAAGAGAGGCTTAATCTCTGAGTCCTACTTTTCAAAACGTCTGTGGTTGAGTGTGGGAGTGTTTCAGACTCCCATGGGATGACTGCATAAGTGTGTGCCACAGAGCTCGCCTGTTCTTGTTTGCATGTGTGTTGAAGGGGTTGTTTCCTTGATGCTGAATTGTCAGAGTAAAGTCCAGATGATATCAGACAACTTAAAGTTCCTTCTGGGCAACAGCTAGCCAGTAAATCAGGATCAGTGCCTGCGTGCAGCCTGCCTACTGCTTTAGCATGAAGCTAAGAGAGAAGATCACAGAGCCTTGGACACCTATACACATGCAAAATGAGGAAACCCATGATAAATGACTATAATTATACATAAATAATGACTTGGCTTTTGGTATAGACCTGGCTTTCTAATTAGGTTTCTTTGTACTGAAATTCTATATTCCAGTTTGACAGTTTCTGTGTAGCTGTGTAGAACACAGAATATGAGGTATGAGGGGAACCAGTGGGTATTGGTCTTAGTTCTATATTGTTGAAAGTTCTGAATTGTGTATCAGATGAAACAAAGAACAATGAGAATCAGAACAAATTTTGTAACATCTAGCACAAGTTTACATTGAGTGATGGGATGGGCAGTGACAATTAAACAGCTCATTTTAAAGCTTCGTTTTTGACAGGGCATGTTAAATTTAACTTTGGCTGATGCTCAGTTCAATATAATTTTTGGTATCAGTAAAGAAGAGTGACTTTTTTTATTCTGCACATTCCTTCATTTCAATAATGAAAATAGAAATAGTTCTAGATAGCTATAGATGGCATCTGTGTATCTTACACAGAGCTCACCACATGATCTGTTTTAGGTCTTGAGCATGGATGTGGGTGTGAGTGGGTGTGTGTTGTAACCCAAATGAACACTGTCCTCTGACAAACACTCCTAGATGCCGTGTTAGCCACCACTGTGCACCACCAGCCTCTCCCCCACACTATGGTCTTAGGGGGCTTAGCTTAGCTTACCATCACACACATGACACACACACTCACCTGCAAACAGTCGATCAATAATGTTGCAGAGAGCGTGATCAATATTGGCTGGATTTAGAGCAGCAGGGGAGCAGAGATTTAGTTGTGCCTATTTCCCATGCAGCCTCAGGAGAACACACAGCCTCTCACATACCCGTGTGTGTGTGCAACACTCTCTGCTTAAAGGAGCTTTTAAGGATCTAAATGTTTGTGCAGGCCATTTTTCGCTGATGTCCTTACTGCATTTGCCCTTTCAAGCTTTAAAGTCATCCTCCAAATGTCCACGTATGGAGTATCCTCTTAAGTTGAATGACGCAAGCCTGTGGTGCAATTTCTGCAAAGAACATTTTGTCCTGGCCTGTTTGAAACCCCAGTACCAATTCCACCGGTCTGCTCATGTCCATCATTAGGTGCAGCAGGGAGTGATGGCTGAGCATTTTGATTGCAGCGACTCTGCTTAAGAATCATAATGAGATCAACATTGGTTTTTAGTCTTCAAACAAATAAGCGAAAGCTGGAGTTCCTCTGCTCTACTGAAGTCCTTTATGATGAAGATAAGGCTTTATGAAAAGTCTTAATTAAAAGTTTATCGGTGGCTGGCAAGCAGCAACTGAGCGGCCATGGTGTTAGCCTTTGTACTGTGATGGGTGCGTCCCAGGAAGATGGGGAGAGAATAGATAACATCAGCAACCTGCCTGTGAGGTCTTGCCGTTCCTGGCCTATTATTAACATATGCACATGCACTAATGTGGCTTTGGTTAGTGGTGACGTGGTGGATGTCTGAAAAGGGCCTTCCTCTGGTAGGCTGGGCAAAAAAGCATAGCATCAGAAGCAATAAATCTAATTATACAAAATGGATTCCGTTGTGTTTTAATAAGGACAAAACAAGGCTTACTTTTGCAGCTGATAACAACCCATTGTGAACAAATGGCACCTTGCTTTGATGAGGAGAAGGCAAATGAGCTGATGCAGCTCTGATGGTGGCAACCTGCTGGGTAGGTGAATAGAGTGCATGCAGAAAAGTGGCGAGCAGACACAGTACTTCCCCACAAAAACCAACAAGCCACTTCAAAGACTGGTGGCAGCCAACCAACCCCTCCGCATCCACATCCCTCTGCCATGTACTGTCTCTCTCGCACTTTCTCTCTCGCTCACACTAGCTCTATCGCCCTCCTTTTCCAGTCTCCTATTGTCCCATTCTTCAAAGAAAGCAATCTTTTTAAACACTGTCACAGTTTCCAAATTTGTTTTGCATTGATCTTTGCGCATGCATGCATTGATTTAGCACACCAGTTTGTTCCGTTGGATGACCATCTTGGAGGACTCTGTCTCAAGATGATGAAATCTGCTTTTCATCTGCCTCATACCCTGATGAGAGAATGACTTTGAGAGTTTTCTACACCTTGTATTATAGTATTGAACTTGCTCCAGGTCTCAGTTTATTCTGATAACATCTTGAAATGTAATGTTTTGTTCTATTTCAGGTTGCTTGAAAAGGCTACAGATTAATTTTGTGATGAAATATAATTTATTTTATTATTAAACTGGTCAAACTTGAAAGTAATCTGACAGTTTGATGCATATTGTATAAGTATCCAGGCCAGCGAAAACGATCTCTGTTAGCTTGATACTAACATCAGTATCCAGGGTTGCGGCCTGGTCAAACTCAGCTAAAGGCCCCACATTGGATTGATGTTGCCTTAAATACCCAGTAAATATGTCAGTCAAAATGTTTCATCTTTTATTGTTCCTGTTTAGTTTCTCACACATCAAATTCTTAATCTGCAATTGCCATGAAAACTGTTAGGTCGACTGCAGCGACAGAACAACAACCGAACACTCTGGAATTTGCTGATAATTAACAGAATATATTTCACCAACCCAGATGGTGTTTTATAGACTGACTGTTATGGATTTTGCAACAACTGAAAAGCTGAGCTGAATTTGATGTATTTGTGTATATGGCTTGGCTCTGTCTTTACTATAACAGGTCAGCCTTACAGTATCAGCAGTTGTCTTGATCTTCACTCAGGGCTCAGTAGGTACCATAATTAATCTCCACACAAGTCTTTCCTAGTGTTGCCTGAAAACAACAACTTCCTCAGAAGCAGAACAATGAGATGTGAAGGAAGAGACCAAATTATCCCTCATCCATAAATTTTACCCACAGATGAGAAAATCAGCAGTGAATCTAATGCATGTAATCCTGACTATCCGGAAGGACTTCTGAACATGGTTTGGTTTAATTTCCAGCTTCATTTCAGGTGACAATGTAAAGAGTGCTTACAAAAAAGTCTTTTGTAATCAATGATAAAATGGCAAAATGCTCCACACTGTAATACAAAGAAGAAACACAAAAAAAACCACAAGGACATTATGGAGCGAGACTGTGAACACTGTAGGGGATTCATGTTAAACATGGAGTCAGTATATGCTCAGTTGCAACATAAGAAAAATATCTGAGCAGAATGCCACACAATATCCCAGCCTTTTATTAGCATCCCAAAAAGACAGCACAAGCCATAGATGCAGTTTGGCACTTCGAGAGTTCTCTGGGAGTAAATCAGCTTGCAACATGCTTCCACAGATATGCAGAGAGGCTGGTATTAGCCGCAACAACCAGTACTTGCAAATCACAGCAGTTTAAAGATTTTTAGATGCCAATCAAAGAAGTGAAAATAGGTCTGTTACTATCTATGCTTGTACAGTTACAAAATGAGCTTAAACTAGCATATTTCCTAAAACTCCAAATAGGGTTTTTTATTTATTTATTTATTTTTTTTTGTACTTCTGAGAGCTATTGGAGACCAACACTGACTGTCAGAAATGGTTGGAATTCAGTCCGGCCCTTACCAGGTAGTTTTAAATAAACCTTTCATAGGGTACTGTGTTAGGACAGACCAGGGAATTTTTACCGTTTCAACTCATTAGTTGTTGAACTACTTTTGCAGAAGGTATGTTTGATAGGAAAATTCAGGACTTCTTTAATTTATTTAGTTTCTTTATTTAGTACAAAATGTTGAACAACAAATCCCTCTCGTCTTCTGTTCTGCATAGACGTATACAGTATGTATAAAAATCACATTCTTTATGTACGTGTGTGTGTGTGTGTGTGTGTATACATATATATATTTTTTTTATGTGGTTTTTTTATTTTTTTTAATTTTGTTCCTTAAGGCTTGGCACACTGTGCTCCACTAGTCTATGGAAAAAGGTTTTATTTTGTCTCACCTCAGTCATGTTCCCCCCACTCATTCACAGTGGCAGGCCATTGGTAGCTGAACATTGAGTTTGACCTTTAGCAAAAACAATTTAGAAAGGAGCCGGGGGAAGCATGAAAATGACTATGTGGTTAGCGTTTTGGCATGGAGAAGGCACGACTCCCACCTGCATGCTGCTGCCTTTGTGCATGTGTGTGTAATGGAAGAGGTTGAAGGAGGAACGTGTCTTTGGAGACTAAATCATAGCTGCATTTCGCCATAACTTCAGAGGTATAAATAAGCCTTTCTTCTGTTAGTTCTGAGCCGTCTGAACTTCACTGCACACAGAGCCCCATCATTAGCTTTGTCTTTATCCATCTACCATGCACCACATCTATAATCAGGCCCTCACACATACGGAGAGAGAGAGAGACTAGCCTACTAACAGTTTGTCAAACAGAGACGGAAGCGGACAGAGGTAACAAAGCGCATTCATTTAGAATAATTGTGAGCAATTTGGAGAGATATGAAATGAATCGGTACTAGATAGGATATTAGCAAATAGATTTCTATAAGTTAGTTCTAATTTCCTGGCAATTACGCTGCCTGCAGTCAGTAGCAGCTTGGTGGAAGAGCGGATTTTTAAAATGCAAGTGCTTTTATAGCAAATCACATAACTGCACAGGCATGACCCAAAATCAATGAACAGACATTACAGGATGGTGCTAGACAAGAGATGCCAGTTAAAGCTGTCTACGTTTGATTAGTTCCGTGCAGACGTGCTGAATCTATTTAGATTCCACTCTCGTAATCGGATTGTGCAGCTCGGGACGTTTGCAATTGACACCCACAATAAAGCGGTAATGCAAGAGGTGGACTGTGAGGGAGATGGATAGATATCAGTTAGCTAAAGAAAATGCCTGTGAAATGGGTGGAGGAGTTTAGAGTTTGGAAGAGTGGACATGTTTGAAATGGATTGTGGACCTTGTATGACAGTTCTGATGGTACAAACTGAGTGGGCAAGGTTTTTTTTTTTTGTTTTTTTTTCCCCCCCACATGAACAGTAAGAGATTGTTGGATCCTGCCCATTTCCTGTTCCTCCTGCCATATCAAGAAATGACTGCAAAATGCCAGAGGGTGCCCGCAAGCCAGTTTAACTTGGTTAGGGGTGAATAGAGCTAAACAGCTAAAATGTTAATAAAGTTAAATAAAGTTAAAATACTTTCTAACCATTTGCCCTGCACCATCCTTTAATTTGGGGAAGGAGAAGTATGCATTTCACTACAGAATCAAAGCAAGCATATCTATAAATGTCCTTTTTCTTGCACAGCACATGTGATTCAGGCAATAGATGTAAACTCAGTTTCTAAAGAACTCAAAAACACAAGAGCATTATTCAAAATTACGCAAGCAATGATAAAACATTTGCAAGCTAAGATGTTTCATATTGAAATTTATTTAGCGTTAGTGTTTGACTAACCCGGATGACATTACAGGGTGACAGTTCTCAACTCTACCAAGTTTCAGACAATACAATTCAACTGAGCACCATGCAGAAAATGAATCCATTACATCATTTCTAGATAATATTTGACCTGAATCTCGTTCTGTTCAGATGCTGAAGAGGATTGTGGCAACAGGACTGCATAAACATTCTAGACTTATCATTGCCCCTCAGCAAGCTTGATGACCAGCTAAACAAACTGGACTAGCAGAACCCAGTTCAGCAGACGCACTAGACCAAATCAGCATTTGGGTTCATTTGAAAAGTACTGAAATGTTAATAAGCTGATCTAAAACTGACACTGCGACAGTTTTGATTCGTAACAGCACAGTGAAGTGGGTTGTGTATTGGACATGATTCCTGAATACTAACAGATTACTTGATTTACCATCCAAAAAAAATTATCTTCTGAGAAGATGGAGAACAAACTACAACCAAATACATAGCTGAGCTAAGCTGTGCACATTGGGTCGAAACTGCTGATCATGAACTTATGCATTGTTTAAACAGTACTTTTTATCACGGAAGTATCAGTTATATGTATTTCTGTAACTGAAGGTCAGTAAAATTTGACAAAGGACATCATTAAATACACTTGGTTGTAGTTTATTATCTGTGTTTCATGAGTGAGGAAATGTAGACATTCTGTTTCATAAGAAATTGCTAAGAGAAAGATTAGTATTCAGTCAGTGTCCAATACAAATTCAACTGCCACATTTTGGACAGAAGAAATTGCCAGTAGTAAAGCATATACTATAATATTTGTTGTATTTTATGTATGTAAGAAATGATTTAGAAAAGTATATGACAATGTCCACCTGTGATTTTATTTGTCTGCCATTAGGGCAAGTATGACCCCTAAGATTGAATTCTCTGTTTGTCTCTCTGTCTCTCTCTCTGTGTCTCTCTGTCTGTCTCTCTCTCCCTCTCTGTCTCTCTCTCTGTCTCTCTGTCTCTCTGTCTCTCTCTCTCTCTCTCTCATATTTTTCTGTGACTGTCAAAAGAATTAAGAATGGCTGCTATGAAAAATGCTTGAGTCTGGCAGCTACAGATTTCGACTGTTCAAAGTTTGTGTTACAAAATTTCCTTTTCTTGCTCTCTGGCTATGAATAAGAAAATGTACGTGTTAAGAGTGGAAATGTGAGTCGTTGTGGATTTCACCATGGCCTGATATGCAGTAATATATGCAGTAAAGATAAGACACGTTTGTGACAGGTTTACCTAAAAGATCTTCTTTATACTATTTACCATACAAAATGCATTCACTGTTTAAAGCAGTACCCATCCTACTACAAGTGAGATTGTCATATTTCAGAATTGGATTTTAATTATGTTTCACTTTTATTCGTGACAACATATAAAACATATAACTACATTAATCTAATTCTAGGCCACTCAATAAGAAACTTGTTTGGAAAAAAGAATTGACTTTTGCAACATTTCCATTATTATTGTTTTGAGTGGTGTAGTTATAAAGCAAAAGGAAAGCTATGCTACCCTCCTCGCATAAGCAGCAGAGTGTTTCCTTATGAATCACCCATCATTCATTAAGTTTGGTTAGATTTAGCCTTTGCTTGTTCTCAGACATTGACTCTTCTTCACATCAGTCTCCTCTGCCTATGCTAACTGGTGAATGTGCCTACTCTGCTAGGGCTCTGAGCTCTGTGCATATACCGCCTGCCTGCAGACGCCAGGCTGCATGGAGAATGAGCAGCTGCAGCAGCTGGAATGAAAGGGTTATTAAAATAGTATTAAGCTGAAGGAAGCAGTGATGTAAGTGGCTAGGATGCAAAGGGGCCGTAGACTCCCTGGCCGGGTTTAGATACCTGATAGGTTGCTTGATGAAGTAAAATTAATGATGGGAGCATTCACCGAAAATTGTGCCCTGTACCCTCACCCTGCATAATCACAACTCCGTTTTAACATTCTGTTTCAAAAATAGTTGCTAGAGATTCATTAAATGCTGGCTATGTTTTGTGTAGCCTGGGGAATTGTAGCAAATCGTTTAATTGGTCATGTTTTTGCTTGTAATAGTGCCATTCGAATTCTTAGTGCCCAAGATTTGCTTTATTCACTGCAAGCACAAACTGACATTATTTTGCTTTGATTCTGTCTTCTCTCCTGGCTGCTGTGTTACAAGGTGGCACTGTGCCATGTAGCTTGCCATCATCTTTATTTTCTCTCACTGTTGTGTGAACATTGTTAATTTATCTCTCTCCGTTGTTATATTGTTGGTGTTAGCAGGTGGCTGTTCTGCATCTGCTTTGCTCTGTAACTTACATGCCTGATTCTTATTAAAAGATCATAGTTACATTTCCTCTCACAGTTCATGACCCACCAAAGGCAATGTGAGTCATTTGTCTTCAGTCAGTAGCAGATTTTCTTTATGTGAAGTACATTACCTCCAAATGGGGGTGTATGTAGAAGATTTGTGTGTAAAAATCACCTCATGTTTCCTTTTTTCTCTGAACCCTCTTCATTAGGCTATTCTCTTTTAGACATGGCTTTAAAGTTGAGTCATTTTGCACTGCCTGCATGGTTTTTAAAGGTGGGGTTGTCGTTTGACATAGGTGGAAGGTGCGGCAGTAATTATACTTTGCTTTACTATTTAATTGTAGATGTTTAAAACTGCATACTGGCACTTCTAGGGAAAAAAAAACATTTTACTCCTTACATTTGCACTCTATGTTAAAATTGCCGTTTAAAAGAGTGCAGTTTTCAGGTCACCAGAGCTGCAGTACTAATTATACCCTTCATCATTCAACAGTGTCCTAACAATGTCACGTTAAAAAGGGAAATATAATCTAATAATAGAGCGTCTGAACTGACAGTCTGGTGCACTACATTCAGCATTCAAGCCTCAAGTCTAATAAAATTGATTTACTGGTCTTATTGAAGGGGGAAAAATATTTACTAATCCAATATTGGTCAAGATTGGTCAGCCCTAGTTCATTCATGTGTTTATAATGGTGTATAACTTTTTTTTAAAAATGCTCTCATTCCTAATATAAGGTTCTCTTAAACAGTTTACCTTTATTCAGTGTGCTAAAGGCTGCTACATTCATGTCGTTTTAGGCTCTGATCTGCTACTTTAAAGTCACACAGAGTAAAATATTAAGTGTTTGTATGATGCAAAACTTGTGTGTTATCTTAAACATATAGCGACTCCATGCTTAGTGACAGAAGAGTTATCCTTGAGTAAAAGTGCAACTCCTTGCTTGCTGTCTTGGATACTACTTTGTTATATTTACTGTCAGGACACATTCATCATTTTTAATCAGTGACCATTTTCTACAAACCAACCTAGTGTTTTATAGTTCCTAGTCATTTTTAATACTACTGTTATTTATTTAGTTATTTTTTTTTCCCCTCATTCTATTGTTATGTAGGCCTTTTTTTAATACTGTGATGCTGTTTGTATCGTACCTTGTACAATGTGCTCTGCATTATTCTGGCTTTTAATATTTATGGTGTTCAGTCTCCATTTGGCATGGTGTGTGCGTTCAAACGTACATCGTCATTTTTCTTTTCCTCTCCCGTACTGCCAATTCCATGCTTGGTTAACACTTGATCTGTTAGGATAAAGAAGAAAATAAAAATGATGCCTACAACAGGACCGGTTACAGATGAAACTACTACCGTATCAACTCTTAGTCACACAAATTGAGCTGACCGAGATGGCTTTGTTAGCTGGATAAGAGGAAACGAAATATGTGCCGAGTGCCCTAGCAAGTGTTTTGAGGTTGGCCTCATTCGGGTGTGAAGCGGTACAAGTGGCCCTCAGTATGTCAGTGTCTGAGCAAAAGTGAGCATCTCCCTCTCTGATCCTGTTTGCATAGTGGGGCCATATTGGGTCTGAGTGAATGTGACCCAAATGGAATTACTCTTCCATCAAAGGGAAGTATTCATGAATTAGGGATGACCTTGATACGAGAGGCCCATGAGACACAGAATAGAGTTCAAGCAATTTCACACCCCTTCACTCGACAGTCTTGGAAAGTGATGCGGAGAGAGTGTTGGAGAGGGGGATGAGAGAGATAGAGTGGCATGGAGGAATGTGGGAAGAGGAGATTGATGCGTCTGATGAACGGAGATGAAAGTGCAGCTATAGTAATTTGGGATTTCTGTGGTGTTTGTGTGTTTGGTAGATGCACTTCTGTTTCTCTATCCAGGCCTCATTCATTTCCCTTATCTAAACCACACAATTATGTTCCAGATGAATGGTCTGTCTAAGGGTATTAGTGGTTTTAGCTGTGTGTCTGAGAGTCTATCATGTCGCCCCACAAAGTAGAAAAGTACCAGAGCTTCTGAAGTCGTACATAATGCAAGCAAACCTAACCATTTTGATAATACAAGTTTCAATCATAGCAGTGAAAGAGGGTTTTCCCCTAGTTATGAAGGGCACTCACGTTCCAGTCTTTACATTGCTCTGCTCCTCCATATGAAAAGGTCGCATGAGTCAAAGGCTCTGCTTACAATAGGCTTAATGCACAAAAGAAGACACACCAGACCGCAAATGCTATTTTGACCAGAGAGATTAAAGGGGCAGTTCCAACATTTTTGTAATTAATCCCTTTTCTGCGTGCCCAGAGTCAGATGAATTCTGTCTGCGTGCAATTTGAAGTTTGTTTCAGAATTGCTTAGCATATTAAATGAAATTCTGCAGGTCCCAGGGAAATGTAGACCCTGTAACAAATGTCTGTGTTTCTGTAATGAAGTGGCAGAGCCGGGCTAATAGCAATATGCTTTGAAGCTAATTTAGCATCATGCAGAGTTACAACAGGGAATGATAGAAAAGATCAGTCACTCCAAATGACAAATGTAATTTAGCTCTACTTAATGTAGACTGAACCCAACACCTTAGGAATGTACAAATGGCATTTAAAACGACATTTAAGAGTGCCTGGCTAACTGAAGTCTTACACTTGCATTCATTACATAATGCAGCTCCAAAGTGTTATTGATTGATGAATAATGCGCACCTATGAATTCAGAGAAAATGTGTTTTTATGAAAGCTTACATAGGAATTCCAGTAATGCCCAATTCAATGGATTTAAACAGTCATTCATAGTCACTGATGTGAAATGATTCATTGTAGAAACGTGTACCTTATCTGATCTGCAGTGATAGTGATGGAACCAGGGGTTGTGATGGAGTGCAAAATTAGTTTTATTTACTATTTAAAGCCACCAGTGTGGTATTTGAATACGTCATTTTGATAATGCTAAAATACTGTTATCTCTGGAAAAATGGCTGTTGGCCATAGAGCTCTTGTAAAACAATGCCTCTTGCATCAGGCAGCAAATGCATAATCATTTCATGCAATAACTTTAGTGAGGTGGCTTTTAGAGGCATTGATCTGTTAGGTCGTCTCAGTAAGGTAATCTCTGACTCAGTAAGGTTAACGGTGTCAGTCATTTAATTATGTGCTGAATTAAAAAATAAAAACAATGCGCCTCCTTTAATCCCCTTTAGTAAACCCTGAAGCTCTTTCTGCATGTTCTATGTGTATTTTTTATTTTATTTTTTTAGTATCTACATTCCTAAACAGCCATCTTGGGTTTTTAAAACTGCTGGAACATGCATGTAGTTGTGAAACCCTACCCATAATGCACTTGGTTAAAAGCTTTGCCATGTCTGTGCCACATGTTACTCATTAAAACACTTTTTTCCATTTGTCTTGACTTTCTTTCATTCTGCTATTCTTTTTTTCCCCTTCTCCCTTCTTTAAGAGCAGTGAGTGGAGTGGAAGTTGACTGACGCAGTCATGCAAAATCATATTTATTATTCTCTTTTATTGTGCTAATAAGGCAGATGCCAAGTACTGGAGCTTTGATACAGATGTGACGGCACATGCTGATGGAAACATGTCTATTCTTTGTTGTTTTCTTTTTTCTTTTTTATTCTACAAGGCAGAAAAAAGTGCAACTGAAAACTGCCTGTACTGGTCTGCTCTTGTCTGTGTGTGCGTGTTTGTCTGTGTGTTTGTGGTATAGCCTTTAAAGGCCTTTCTCAGGCTTTGATCCATCCTCTGCCACAGCACGTATCGATCAGCAGTTCAGTCTGGATTACAGTTTGGCTTCTCAGCCAGACACAGCTCTCACAGCCAATCACAAATCACTGTATGCCCCTATGGTCAGTCACAAATCATAGAGGTGTAAAAAGTACCTTTGAGGAGTAAAGTGTCTTAGCCATAAGCATTTATGAGACCAGACAGGAGACACTGTCACTAAGCATGGTTGTGCACTCCTTTGAAATGGTTTTCTATTGAATGAGAGGCTCAATAAAATAGCTACAGTTGTTTAATTCACTGCACACTGCATTACTAAGCTATAACTATAGGACCCTAAAATAGCTTTTGTGGAATAAATGTCTGTCTGTTGTAAAATGTAGATTTTTTTTTTTTTTGTTTGCTTGTTTTTTAACTCTCATTCTCTCACTCTCTCACAGAAGAGGGAGGACATTCAGATAGACACAAGAGCCAGTCCTAAGAAGAATGCAGAGCCTGCCATCGACCTGCTGGGCCTGGGTAAGATGAGATTTCATCCATCTACGCCTTTTAGTGAATTACCTCTGTCTGTGAAGCTCTAAGTGATATCACTGCCCTTGCTGGGTTACGGCTGTTTTGGTTTTTTTTTTTTTATAAAAGCTGACTTTAAAAAGACATTAATGTAATAGTTTCAGTTAAGCCATGCTTTAATACCTGATATGGAATGTGGAATAAGTTGACCAGGAATAATAAATTACACTAATATGCACTTTTTTATTGAGCTAAACATACAGAAGTAGTCTCTTGCAGTGTAGAGTTGGGCAGCCTTGTTTTCTAAGGTAACATGCCAGATGACTCAGCATGGAGTTGTAGAGGTTCCTAATGGTGATAATCCATCCCATACATCTTGAATATTCTCACACAGTTCCTGCAGGTGTTGCAGTAGGGGTGGAGGTGGAGTGATGCTAGCAATTGTGGTGGTGGTTTGGTAAGGGTTAGGGCTGTTTTTCTTCTAAAGGCCCTGGACAACCTCTTTGGATATATGTTGTTGTATATGTTGGAATGTGTGCATTGGGGTGACTTGAAAAGTTAAAAATGAAAACTTTAAGGTTTTTATGATTTCAAAGTCTCTATTCAGATGTATTAGTAACCTTAACCATGGTTAATCATAAGCTTATGTATATAGTAAAGGTACAAAAAAACATTTTTTAAGTATTCCGATTTTTTGTAGTGTCGCCCACCCCAATGTTTCCATGCATAACTGTCCAGAATTTTTTTGCATTTCTTTTCATAGCTTTAGCTGACTTTTAGCATTTTACATGTTACCCATGCTTGTGGTTTATTCAAGCTTTAATTTTAAAAAAAAATAGTAAAAATATGTTCGTTCTTTCTTTTCTGGAAATTTATTATTGGTACTTCAAACTTAATGATACCAATAAAATGTCATTATTGCCTGATATTATCCATCAGCCAATACATCGGTCTGACTGTAGCAGCAATACAACCAGAAAGTGACACTGTGGGTGAAGCCGATTAAGGATCTGCACCTCTGGGCTTTTGGTGAACTCTACCTTGCTGGATACAGTGGCTGCTTTCTGTCTGCTTAGATGACTTAGAAAGAGCTCAGCTGATCGAATCATCCCAGCATTGATCGGCAAGGCTGTATGGGCCATTGAGATGACCAAACCCAACTGATTCTCTATTATTTTCCTGAAAATGAAAACCGTTTAGAACCCTAAGGCTATATTGGACTGGTGTGTCTCCCCCTCTCCTTTTGTTATCTTCCTCCACCAACACTCCCCCCCCCAAATCACACTCTCTCACTCTCCCCCTTTCTGTTATGATAGCTGATAAATGGTTGGGAGGGAGAGGTAAAGGGAATAGGGGAAGAAAAGATGGATTGTTTAGAGTGTGTGCCCATGGCACAGGGGGCACTGTGTGTATGTGTTTCTGTGTGAGAATTTATGGTGTGCTTAGGGGGCTGATGATGAGAGGTGTGTGATGATGGTGTTCAAATGGAATCATGTATCTTGCTTTTGTGCATTTCCTCACATTTGCTCAGCTTTCTCCCTCAGCAGCGTGAAGCAGAGCGCCGTGCTATAAACACAGAGAAAACGCTTACATCACCCACCGCCTCCCGTCCTGCCGATCTCTCTGTTCGGGTTTCAATACACACTTATTCCCACACCTCCCCAAGCCAATTTGGTTGCTCTCATAAGATAGAACGTTATATTTCCATGCATTTTATCAGCTATAAGGAACAAAAAATAGTTATGTCTTCCTGCAGCTGTTATGTGAAGAATATAAATATCTCAGATGGTGCGTCTGAGTTTAATAGAAAGAGAAAGTGTCTTTGAACATCCCACTAGCATCCAAGGCTTGCAGGTTCATTTCTCCCCAACTGCCACAGGTGTTTGTTGTGTGTGATTAGATTCTCTGCTCTTTTAGATTCACTCAGTAGACAGTAGGCAGACGCTGAGCAGGCAGTGTGAGCTCCTTGCTTCCTTTATCTGCAAGGTGAAAATCCAAGCTGCTGGTTATGGTCACTTGTCACCATTACTGGTGGATCTATTAATCATGTGGCAGCCATGCCTATACCTGTAAAGCTACTTTACAACAATACTCAACTTTTTGAAGAAAACACTCTTTATTATGTTTGCATCATGCATTTAGTTGCCACATGGAATGATTTCCATTAAGCATTAGGAAAATCTATGCTTACTTAAGTACTAACTGCAGTCACTGCATAATTGAATAGATTTGGAACATGTGACTACATAATGCAAATTCAAAGCAATAAGAATTGGATTTTTATGGCATTCTGGTGTGAATACACAGAAGAGTGTAAAAACAAATGGGCCCATCTCTAAAAGCAATAGTTATACCGATTTACAGCATAATGTATGTATTCCTTTGAAATATGTAGGAAATTCTTTAAACACACACACACAATATGATTTAAATTTGATTATTACATCCTTCTGTCTTTCAAAAAATATTTGACATTTGATTTCATATTTTTAGAATTTTGTGATTAAGAAGTAGTATAATGGTAAATTTTTAATCAAATGAAATAGCATATTGTAATATGGTAGCCTCTGGGCATTACCTTATTTAGCCTATTCATCTCAAGGTTGTTCTGCTTTCTCAACATTGTCGACAGCTCAGTTTATCAATCCAGACAAATCTAAAATGTCTTAGCCTTTTCTTTCCTTCTAAGTATTCTGAAAGCTTGGAAGTTGCATACCTACAACCTAGGTAGCCTTTAAACAATTTCTTATATTTATCTTCAGCCAGAATGGGCTTTATATCATTAAACACTTTTATCTAAACATTTGGTCTATAGTGTATTTGTTTGGCTGAAGGGCTGAGTGATGAAAATCAGCAGCTGAACAATGGATTGTGTTAAGTGTGTTGCACATTTTTCTGTTCTGCTGTAAGTAGAGGGAAATAGGCTGGATTTACTGCCCATGGTAATCAGCTGTGCCATACAAATGTGCCGTGGAGAGATTAGGTTGTAAAACAAAGTATTCCTTTAATGTGTAGAACCAAACCATTCCAGTTTCTTCAAGCTGAAAATTCTGGTTCTTTGAAATGTGTAATAGGTTAATGTCTCGCTCTGTGTATTGTGTTTCAAGTGGCCCACACTTGTGCTGGTACGCATGTGGCCCTTGAGGCAGGAATGGGAAAATGTGGCTTTGTGACATTCACAATGATTGTGTAAGTGAGGATAGGGTACGTAGGTTCAGGTTGCCCATGGCTTCCCTATCACTGTGCTCTTGCTTTCTCTCGTGTGTGTGTGTGTGTGTGTGTGTGTGTGTGTGTGTGTGTGTGTGTGTGTGTGTTTGTGTGTGTTTGTGTGTGTTTGTGTGTGTTTGTGTGTGTGTGTGTGTGTAAAGGTCAATAGAACAATATGGAGAAAACAATTTGGTTATGCATTCACTCTTGTTATGCTTGTTATCTCTTTCAGATGCTCCTGCAGTCACAACCAGCAGTGGCACAGGATCTGGAAGTGCAGCTCCTATAAGTGATGACTTGGACATCTTTGGACCGATGGTGTCCAACCCTTTGCCATCAAGCACCAACTCTAACCAGGTACAATTTATATTTCTGTGGCTTTTTTTCTTTTTTTCGATGAAAGGATAACCCTGCAAACAGTCAAAGCTTGATTCTAACAGCCGAGCCTGAACACCTAGCTTTAAAAGCATTAAAGCCTATCTTGAACTGTACAACCCATTTGTCGTTTCTTATGAAGACTTTTTTTTTAAACACATGCCGTATTAACAGTGTACAGTATGTTGTGTAGTGGTTAAGTATTCTAAAATGTGTATTCCTAGTTTGGTATTGGAGATATATATCTGTAAATTGTGGATTTCAGCATTGTGATGAATGATGGAAAGAAGCTTTTCCTGAGCCTGCTGGTTATGGCTCCTGTTTTTCCTCCCAGATGGTAAGATGTTATACAGGGTAGAAGGATAATGCTGCATATTCTGTGCACATTGTGCGGGTTGTTAAGGTCTCTGATGGCAGGGGGCTGTTTGCCAGTAATTATTTAAATAATTTTCATTAACAACAGACCCAAGTTCTTTAGACCCCCTTACTGATTTCTTTAGAGCTGTCTACCTACTCCCAGTTGCGTACTCATAAATCCACTGAAAGCTGTTTTTTTATAGTGGCCACATGAGCTACATAGAAAGTAGTCTCTGTATTTCTTTTTTTTTTTTTTTTTTTTTGTAGCAACTTACTTTAAAACCACTATAAGAGTTACAAGGAAAGGTCAGATTTACTTGTTTTAACTTCATCCATGATGACATGAAGGATTTGTAACTGCTAGACCAAAAGATCCGCTATGAAAGATAGAATCGAAAGAGCTTATGCGCTGCTCTTTTGTTGGCAGAAAAGATGAAGTGAATTGGATATAGAAAGAGCGATGCTGAAGTAATGAAGACTGTTTGCTACTGACTGGTTTGTCTAACAAAAAATGTGCTCTTGGTTATACATTAAACTTGACTGCCCTTGATTGGGGCCAGCCTTTTTAGACCCTGTAGTCAGCTCTGCTGCTCTATACGTCCTTGGCTGACCAAAGTGCGTCCCCCAAGCTGTAGGCCTGTAAAGGAATAAAGGATGATTTCCCTTTACACATTTACGCTTAGCCAGGACACAGGAGGATCCTACCATGAAGAGCAATTTGTCTTTGATCTGGGAACAGTGCTGTGCCACTGGGACCCCCTCCCTCCTTCCCTCGCCCCATCCCCCTTGCTCCTGCTCCCACCTGGGGGAGGAGGAGAGCAGACACGTGGTCTTGCAGCCCTTCAGCGTTGGAGCTGTGACAGAGGCAGCGGAAAGCAGGCCAACAGCTTTAACAAAAGCTTCTCCTACCTAAATCAATGTTTTATTGAGAGGTGTGAGAAGCTGGCCAGGCTGGTTCAGAAACCGGAACGAAAGCATCCTCCACTGCAGTAATTGATGCTCCTCTGAACCTTTCCTTGCTGTGGTAGAGCTGGATATTCAAAGGGTGTGTGTGTAAATGTGTGGAGAGGCAGAGAGGGAGAATACTCCTATAACTGAACATACTCTCTCTGAATACCCAAGAGAGGCAATAGGAAAAGGAAGAGTTGTGACTGGAGAGCCAAAGATAGAACACTCGTCAATATATCTTTTAACCATTGTAGTATGCTAATGCTCTCCATATAGAGTGTGCGCCGAGCTTAGAGTTGAAACAGTGTGCTGTCATCTCGCACTCTTCCCCAGGTTATTATTTTGCAGCATGCTGAGCGGCAGTAGGCTCCTGCTCTCTGAAGGAGGCAGGTTTGTTCTTTCTCACCTTGTTTGCTGTTTTATTGTTATTTTTTTATTTATTTATTTATTTATTTTCAGAAGGTTTGTGTGAAGGGCACGTCAGCGACACAACTTCACACAAGCTATTATAACAGATTTGGAGACGTTTTGCATATCGAAAGACATGTCAGTTGCAAAGATACGATTACAGTTGTGCGTGAGTGAGGATTTGTGTTATTTGTGTTATCCCCAGCTGGAGTGGATTTGCAAAGAAAACGCAAGAGAGAGAGGGAAAGGAGTGAAAGAATGAGCTCCCAACCCAGTCCCTCCCCATTCACTGAATTGCACTTGTTCCTAGGGAGTAAGCAGTTGCATGGCGAAATTGATGAACATGCTGGATAACTGTGATTGGCTGGCTGGAGGTTTGAACCATTGCTCTTCTGTGCACCCTAAAAAAAAGAGAGAGAGAGAGAGAGAAAGCGGTGGGGGAGGTGCACTCATTGCCTTCTTTTCCAGCCCTGATGAGAGACCACCAGGGTGTCGGTTCTGTGTTCCCTCAGTGTGGCTATAGCCTTTGCATGTTAATCCAGTCTCTCTCACTTGCCTCCTTTCAAATCTCATCTCCCTCCAGCTCCTATTTCTCACAGCTATCCCAGGAGACACATGCACACGCGCACATACGCACTCACCATGCATCCTGCACTTTCCTTCCTGGAGCTCTCCTCCCAGAGTCTTGCTGCATGATTGCACTGTTTTAACCTCATGATGTTCAAATAGGAAAAGATGTTCTCCTCTTTCATTGACTTCTAAACCAAACTGCCTGTCCCCAGCTGTCTAAAACATGTGACGTTTTTATCATTTTTATTTATTTTAATTTTTTTAATCCTAAAAGATGTTCCAAGTGCACAAAGCGTTTTACTGTGGGTGGCACTCGAATTGATGTGGCCTCTCTTTATTTTTCTAAATCTTTTATCACTTGTAACATGCTGTGGTATGTGTGCTGTGTGTACTGTGCTTCATTTATCTCTGTAAAAACGGCAAGGGAAAAAAAACATTTTTCAGCATAATCTGGAAAAAGCAGAAAAAAAAAGCATCAGCACCTAAATTGAATATCATTTTTTTTTTATTTGGTTTGTCCATAGTTTGCATTTATTACAGTTTCTATTATTTTCAGAAAACGCAGTTTTTCTAAGAAATCTGCAGAGATATTTTATCACACCTCCAAAGGTCACTCTTAACTGTTTTCTGCTTTCTGGACCCTGGGGTGATCACTCCAATGGGCCGAAAACACCAGCAACTTCTTTGTTTAATTTGTTTAATTTTTTCATCTATTACATTTTGTTTATAATGGCTTATTAACTACACATCCTTTCAGATTCAGTGTCTTCTCACAGTTAAAAGCGGATCATAATGGTGGAGCTTGATATCGTCTCTTCCATCTCAAAAATTTAAGCTTTGAGTATTGTTTATCCGAGGGTGACAGTTTTGGTGAGCTACCAGATCTTGTGCAGTTGTTGGGCATTTAAAAATGTTTTTCACTTATTTTTATTTGACTTTTAAGTGCATCTTATATCCCATATATATATATATATATATATATATATATATATATATATATATATATATATATATATATATGTATATATATATATCCCAGATAATTGCTTAAAAGCCTTTTTGACTGTTAGCAGGTTGTTGTTTCATTTCTATTGTTAAGGTTTGTGTAGTATATAAGTAATATAGTTATATTTCAGCTATATATATTATTTTACGAACAATTGATGCACCATTTATAGTGGTATTTTTTTTTTTTTTTTTTTTTTTTTTTTTTAATCGATCTTAAGTCGCCTGTGTCTGCAGGTTTTCGTTCCAAGCAATCAGAAAAACACCTAATTACACTTCTTTAATCAGTTGGTTTCCGTCATCAGCCACCTTGTTATATTGCTAATGTGCTCATGCTTGGTTAAAGTAAAAATCTCTAGCCACACTAGCCATGGATTGGTGACCCCTGGTTAAGGTGATGGATGGGAAAGGAGGATGTGGTGGAATTTTCAAAATATCCTGGTTTAACACTCTGCTTCTGATCATAACACAGCATTTTAGGGGTACTCTAGATGTCCATTGCAGCACTTCAGATTAAGTCACTCAAACAGTTTTGTTTTATTGCTGCATACTTTTTAACATCCACAGATCCCAGAAAAAAAAATATCTGGTTATTCCATCACTGCGGTCAGCAGCTATAGTTGGGAAAATTGAGCTCTGGATGAAGCATTCCGCTTACCACTTCGTTCTGTGGGATGTTTCTGCTTACAGTGGCAAAATCTTCTATTGCAGCTTCATTGAAAACAATGAAATATCCAGTTTACCTTCATCTGTCTATTGCAAACATGTGACCGCAGCATCAGTTCTGTGTTAGTTCTGCTGTCTGATGTAACTGGGATGGGTGATGTACTTTCTAAGGTTGTGTAAGGTTAGTGATGTTAAAAGTCTTTGCTTTGCTTCCCCATTTACGCATTATTTTGCAAGTAACTGGCAGAAACCTCTCCTTACAGCAGCCCGGTATTATTAATAGTCATCCTTTAACACCTGGCTAAATCAAGTGTGCTGGTGTTGGCATTTAATAAATCCATGTTGGCATCCAGAAACAAGTTTATTTGCATCTTTGCTGATGATGTGTGGTGATTTTGCTAGCAAAAGACATGTATAGCCCAGATAAATGGTTTTAAACAGTGGATTTAGACTTCTGCACATTATTTTGTATGTTATGTGTGAGTTTCTTCTCTGTGATGTTCTGTAGACCGGTGGTATCCTGTTCTGGTCTTGTGGACTTTTGTATTCTACTACACTCCAAGATAAGATATAAGTTCTTAATTCTTCTTAAGGATTCTTAATTTGCTGATGGGTGAATCAAATGAGCTGGAAACAGAGAACACACTGCAACATACTTGACAGGGCTTATAATTAGAATCAGCAATGAGAAATACAGTGGCCGAGAAGTGCAAAACCAATTTCAGAAAACAAAATCACAAAAGTAAAAACAAAACATGAAACGCTTTTACAGAGTGTGAATTCTGATGAAAAAGGTGGGTCCAACACACAGGAAGTGCTTGACCCTTGTCAATCAAGCTGTTTCACGGTGGTAGAATGTGTGGACGAAAGAGACGAATGGGCGACGTATAAACCACTTGGAGTTGGAAATGTTAAGGAAAGTAAATGGGCTGTAACTCCAGCTACAGTGGATAACCAGCTAGCTAGCTAGCTTAAAATGGCAGAGAGCTTTTGCAAAGCAGCCTTTTTTTTACAGCCCACGTGGTTTAGACATCACCTGCCTGCCTCTTTCTTCCATCTGCTCTTTCTAAACCTCTTAAGACCTTCCACTGGAAAAAAGTGTGGTAGATGTCTAAAATGCATGCAACAAATGGACAAAACATGCTTTAGCATTGTGACCATCCCAAACTCCACTCACTTGAAACAGTTTGATTGACAAGGGTCCATATCAAGCACTTCCTGTGTGTTAGACCAACACTTTCCATCAGAATTCACATTTTGTACTATACACATATTCACATATTGGTACTGGTTTCACGTCTATGTTTGTTTTCTGAAATGTTAGTTTGCTTTGCACGTCTTGGCCATCGCAGAGAAACCTTGCTATAGATCATCTAGCTTCTTATGTTTCAGTGGTAATTAAGACACATTGATGGCTTGTAGATGTGCGCTGTGGTTGTGTTGTGGTGGAAGGTCTGCTGCCAACAGTGAAATCCCTTTTAATAATCTAGGCCTAGCACCGTCGCCCCCCTGTTCCTCCTCGTTAGTTACAGCTGGAAGCTTAGGTCAGCTGACAGGTATATGACTCTTTAAAGTTGCATTCGAGCTCCCTGCTGCTGGGATAGCATTTACTGTGTTCAGGACTCAACAGTGAAATGGCATGGTCTCTTTAAGAGCATGATTATTGTTCAGGTATTCACTGTACCATATTTTGTGAAGGATTCTCCCTCACACTACATGACTTGGTAGATCTGCAATGTACTCAGTTGCATTTGATTGTATTTGTAATTCATGTATTCAAATTAGGCAATAAAGCAACATTTAGCACGGGTGGAGAAGCACACTGAATGTGTCTATCTACACTTACTCAGCATATGGTGTTCGAACATATATAGGTTTCATATACAAATATGCACATCCACCAAAACTGCTTAACACACTTGGGATAGGAATAAATAGATATAAATGTATGTGCCATGTATGTGCATGTGCAGTCAAACATAGGCAGTTGTGGCTTTCGAGCTGACCATTTTCTGTGTGATTTAGTTTTTTCCCCTCTCGGCACAGATGGTCTCTCAGTAGGGCTAATGCCTAATGAAAGGAGAGCTGTTTTGCTTTCTTTATACTACAGTGCAGCTCGTATGGAAGCTGGCATTGTAGAGAGGGCCTGTCAGCATCGCTCGGTGTTGTTCTGTATCCCAGACTTTGTCGCTGCACTATATTACGCCCTTGACTATGCTGCAGTGTAGCAACACAGTTTCATTCATCAGCGTATTAATCATGTCTTTGCGGTTTCATTTTTGCTGCTGTAATTTTATTGTTGCCTTTTTTTTTTATTATCTGGTTTTATTTCAGTGTTTGTATTATGTTTCTCTTTGGCACCAGCAGACATGTCATCTGGGCTCAGGGCCACTGCTGCTGCTGAAGGGTGCTGTGCTATGCTTATTTGTGTGTGTCTGTTTGCATATATATGAGTGTGTTTTAATTTGTTGAAGCTAGACCATGTGCTTCATCGGGATAAGACATCAGGTCTATGTGCAGTTTTCACACAGGCTGCTCTTCTCTGGTTTACTCTGTAGCTGAGCTGCCATTTGCCATTAAGCTTAAATGCACACGCTCCACCCAAGGAGTCTACTGTCTGTGCATTTCTGGGCCGCACACACAATCATCTCAGTTGTCGTGGTCGTCCACTTTGTTCAGCATTTGAGGTGCAGTACTGGGCCCCACGAGATGCGGGTTCAAGCTAAACTTCCTCTGTGAAACTGCTATGGAGCAGTAATTTATTTCATCCTTCAGTCCACTGCCCTGCAAAGATTTGCATGCTCTGCCTGGGCTGGCTGCTATAAAGCTTTAAAATGAGCTAATGAAACACCATACATGAGTCTGAGGTGACATTGATGTTTTTGACCATATGCTAATGATGAGGATATTTAAAGCACATTTATACATATTTTAAGACTCAGGGACTGTAGCTCCAAAAGCCTCTTAATTCGTCTCCTCCCTAGTCTGGGTGAGCTGGCCTTAATTGCTCCTGCAGTTTTCGCTGAGTGAGAGCGTGTGTGATTCAGGTCAGCTCATTTTCTCAGGAGGAAGCTGCTTGAGGTAGTGCTGGTTGAGTGTCCTTGACTTTGTGAGCAACATGTTGTTGTTTAAGTTGAGCTTAGGAGTGTACTGGGTTTGTTTTAGAGAGGAATGGCTAAACGTTCTGCGCTAAAATATCTGCAGAAATAAGTGGGAACTATATGTTGAGTTTAATCTAGATTTCTACATTATATAGGCTTTTAGGTCTTGGAACCAGCTTCACCATCTGCAGATATTTACAGTACATTTAAGGGTGTCAATGTTAACACGTTAACACACATGATTTATCTGGAAACTTGCATTATTGTATTTATTTAGTTTTTTTATTCAAATTATTCAGTTCCCAGTCACTGCCATAACGCCTGTAAGGGGGGAGCTATTATTATAAGAATTTGTGAATTGTATTCCGATGAAAGGGTAAAGAAAGCACAAGCTACGTGTGTTGCACTGACGGGAGAACACTGGACATCGGTAAGCAACCATAACCACCTCGATGTAACGGCACACCTAATTAATGACGAATGCACTTGTTGGCTTTATGTGTGGTGAGAACAGAGGAAAGACATTTTGCTGAAGCATGCTCTAGCCAGTTTCTGTAAGGTGTGTGGGAGATAACGGACCAGGTCACCATAAGGAACAGTGCATGCAAAATGACCGCTGTAGTAAATAGTCTATTGTTCAAGCGTATGCCCTGTGTAGTACAGATTTTACAAAGGGAAATCACAGTGGCTCTTCGTAATAGCAGGTTTGCAGGTGCTTTACAATAAAATAGTCTGACATTTCAGGTAATCTTATTCAATTAACAGTGGAAAATGGACTGTTTTGTTTTTCCAAAGACACCATGGCATTCAGTTTCTTAAATATGTCTACTCACTGTAGCATTTGTTTTGGTGAGTTACTTTGCAAACTAGTTACAGGCAAGCTGTTTACATTTGTTTTGTAGTAGATGTTACTTTTTAACTGTTAATGTGGTTGTCTGCTAAGTCTGCCGTTCATTCTGGATGTTTTTAGCATTGCCAGGCGCACCCTGAGACTTGTTACTCAGCAAATTAAAAGATTCTAATAAATAAATCATAATAACTAAGCTGAGTTGTTATAATAAAAAACAAAGATTCTAACCAGTTTTCATTCATTTATTCCAGCACCATATATGTATTTGTTTTATCTACTACCACAAATACAAATAAATCCTAGTACCACAGCCTTTTATTTTGGTTAACTCAATAAGAATATTTGATTGATTGACACCACTATTAAAAATACATCAATTCAAAATATTGTCCCACAGTTCTCATCTTGGTGTCTCTACATCTCTAAATGTTGCTGTGCTGACATTAGAACCAATTAGGGGGAGGGTCAGTCCTAGCTTGTTTTTGATAAATGTTACTGATGTCCTTAGCAGGACACTATAGAAGGAAAAACTGTAGAAATTACCATAAAGAATCTTGATGTTCTCAAACCACTGCTTCCACCCCACCCCCTTGTTTTGGAGATGTTTGCATTCCTAGTAACCTGAACACCCTGACAGTACATTTTATGTGTTCTCCAAGTCCAAGACCAGTTTACGTTTAGGCAATGTTTATGATGGCTTGACGCATTAACTTGACTGTTAACTCCACTGTTGCACTTGTATTTCTTTACCCTGTCAAGTATATACAAGGAAAAGTATATGCAAGTATATACAAGGAAAACTGAAAATATGTGCCTGGGTCATTCCCAAGACTTCTACTGAGTGGACAGACTTGTTGTCAGTCACACAAAACACCCAGTGCTCACCTCATAGCTTTGCTGACTATTCTCCTTAATATCTGAGCAGCAGTGGACTCCAGAGGGCTGGTGTTGGAGGCCACAGTGTCAGCTTCCTTTCTGGCACTGGGTCGTTGTGCCCTCTGGTGCAAACCATCATCTTCACCAACTCCAAACAACCGCATTTGTCTGAGCGCTTTTGTACTATTTTCTTTGAATTGCTCTCTTCATTCTTATTGGGTCTTTCTCTGGTTTCCCAGGAAAAGTGAGGCTGCAGAGTGGAACTGGATTAGCCCAACCCAGCCCCTGCACCACCAGAGTGCTAATTATCTGTGTGGGGCTGCTAATCACACAAAGCCTGCTCTGTCTCACAGTGTGTGTGTGTGTCTCTGTTTGTGAGTGTGTGTGCCTCTGTTTGTGTGTGTGTGTGTCTCTGTTTGTGTGTGTGAGAGAGAAAGAGAGAGAGAGAGAGAGAGAGAGAGAGATTTCATTTGTGTGTATGGTAGGGGGTAGTTAGAGCAGGAATATTTATGGCCTTCTCTGAATGTCAGAGAAATACTATGCAGTGTGTGTGTGTGTGTGTGTGTGTGTGTGTGTGTGTGTGTGTGTGTGTGTGTGTGTGTGTGTGTGTGTGTGTGTGTGTGTGTGTCACTGTTCATGTGGGAGTACGAGCTCTAGAATATTCATTGGTGTGTTATTTAGTTGCACAGCAGTAGGATCGCTGGAATATTTATAACCCTCTAAGATGCACCATCTGTAATCAAGCATCTTTAGAACGTCTTCAGTGTTGTGTGTGTGTGTGTGGGGTGGGGGGGGGTATAGGATATAACAACCCACACAAACACATGCTAGAGAGCAGAAAATTGTCCTTTCTCTCAATTATATAGCAGTGGTCTTTTGCTTCCATCCTCATCCATTATTAATTCTAATTGCTTTTGGTCCATCCCACTGTGGACCTCTTGGATTGATTCCTTGAAATGTCACATGATGCGTAGGGCATGGGCTTGTGGAGTGTCTAGTGTATTATTTGTTTATTTAGGGGGAGGGCGTCCCTTTGCTCCTACAACAGTCTCAGTTCTTCATGGCATGAATTCCACAATATGTTGGAAACATTCATTTGGGATTCTGGTTTGTGCTGGCAGGTTTGGATCATGCACTTCCTGCACATTTTTCGGCATATTCACGCTGCTTATCCCCTGTTCTACCACATCCCAAATCTCTGTTGTAATCAGATCTAGTAATTTCAATAAATTGTGGAAATGGCGGGAAGCACATGATCAGCAGCAGTACTCGAGTAGACTGTGGCATTACATCAATGATTGATTGGTATTAATGGACCCTATAGTTTCATGTTAATAATAGCCATGTCAGCATTTCCAGATGACTGCCAGCTGACATTTACAATAAGCTCATCAGTCCAGATGTTGCTGAAATTAATTTGTAAAGACTGGGAGCTGTCTTTAAAGCCCCATTTGTACTTTGTTTGGATCACGCACTTTCAGTTCTAAATTCTGAGCGTACCACCTGTGTTCCCCAGATTCATCAGACTAGGCTATGTTTTTATAGTCGTCCTGTTTTGGTGAGCGTATGTCCACTGCAACCTTAACCTTCTGTTCTTGTCTGATGTAGGTGGAAGATGATGTGATTTTCTGTTGCTGTAGCTCATCTGCTGTTTCACACATTGTGTGAGATGCCTTTTGCTCACCACAGTTGTGCAGTTGAGTGTTTATCTGAGTTACCGTTGCATACTGTCAGCTCTACTGACCTCTCTCAACGAGGTGTTTCAGTCCGCAGAACTACTGTTTACTGGTGATTTCCTCTTTATTGCCTCATTCTGTGTGAAAATCGCAGGAGTAAACACAATCAAACCAGCCTGTCTGATGGTTGACGTCAGCATTGCCTGCAACTGCTGGCATGGTATCTGCATGATTTTATGCACTGCATTGCTGAAACACAATTGGCTGATCAGATAATTATATGAATGACTAGGTGTGCATGTGCTCTATGAGTGCAATGTATGTAGTGCCATACAGTGCCATAATTAGGCATTCATGAAATGTTAATTAACATCTGCCATGTAATGTTTTTTAGTCAAGCATCAAAAAGGTTTGCTTAATAAATTGCGAACAGTTGAAATAACTTTGATCAGATGTTTATTTAGGACCTGTTTAATAACTAGGCATTCTTTGTAGCAACAAATCTTGCATGTGGCAGTTACCTACAGAAGTGTGTGTGTGTGTTTGTGCGCTTGTGTATGCATGTGTATGCATGTGTACGCCTTTATTGGATGTGGGGTGTGAGAGTGTGTGTGTGTGCATATCCTTGTGCTCACAAGCTAATCAACAAAAGCCATTTTGGCTGGGCTTTGTAAAGCAGTATTGAGCTTTATCACACACTGCTGTTCTTCAGTTTTGCGCTTATCAGATGCAACAGAGGCTGCAGCAACAGGGAGAGGTGAACCCTCGCATGCCTAAACGCTTTGCCACATATCGCAGCCCCACCTAAACAGAATGAAAGAAACCACGTCTCTCTTGAATTCCCATTACGTGCCCTCCTCCCTTCCTTGTGCTGGGCAGAATTAATAAATCCAATATTCATAATATTACACAGTGGCCCCAGAAATTATTTGGACACTTTTACCATTAACCTGAGCCGGGCCCCAGGGCTGAACTCAAGCACTGTCATTCAGTGGAATTGTAAATCATTTTCGTTTGTGAAATCCATATAATCACCAAATATGATAAGCCACTCACAGAAATAAACTTTTCTTACATACATCCTCTCAAAATATGTCTTATTTTCCCACTGTATTTGGTGACACGTTCAATGGCATGCTCCTCGTATTATTCTGCTTATTATCACAGTTGTGTATAGTCTAAATCCTTCCCCACTGTTTTATGGTGTTTTAAATTAAACAGAATGTGTTAATCTGCTTTTAGCCATTATGGTGCCTTGAAAGTGATGAAATTATAAGATTATTTGATTTAAATTATTTTTGTTTCATAAAAAAACAAACACTGTTCAAACGTGGACTAAAAGCCCTGTAAAGCACAGAGGTGGAAACAATACATCCTGGAGCTGTTTATTTTACAGTGATGTCAGTGAGTTTGTACTTATTGAGTAGATCATAAACTCTGAAGTGTTCAAAGATATTCTGGGTACCTGAAGTAAATTCATTAATTAGTGAATACTCTGTTTGAAAGAAATGACTCATGGTTTGACATCTTGTTTTCCCGAAAAAGTCAAGACAATACATTTTAAAGTATGGCACAAACGTCCAAGTATATTTTGGTACGTTTATTTATGTCAGTTCCACAGGAGGGGGAGGTGGGGGTGGGGGTATGAGGGGATTATTTAATATAACATGAATTATGTTCATGAAACATACTCAGTAAACCTAGACTAGATTTTCAGAAAAATCCCTTCATATATATATATATATATATATATATATATATAATTTTTTTTTTTTTTCTTCTCCTTAGGCATATTTTATCTAAAGCATGCAGCAAATAGCATATTGTAGTCAAGTTATTATTGGCCAGCAAGGTTTGTTGTAGGCTACATATCAATAATGTAATGGTACCTTAGCTATATGGTTGTCAGCAGTGCATAAGTGTATACCTCAGCCCTTCACATCCCTCCCCAAGGACTGGCTGCCCCTTCAATTGTATGCCACACTGCCCATCTAGCCCTGCAGCTGCGGCTCACTGTGGCAGACAGACAGCAGAGGAGCTGAGGTGTGACGGACCGCTACAAGCAGTTTGAGGTGGTCTCATGTCTCTACCTTTTTTGCTCCTTCTGTTTTTCTCCACCTTTAGCTTTCTTCTCGTCTGGTCCGTCTCGTCTTGGGCCTCTAGCAATGGAGTGGAGAGGAGCGGTGTAGCTCATTGTGCGCTGTTCATTTGCATCCAGATGATGTTATGTACAGTCCCTTTTTCCTCTCCTCCATCCCCCTACAGCACTTTCTCCCTCATCACTCTCTCAGTTTCATGCCTTTGAGTGATGATCTAGTGAGGCAACTGGTAGAAGGTGAGAGGTGTAATAATTAGCTGCCTAGCATAGCCTTCGAGCTACAGCACAACTGTTGTGTACTGGCATGCCTTTACACCTCCTCTTATAACTCATATGGGCTTATAACTGAACAGCAAAGACGTTGAAACTGTAGGCTGCAAATGCATGAACAAAGGGCCTTGTGTTTGTGTTGTCAAGACTCACGCTGTGCTTTTTGATTTAAGCAGTTTTGTTCAAGGAGCCAACGCAGCCAAGCAGTTATTTAAAGAATTGCATAGATGCAGCTAGACAGCCCTCCCTCATTTGATGCCTAAAAATAACCTAAACGTGACTCGAGGAGGTTTCTGGATTGCATTTGGTTGATTTAATATTACGTGACAGTGTCAGCAAGAATACAATAAATACATAAATGCAGTGTTGGCATATAATAAACATGTAACATTCTGCAACATATCACAGGATTTCTAAGGGGGAAAAATTACCATTAATTAACATACTCAAGACATTTAACCATTACAAGCTGCTAATTGCTTTTCACTTAATTTAATGGGATTGTTACCTCTACTTGTAATAGCTTTGCAAAAGAAAATACTCTATTTCAATCATTTATTATTGAAATAAATAATCACAGTAATCAGTTGTTTAAAAGGCATGCCACTAACCTGCTGCTATTAAAGAAGAAAGCGTTTACAGTGTTGTCCAGTTCATATTGACAGTCAATGTCACACAGTCAGCTGATGCAAGTAGAAGGACAGGCCCAGATAATATCTAGGGTTAGGGTTAATATGTATGGTTTAAATACATTGCATCATTTTTGCAGGAGAGGTGGGATGACTTGTAATACCCCCATTAGGAATTTGGCTAGTGCTAAAGCATTGATTTCTTCTCATGCTTTGAGAAGTTGTGTGCTTTTAATAATAATTAAAACAATGCTCTGAATTAGTTACATTTTGTCTTTTCAGTGGTTTCAGGTTTGTTGCTTACAGATTAGTGGATGCTGGCCTGCAGTCATATCTCTGAAACAGAGTTAATGGATTCAGGTGCTTTGACTGCACACAAACTCTGTGCCCTGCTGATCGCATGCTTCATCCACAGACACTTTGGCTTTTGTTTGTACGCACTTCCAGATATCCACAGTGGATCCAATTGTGCAGTGTGTTTTTAGATTCTGTCCATTCATCACAGCTGCATCCCAATTAATGTCCTTTTTCCCCTTGAGAAAGACCACACTCCTCTCTTTATGTATGTGGCCATTGTTTCTATTCTCTTCTCTCAGCTAATGTATTATCTTTACCTGCGTCCATGCTCTGGTCCTTTGAATCTGCTCTGTGGTCAGTAGATTTCCTAATTAGATTTCCTGTCGTACTGAGCTCAGTTAACCATCTTTGAGTAAGTTTGCGTCTGTGTGCATGTGGGGGTATATCCTTGTGCAGGTGTGTGTTCATGCTTCAGTGAAATCAGATTTCTTCCCATTTAGAGACTAGGTCCAGTGAGACTGACAGGTGTGCTTTATGGCTGATGGCCCAGTTCTTCAAAACTCGCAGATGGAAATCCATGTGCTTGTTTGTGCGTGTTGTGTTTTAATGTGCACTGTGTTTTCATAGGACGTGTATTTAGTGATGCTTAGGAAGCAGTAACACTGAGCTGACCTTGTCCACTGCTCTATGCAGGCCAGTTCTAATAAGGCAGCTGGGAGTGCAGCAACAGGCTCCAGCGTGGGAGCAGCCACAGGCACCCCGGGGACTGCAGGAGCCCCAGCCGCCAGCCAGCCAGACCTGGACCTATTCAGTGAGAACAACAGCAGCAGCAACAAAGCAGAAGACTCTACCAAGAAACCTCTCTCTAAGGACTCCATTCTCTCCCTCTATGGGTCCAGCACTGTCCCACAGCAACCTGCGCAGGGTATGTGCAGCACACTTTATTTATTTTTTTTCTGCATTTATCTGCATTTTCTCTCACAAATTGTATATACATCTACATGTAGTTAATGTGTACTTTTTAAACCTTTTAATAGTGGTTTGTTTGTGCATATAAGAGAAGTTGTCATCAGTAATGGTTAATGTTTTAATATCGTTTTCCCTTACACCCATTTTGACCATTTTGCTGCTGTTTTGACACCTCTGCTGGACAATACCAACAGAACAGCTATGAAAAAATAAATCATACAGAATGCAGCTGTATGAGAGAAAGAGGCTACAATTATGGAGGTGTTGGAACCATTGACTGTGTGTATAATTTATATGATATATAAACTCATTGACTGAAGCATGTAGAAACAGTTGCTCTTACTGGATGTCACTAGTAAAATAGTAATAGTAGTTTTTTTTTTTTTGTGAAAATCACGTAATTGTCATGTTAAGATTTGTATGAACCCTACAGTCACACAAAGAAAATAGTGTTATTAAATGTGTGTGTGTTTGCACACTCCTTGAGGTATGGTCGTGCTTTAATGGGAGTATCAATAATTCAGGCTGTCTGTGTTTCAGCCCTCTGATACTGCTGAATGCAGTTTAAAGCCCCTGCCTAGCTCAACCTCTCAGTAACACTCTTCAAAGAAGACATTTCCCCCTAAAAGTTCAGCCTCCAAATGAAGGCTCTGCCATTCCTCTGCCGTCAAGTTGCCTCTTAATAAGCCCTTTTATACAGCGCACCTCCTCCTTCCTCCACCAGCTCAAAGATCACCAGCACAGAATCAGCCTGGGACAGCACATTAGTCCAGACATTGACTCTACTCTCTAGGAGTAGTTTTGGGACTCTCTGTGTGTTTTTGTGTGGGTTTGCGTGCTCCTGTCCTTCTAGCTGTCAGCATTAGCTTGTGCTACCTGATATAAATTTGTATTTGCAGTATTTGTGTAAGCCTACCAAGAGTGCTTATTTGTTCCCTTCTCCTAAACATGTACCATCTTTTCTCTTTGTCTCCAGCTGCTATGTTCATTGGTGCGTCTCAAATGCAGTTTCCTGCTCAGCCTCAAGGTAACTTCCAGGCCTTCCCAGGAATGGGTGGGGCCATGCCTCCCACTACCATGATGGGTGCAGTCATGGGCCAGGGCGGGGCAATGATGGGCCAGAACACTGGTATGATGGTTGGCATGACGATGCCCAACGGCTTCATGGGAAATGCCCAAGCAGGAGTTATGGGCATGATGGGAGCACAAGCGGGAGCTATGCCGGCAGGCGTAGTGCCCCCACAGAACATGTATGCCATGCAGCCAGGCCAGCAGACCCAGTGGAGCATAGGACAGGTAAAAGCCTCTTCCTTACTGATGTACATGTTGCTTGTGCCTCAGTGTTTTACAACAATGGTTTTAAAAGCACCCTGCCCTGCACATATTGGTGCTTTCCCTGCTCCCAGCAGACCTGATTCAGTTCATCAGCTCATAACAAGCTCTTTCAGGGTTGCAAGGGTGTGTTAAAGCAGGGAATCCACTAAATGTGCAGGGCATGGTGCCTTCATGACCAGGGTTGAGAAACACTTTACTATATTTCCAGCTGTTAGTTCATCAGCGGTCATATTATATAAAATGAATATAATTTTAAGTAGCATGTTAGTTATTAAAAAATATTTAGTAGTAATATGAAATGGAGCACAAACTGTAACTGTAATGAGTCAAATTTGGGGTTGCTTCTTTGTCAGTGTATTTGCTGGCTTATACCACAATCAGTGTTCACCTTGTCATGGTTCATGATGAAAAAATGCCACGTGCCAAATCTTTAAGATATGATGCAGATTAATAAGTTGTCCTCATGTTATGCTAAGAATACAGCTGTCAAACACCCAGGAAGTAAATTCGCTGATGCTGTTTTAAAAATAGCCATGTCAGCATTTCCAGATGACTGCCAGCTGACATTTACAATAAGCTCATCAGTCCAGATGTTGCTGAAATTAATTTGTAAAGACTGGGAGCTGTCTTTAAAGCCCCATTTGTACTTCGTAAACAGGCAAGCTGTTGTGTGAAAGTGACAAACATGCATGCATGGATGAAATCTAAAGGCAGTAAATAACTAAATTAACATTTGCAGAAACCTAACAGTGACATATAGTGTTTGAAACAACAGTAGAGTGACACAAAATTCCTTCTGTCTAAAGGCAGGGCATGAATTCAAAGCCTTGTCTGCCCCTCTCTTTTAATCCCTCTCCATCTCTTGGTCTACCCCCATGCCTCGTCCTTTCTCTCTCTTCAGTCACTTTCTGTTTGAATGTGGCTCATTAAAAATCAGGGTCCTGTGATATGAACCTCTCAACTCTTATCATCTGGTAGCCCCAACCCTGCGCAGCCCCCTGCCCTGCTTCCCTGCCTTTGAGCCCCTGGCTCTGAGACTGAGAGCTGCGAGTTAGAGGGCCCAGCCTCTAGGAGGTTAATTACATATCATAAATCAATCCAGAAGGCCTCTCACACAGATACAGCCTTAATTAAAGCCCCTCATTCCTGTGACTCTTTGTGTCTGTGTGTGCAAGTGATACAGAGACAGCTGAAAGACACGGCAGTATAAATGCTTTTCTTTGTGCATTGTGAGTTAAAGGCGTATGTATGACTGAATTGTAGAACACTATTGTGTATATATCAGAAAGGTCATGGAAATGTTTTGGGTCTATTTACAAGCATCCTTATAATAAGCACTACATCTCTAAGTTTATATTCAACAAAAAAACGTCTGTGGCTTAGTTTCAGTTGCTTTTTTCCTTTGAGGACATTGCCTTGCAGCTACAACAGGCCTCCAACATAGACTCCAATTGTAAGAGAAAGCTGGACTGTGGTTGCTTAGACGCACGGCAGTGTGTGAAAGGGAGCAAGGATAGAGGAAAAAAGATGAAGAGGTGGGTTAGGGATCAAGCATAGAGCAACTGAGAACTGAATCTTAAACGAGAGTAAGGAGAGATTGGTAGAATGGGGTTCAACCAAGCAGACTGAGAGAGCATGTTCCGGAACATCAAGAACATCTGCTTGCTAGCAGCAAAATGCTGCATCTCCATAGTAAAGCTTGTTTTGGATAATTTTGTCAGTCTTCTTTAAAAAATAAAAATAAAAAAAAAACCTGAAGTTTTACATCTCTCCCTCCATCAGATGAACCAGCAGATGTCTGGGATGAACCTGAACGGTGCTGGAGCTCCAATGGCCTTCGGGCAGCCAGGGGCCACTATGGGAGGCTGGGTGGGACCCCCTTCTGGTCAGACCCTCAGTACCCAGCTCTGGAAGTGAGAGAGCGAGGGAGGGTGGAGGACAGCAAGGGGTGCAGCATCCCTCCATCCCTCCGTCTCCCCTCCCTTGACCGGCCGCCAGAGCACACTAAGTTTTATCCATGTACTGATCTTTATTTTCTCCTCTACTTTCCAACCATTACTACTCTGTTACTGGAGAGTATCAGCTCAACCTGCTCCCCTGTGTATCAACTGAGTGATAAAGAGTTTGGCGTTGAAGAGACTGGCAGCTTTGTCCGTCTTATTTGCAGGTTTCCCCCCTCCCTTCCTTTTCTTCTATATATTTTTGACTTCAAAAAAAAAAAAAAAAATTACATATCAGCAAAGAAAGCTGCTGGACCAATTATACAAGCGTCTAATATATCATTACCAAATCGATAGTGAGTAATAGTATTTAAATGGCAGAGATATGGCTATCATGTTTGTGACCCCTCCCCCTGCCTTTTTCCTGACCACTGTATACGCCCCTTTTTCCCAGAGCCCTGTAGCAGCTATCGTATGAACCGATGTACTGTATGTAAGCATAAGATAGAGAAGCAGTCAATCCTCCCCCTTACCCATGATCCCATCAACATCGTCCCCTTTCCATCTTTACTGTGATGTTTTAATGTGTGCATTACAAAGAAGCACAGTTAGCAACAGGCAAATAAACCTGGACGACTCAACGGCAGCGTGACAGGCAATGGGAGGAAGGAGGCGGAGGAAGGGTTTGGGGGTGGGGGACGGGTAACTAGAACAGGAGTGGGAGATGTCCACAGGAACCAGTTACGTACATACATGGGCTATTTTGGCGGGTAGGTTGAGGAGAGTTGGGATCGAACAAAAGTGCACAGATGAACATGCTAGTCCCACGACTGTGGCAGAGCTTCAATCTACTCAGACAGGGTCCCTCTGCTGTGCAATAATGTGAGCATCCACACCTCGTCATCCAGGTTTATTTCTATAATGTGTTTACATTTTTCTGGTGCCTAGTACAGAGGAAAAAAATGTTATTTCTGTGCATTAAACAGTGAATAGCCATGAACTATTGTGTGATCATTTTTGTCTAATGCCTCGTTTATTGTAAAGTTCTAATTTTATGTTGTTTTTCTTTTCTTTTTTTATTTTGTTTTTTGTTTTTTTCTTCCCTATTTTGCTTTTAAAAGAGGGTCGTTTGGAATAAAGACAGTTATAATCCAATGGTTTGCTCCTGTAGTGCTGGGTTCTGTGTGCCATAGATACAAGTTGCTACTGTTGCTGTGGCTCTATTTTATTGACTGTTGTTTTGTCACATTTACACTTGTAGCAACATGAGTCTTAGCAAGAAAGCCTTTTTTACTGCTTCGCCTGCTGACTGCTTGATGTCCTGAAGTAAAACCCAATACGACTGGTCCCTCTGCATTTCTGTTCCAGGTCCATGGACAAGCTGTTCTCCAGCAGATTTTACCACCTGAATTTTTTATATATATATGACTTTCATTTCTTCCCTTGATGATTATCCATATATTCCAAATAGCTGAATGTCATTCAGGAAATGGTTTCCTCCCAAGTCTCCTGGCTGCCGCCAAGAGCAGTCATGTCCATTAATGCAGGTTTAGAGCTGGACTACCAATTTCTTTACAGATGTCCCGCCTCTGAGATGCATTTTATTAATCAATGGAATGGTGCACAGTCTATTTATGCAACCAAAAGTCACTGAACGTGTTGATTAGAGATGAATCCAGTTCACTTGATTGAATGACTGAGCCATCCTTGACTTCCACATAGCTTCCAGCATTTATCAGTAGGCAATCAGTTCAGCGATGAACAGTATTAGGGCAATTGCCAGTGATGATGGGTACTTGGTCCAAGCCACTGATGGTCTGAGCTCTCCCCACAGCAGTCCTGTCTACTAGACCTCAATCATTAGAGAGTCTTGATGCCGCTTGGGTTCATTGCCCAGGTTGACCTTCTCTGTGCGGGTGTGCCACACCAGGACCTAAAAAAAAGACAAGCATATGTTCAGCATGACAAGGCCTCTTTGTAAACTACAGGTTGTGTTGTTGTGATGGTCTTTCTCAGCAGGAGCTAGTGCAAAGAGTGAGTTACATGAGAAGAAAAAAGACAGAAGGAAAATGAGGTCAGAATCAGCAAGCACTTTGACAGTGGTTACCCCCTCAGTGGTGCTGTTTCATGCTGTTTATGCTCAAGGTCGATGCTGTCGAGCATGCAGGCTCCCTGGCCTCTTGCAACGTTTTCTCTTAATTATAAGTGAGAGTTCAGCGCGAGCAGACGCGTGTGCCGTTAAGCCAGCCTCACCCAGGTGTGACGCGCCACTTCCAAACACATGGTACTGCTAATTGGCTTGTTTTGCATATCTGACAAGAGTAATTCAGCAGCCACTGAAGCAACACCTTGAGAGGTTGATGAAGAGCTTGTAATAATGGGAGACGGTGCCGATCTAAGCACATGTCATAGTTGGCCCACACCTCTCAGCACCTCTGGTGAGCTGAAAAACACAATATGCCCGGTCTAGCTTCAAACTGGAGGGCTGGTTTTCTCTCTGATTGCATGGCAGGGCAGTGAAGTGGGAAGAATGGGGATGACATATTGGTAAAGGTTGCATAATGTAGGGGTTATGACAAACCATAACTGAACATCGTTAATTAACCTATCTATACTTATTCCACTGATGTGTTGCTTCCTAGTAACTGTTGTGAGGTTCGACAGACTTTACAGAATGCTGGCAGAAGTCTCATTAGCCAAAAAGGACCAGAGCATGCAGACGTTCTGCAACAAACACCAGTCTTTTAGGAGCCCTAAGTAATACATTAATTTGGAGAATTTCCTAAATTCCCAAGTATTATTTTGTATGGAAGAATGGAAAATGAATTAATACATATTTAAGAGAGAGAAAAAAATAATAATGAAAAAAATGGCAATAAATCCTTTTGGCCCAGAATAAATTGAGGAGTTTTGGGTGTTTGTTGATGTTTGTTTGCTTTGGAAGTTGCATTACACAACTACAGAGTGCATATGTTATCTGTTTGATTAAAAGCTTCCCTGTTGTGTTTACAGGCACTGCATAAAGTTTAGGTTCCTGTTCAAAATGCTGCACTCTATGTTAAGATGTCTAAAGCTACACATGTTGGAAACATGTTTGAAACAACAACATAGGATTCGCTACTCTTTGTCTAACAGCGTGGTCTGTGTCACTATAAAGGTACATTATATTGCCAAAGGTATTTACTAACCCATCCAAATCAGTGAATTTAGGTGTTCCATTCACTTCCATGCCACAAGTGTATAAAACCAAGCACCTATGCATGCAGACTGCTTCTACAGACATTAGTGAAAGAATGGGTCACTCTCAGGAGCTCAGTGAATTCCTGCATAGGACCATGATAGGATGCCACCTTTGCAACCTTTGAAAGTCCAGTAGTAAAATTTCCTCACTATTAAATAGTCTACAGCCAACTGTGTGTACAACAAAGTGGAAGCAACCAGAAACTACAGCAACTCAAGTGGTAGTCCGTAAAAAACAGGGTCACTGGATGCAGTGTTAATCGCTACAGATGTCCAAACTTCATGTAGCCGTCAAACTAGAATCAACAAGAACAGTGCATTGAGAGCTTCGTGGAATGGGTTTCCATGGCCGAGCAGCTGCATATAAGCCTTACATCAACAAGCACAATGCAAAGCGCTGAATGTGGTGGTGTAAAGGACACCGCCACTGGACTCTAGAGCAGCGGAGATGTGTTCTCTGGAGTGACGAATCACACTTCTTGGACAATTTCATGCTCCCAACTTTGTAGGAACAGTTTGGGGATGCCCCCTTTCTGTTCCCACATGACTGCGCACCAATGCACAATCCAAAGGTCCATAAAGACCTGGATGAGAGAGCTTGGTATGGAAGAACTAGACTAGCCTGCACAAATCCTGATCTCAACCCATTAGTACACCTTTGGGATGAATTGGAGTGAAGACGGGCCGTCTCATCCAACATCAGTGTCTGCTCTCACAAATTTGCTTCTGAAAGAAACGGTTCCCATAAACACATTCCTATACCTTGTGGAAAACCATCCCAGAGGAGTTGCAGCTGTTATAGCTGCAAAGGGTTGGCCAGCATCATGTTAAACCGAATTCAGAATAGGATGTTACTCAAGTTCAAATGCGTGAGAAGGCGGACGAGCGAGTATTTTTGTCAGTCTACTGTATGTTGACAAAAACTAGTTGTGCGTTATCATTTCTCACAGTGGAATACAAAAGCTTGCATAGCCTTTTAAAATGACATCTGATTGGCTTATGAAACTGCAAATGTAATGTTTTTTCCAGATGTTGAGATGACAATCTGAGTGATAGATTGTGGCACACATCACAGAGAGCTAAACGATTTGATGGTCTGAGGTGGTCATCCAGTAAGTTAAGCAGTAGACTTTGCATAGAAAGAGTTTATGTGTACATTTCTTTTTTGCATATTTTGTATAGAAAGAGCAGGGGGTCTTCTGGTGTCAAGGCTTAGGCTTAGTAGGATCCAGAGACTGAGGGCGCATGTGTGAGAGAAGGAAAGTCATTTGAGGGTTTGTGTTAGGCTGAGCTCTCAGGCAATGAGAGACACGCTTTGGCACACTTTGCCAGACACAAGTCTGGCAGGCTCAAGGCTGTGAGAGCGAGACGCAGATTGACGTTAATAAGCAGGAGAAGCTTCTGCACTGGGATTCTAAATAAGCCTGTGAATGGCTTCTCTCTGCCTCTCTCTCTCCCCAACACACACACGAGCCCGCTTACTGCCTAGGTCGCTTACTGCCCTCCCCTCGACCTCCATCTTTCCACATCTGTCACTCTGTCCTTCATATGCCAATTCAATTTCACTGTCACTCCATGTGCCTCTTCCTTTTCCTTTCTTCCTTTCTTTCTCCTCATCCCACACACCCAGTGTCTCCCAATTGCTCAGCTCTATCAATGTCACACAAGCTGAGACCCCAATCCAGGTCAGCATCACAACTCTTCTTTCTTATGGGTATAGTGGAAGATACTCATGGTGTTCATTAGTACAGCATTTAGCCGACCCCCATGTTTAGCCAACCCACTTGTCACACATGAAGCCATCTACCCCCATTGTCAGCAAGGCACAAGGTTGGAGGTGGTTCCGTACTGGTGTGGGGTGTGTTCTTATAGCAGTGGATGGGTCCAGTCTGCCTAAACATGTTATTCACTGGTGTCCACTTTATTTAATTGCTTGACCACTATTTGCAGCCCTTTATGGATTTTATCTACCCCACAATAATGGGATAGTCCAGCAGTGTAATACACCATGCCATCAGGCCATTTGATTCTAAAAGCATTCTTGAGTGTTCCTGCGAATGGTGTGGCCACCACATGCGCCTAACGAGAGCCCAATCAAGGCATTCCACTATCATGCTTCGTTCCAACTCTGATAATTTACATTACCTCGCCAGAACCTCATTCACCCCCCACATTGTGGTTATTCCCTGGTCACTGAGGTAACGCCACTTCATAATCAATTTACATAGTGCTATACCATGACTTTTGGCATGTCTGTGCACTGTCACTATCATGACAAAAAGTCTTCGTTCCTCCGTTTATGAAATTGAGTGTATTGTGTTTCTTCCGTCCAAAGCACCATCCGTTTTCCATAAACTGTCCTGTCCTTTGTCACTCACACTGTGCTCATTTAATCGAATACCACCTAAGCACATTATAAGACCCCCACTGTCTGATCGTAATGTGCTTGATGTGTTAGCTTTGTTCTATGGCTGATAATAATGGCAGTGGAACACAGTGCTGTAAGACCTGCTGTAAAGACATGCGTCCTCCTCTGGCTAGAGTTGGTGATTAGTGGTAATGTCAGCCTTGCTAATAGTCACTATTAATAACCGTAGCGCTGCTGCCATTAGGATAATTGGGTGATAATGACGATGCCACTAGCTGTGACATGCAGGACTGTGGAAGAGAAGCATATTCTGACACAAGGTGAGGAGAGCTAGGAGTACAGTGAGATCTAGAGCAGTGATAAAACTAGCTTCAGATATGAGTATGATAGCCTTGGGTCAAGCGCATACTTTTAGTGTCTGTATATCTCCAAACTGCCAAGGCTACTTTAATTCTCATTACTCACGTTTGGCAGGAGATATGAGGAAGCACTGTTAAATTAAGCTAATATTCATTGACAGAATCCACCGCCTGAAGGAATCACTGCTCCTAGAAGGCTTGTTCTTACTGATGCAAATAGACTTTTAACAGAAATGCTGTTGGCGATGAAAAGGCAGAGGTGGAATTTAAGTTTTTGAATTTGGCCTATATTATCATATGAAGACTTTAGAATTCCTAAATGGTTCCTACACCTTAAAATGCTTTTGATTATTTTTATTTTTTGATTATTATCAGTTCATCCAGTTATTTTTTAAATAACTTTTTTTAGGTTTTTTAAAATTCAAAAAGGTTCTTTACTGTCCACTGAAAAGTTCTTTAGTGAACTCATGTTGTGACAGACTAACCTAAAAAAAATGTGGACCCATTTTTACTCGTCATCCATCAAACAGGTCTTGACCACTACTGGAGGAGGACATATACGATGGTTGTTGTACTAACCTGGGTGCAGTTTTTAGCCTTTGGCTCCAGGTCCTCCACCTTGGTGATCTGTTTAAGGAAGTCAGACTCCTGCATGCCTGGCTTAGCTCCTCTTCTTTTGAACAGAGCTCGTGGGTTAGCTAGGATCACCTCCAAGTTCACTGCAAAGCCTAGAAAAGGAGGGAAAGGTAAGAGTTTGTTATTACAGTCCGTTATAATGACCATGCTCTGATGGTATCATCACTTCCATTTGATATAGCTGACTGATTCCGCCACATCATCTAACAGACTCGCTCTAGATTAAATACACTAATGTGCAATGGCATGCATCAGCCAACCTCTTGACCACTTACGCAGGAGCACATTGGGATGCTATTCTGGTGTATGTACAGCCAGAATGGGAGGCTTCTTTTAACTCCCATTTTTGCATTCTTTATGTGACACAGTCACACAAAAAAGGTACAGAAAGGGAATATGGTCCTCAGTTGCCTGCTTTTTATCCTGGGTACAGTCTGTTTTCTAGGACGCTTGCGCTTTAACAAAAACCACCTGGGTTTCTGTCAGCCCCACAGAGACGAGACGAACTCACCTCACTGCTGCAGCAAGGCTGAGATTTACCCCAGCTATCTGTGTTCCTCCTCCATAAGCTGAGCGACGAGGAAGCTTCTGTCCCCCTGATACCTCTGTGCCCTGCTGTATGGTTTATTTATAGATGAGGGTCAGTCAGTTTTCCTCTTTTGATCTCAGCTCTGTAAAATAGCAATTTCTTCTGATTTGGCAATTGTGTGAGTGTCTGTGACATGGATGTCGCTTTGCTAAAGCTCAAAGGAAAAGATTTTGTTTTGTTTTCTTTAGGCCATTGGCTACCCTCATGCATCAGAAGTACTCAAGGGCCATCTTAATGTGATGTTATGGGTTGAGCACAAGTGGTGGTGTGCCCTCTTCTTGAGCACGGAGCACTCAAAAAGTCACAATTCTGCCTCCTAAACCACTTTATTCAGGCCACTTTGTTGCCTTAGAAGGAGACAGGTCTGTGAGTCACACAAACAAAACCTCATGTAGCTGCACTGCGGAGTTGCCTTTGCTCCCATCCTCGGCCTTTTTAATCCTCCTTTTGTGGCTTGTGCATAGACCAGAGCTGTCATGTATTAGAGAGGCTTCACTGTTAAGACAAACACTTGAGCCCCTCTTCAGGTGAGAGCTGCAATTGAAAGCACTGAGAGGTTGGGCCAGAACCGTCAGTTTTTTTCTCCCGCTATTGTGTTTGCTCTAGGCAGCAGCCATATAGCAGGAATACTAAATAATCTCATTGTTCTACGCTTTTGTTCAGCGGCAGGCGTAATAGATCAGCGCTCATGAAGCTTAAACAGCTCCTACAGTTTGCTTTCTCCATTTTGTTGGCAGCGTGGATGAACTAGCGCATTTGGTATGCTTTTGGTCCTGGCTGCGTGATCCCTGACACTGATGCTACGGGTGGGTGAGCCAGAGATAAGAACAGGAGCCAGACGTGAAGGGGGTGGGGGGGAGGGGTGGAGTAAGAGTAGCAGAACAGTGATGGAGTGAGGGAAGCGGGGCGGGGGAGAGAGACTGGAGGAGAGAGGGAAAGGATAGGATGATGCAGTCTCCTGTTATCAGGCTTTAATTAACAGCACAGCATCCAGAGGCAGCCAAGGAGCCTGGAGAGTTTGCCGCTGCGTTTTGCTTTCTGCTTCACTCTGCACTGCCACCAAAGCTGTACTGTACAGTTGGAGTCCTGCCATTCTCTGGTCATCTCCTACGGTCTGCAGTATGTGAGCTCTGCTGCTGTCCATTAGGACGTATCAGACCTGTCAGCACCTTCCCACCACACATTCTTTAATGCATTGCTTTTAGAGCACACTGCTGCTACGAAGGGGTGAAGGAAATAAGTAAAGCCAAGCTCAGTTTCAGCGAAACGCATTGACCTGCGGCAGGATCGGTCATGCATGGTCGAGTGCTGCAACTAAGGACGCGACATCATCTTATTACTGTTATTGCCTGATTTGTTTTTTGAAGGGAAAGTCATTCCGTAATTAAGGGCATCCCTGGTTCTTACGGAGTCAGCAACCTGTCAGTAATGATTGATCTATATTCAAGAGCTGTTCATTAAAAAATGCATTTGGAGCATAATAAGTCCTTTGAGGCATGGTAAATAATCATTTAGAGTGTTCCACACCAGTGTCATTGTGGAAGCCTTGTAGATTGCTGACAAACTGCACCCAGGAAAACAAACTGTGCATAGCAGTATAGCAATGGAAACTCCTCAACACCAAAGAACACCATACAGAAACTGCATCTGTGTTGTAAACGTCCTCACCTACTTAGTATTTAACGTAGGCTATTTAGTGGAACGCAACCCCAAAACTCCAGACACCTGTGTGCAGCCCATCGTCTAATCAGAACATCTTTAAGAACTGCTTTTGAAGACTCTACTACCACCACCCCCCATGTTCTTTGAGTATGTTCTCCCCCACATTCTCTCAGTAGTGCTTCGTTGGCCAGTTTTAAGTGCCTTATGTCTTGGTTCCGAGGAGCCTCTGCAGGGTGACTCTGTAAAGAAAACCCATCTGGGTTCCCAGCATGCAAACTGCAGCAGAAAGCAGCCACCAGCTGTACAGGGCTTGGCCACTGCATGATAAAAATTTACTCCAAACCCTGGAGAGAATGGAGGATAAAACTTGCTTAGGTGTTAAATACCTCCATAACACCTTAGAACTCTGAAAGAGAGTGAGAAACGTAGTTTTCCTCAGGGATGTCAAACTTGCAGCTGATGCACCAGTCAAACTGGGCTAGTTGGGCTATATGAATACGATATACGTATTCATATGTTCATTCAGGCACACATATTCAAGCACACTCTCTCTCATCTTCTAACCCACTTAATCCTTCTGGGTTGTAGGGGGTGCTGGGGTCTATGCCAATGTCCTGTGAGCAAAAGGCAGGATACACCCTGGACAGGCTGACATACACATCCTCACATACACACCTAGGGGCAATTTAGCATCATCAGTTCACCTAACTCCATGCCACTTGACTGTGGGAGGAAACCAGCACATCCAGAGCAAACCCCACACGGCCATGGGGAGAACATGCAAAAACACAGAAAGGACCCTGGACCCCTGGGAATCGAACCCAGGCCTCTCTTGCTGTGAGGTGCCAGCACTACCCTCTGCACAACTGTGCCACATATTCAAACAGTTCATCAATACATCATAAACATGAATGAACCTGAGCTCTTCTGAGACAGCACAGATTGCGATGACATATACAGTAGTTATGAGAGATTTTTGAATGTGGGTGAGCACTTACCTGCCATATCGATAGCAAAAGGTCTGTCGGCCCTCCAGCCTGTGTACCAGCCCACCACTTTTCCGTTTTCTACAATAGGACGCTCGTACCTGCGGCCCCCTACCAGTCCTACTGGCCACACGGACACCCCCCTGGTTGACCGCATCTGAGAAACGAAAGAGAGGGATTTAGAGGCAGGGTATGCATGTGACCAAATTTGTTTTTAATGAAAAGCTGCAGTCAGCATACACTTCACTGTTTTCTCTCTAGGGAATGTCAAATCCATTTTTAGACCTGATAAAATGACGGGATACTGTTTATGTGATCGACCGGCGCTTTGTTGTGAGACCATCTATTTTTTATTGAATTCGGGGGATGAGAGTGAGGATTTCTCTGAGATCGTGTTACAAAGCGCTGGCTCATTTTCAGACTGAATAAACCACATCTACCTGCAGCCAATGTGAGGCTGAGAAAACACAAAGATCAATCCCACCTGATGCAGCAGACTGTTAAATTGTAGCTCTTTTTCAGAGGGATAGCTTTTTGTATGTGCAAATTAAAAGAGCCCGAAGCATTTCCTGAGTTTTGTCTTCTTTTAGTTGGAGGAGGAAGGGAGAACTGTGAAGCGTGGAACTGAAGGAGCGTGTGAATAACCCGGTATGATTTTATTTCACTCAAACAGTAAGAGTAGCCTTTGAATATTTAATGGATGTGCTATTCATGTGAGTGCCATACATGGCAGGGTGAAGTGTCAGAGGCTGGTGCTTATGGCTGCTGATGCTTTGAAGCGTTGGCTGGCAGTGTTGCTGCAGCTCCACTGTAATGCCCACAGCTCAGCCCCACCCCCTTCCCCGCTCCAAGGGACTTTTCAAAAGCTTCTCCCTCATAATGGAGCTCTAAAAATGGTGCCTGAATCAAAGCCAGAGAGCCGGAGAACTCTCCAGTGTGGCGGAGGATGTCAGCGTCTGCAGGTGCACAATCATCCCTCCTAGTCATCAGCTACAGCGACAGACACAGCATCAAATGCAGTCATATTCACCATGCTTTGAGTAGCACTTATAAGAGCAGAGCGATTCTGCTCATGAAAGCAGCGGAAAAGCACCGTCTGTATTCAGTGCTTTTGACCCGTGTAGCCTTTACAGAGGGTTTAACTTAAGAAAATATAACCCTGCCCCAGGAACATAACAAATACATCAGTGCCTAGTAGAGAAGTTTCATATCTTCAGGGGGAAAATGCTTTTAACCAACAAAGGAGCTGTGTGTTTGCATTTATAAAGAAACCATGCTGATAGCATCTATTTTAATACTCGAATACTGCAGGGCAAGCTACGGTTTCCTTGGTTGGGAAGGACATACAGCTTTTTTACCTATTTATTTGGCACATGCTCTTATCTAGTTACTGCAAAAGCAGTGTTCTGTCCAATACTATCATGTAATGGTCTTGCACAGGCAGGAAGTCAAAACAAATCAGATAGTACAATCTACACTATACCCAGAGCTCCAGATGAGCTCGCTTCCCCCTTCCCATCATCTTTGGATCTCTTGAGATGTTTTATATTGACATTTCATTTCCATCCAAATTTGTGATTTTCACACTATTGGAGTTATGATCAGAGTAAAGCATGCTGGCACCAAAAGCAGAGGTGGTTATGTGGAATATTTTACTTTGCATTGGTCATATTGTAGGTGTTTGGTACAGCACGGTTTTCCACCTAATTGGGCTAGTTAAAAAAACGCAATCTTGGGAAAAACACAGCAAGATCTGTGGGCTATCTACAAAAAAAAACCAGGCATGATAGACAGTGATAACCAGATGGATCTTATTGTCTATGCAGATTATATTTGAATAGAAAGTATTAATAATATTGAAATGCCAGTATTGTAAACCACTTCCCTAAAATGAGAATTGTTACATTATTGTGCAAATAAATGTTGCTAGTTAGTGTAAATTGTTTTAAGTAAATTGAACTAAGATATATATAATTAGTATTGCATATCGTCGCTGTCCAAAGAAAAACAAGTATCTCCAAAATAGCATCTTTACAGCAGAGGACAAAAACCCCATTTAACTTTAATGGAAGTCAATGGAACCAGACATCTTTACAAGCCCTTTTGGGCCATTTCTGTTGGTCCGTTTATCATGAGATTTTCACACAGTGTAAATGACAGCTGCTGTGGTCAAATGATGCATAAAAGTGAAAATGGACAAAAATGGAGATACGTGTTTTCCATTGGACAGCGATGATATATTAAATAGTACTGCAGAGCTCATGTCTTAGAGCTACGTGAGGGGGCTATGCATTTTGGCACTAAACCATCTGCGGCCATTGATTTGTACCAGACAGGTGCGTCAGAAATTTGGGTTGAAAACATTGCTGAGTTATTCCTTCAATGTGACTGGCTAAGCACTGGGAATGAGGCAGATAGAGAGCAGAGTGCTTTAAATGAAGTCAGAATGTGTGATGTGTTTGTACTGAGAGGAGTTGGAGTTGTCAGCATGCTGACACTGTATTCTGCCCTTCAGGCCCTTTTCCATGTGCTCAGCTCTGTGTCCAGCTGTGTTCTGGGAGAATGGAGTGAAAGAAAAAGGGAGGGAGCATGAGGACAAAGCAAGCATTGAAGGAGCAAGGAGACTGTCTCGCTCTCACAAGGCCTGGTGGCGTGAAGACGATTGATATGGAAGAGAGTGAGGGGAGAAGAGCTGTGTGCCGAGTGAGGAAGAGAGAAGACAGGATGTTCAGGGCATGCAGGAGTATAACAGTGCTATATGGGTAATAAGACATATATGACAGACAGGATGGAAAAAAGTGTCCTTAAATATAAAGCAGCTATAAAGGGTTTAAAGGAACACTGTGATTTCTGTAGAGGTTTTGGAGGAACCAAACATAGTATCACTCCAAAGAACCCTTTTTGTCACCTTTATTTTTTGGAGTGTATATGTAAATGTAGATGAAGGTCTAGATTAGTAGAACCACAGCTGAACAAGTTCAGATAATCTATTGTAAACGATAGATAAAGAGGAAAGTTGTGATTGGAATAATGAGAAGGCAGGAGAATGGAGGGATTAGTGTTGAAAGACAATAATGTTGAGAGGCACCCATACAGTCCTTAACTCCTGCACCCTACACAATATTCCATCAGCTGTTTGTGAAAACCTGTTCATTTTAGCGATTTATTGCTACTGTTATCCATGAGAGCACACAATGAAGCCGTCTATTTGTTAAGATTATTAGCATCTTTCATTTTGCCTGGATGGACAGTGATGGGTGTTCAAGTTCTCTGGCACGGCATTGCCAACAACATTAACCACTTCACCTCTCTGCCCTCAGTTAATAAAATATGATTAATAATTATCTCCTCTGAATTATGAACCCTTATACCTGAGAACAGGTTGTAGTATTTATTCCAGTTAACACAGATGATGATGATGATGATGATGATTATTCTTATTATTATTAGTTCAGTAAACATTGTAGGTCATGTAGGTCAGTCTCTGGTAACAAAGTCGGTCAAATATTACTTCCCTAGCTGTCAAGCAATTGTGCAGGTTCCTGAACATGACTGACTGTGTGTGACCTGATATGGATAATTCATTCTGCCTGGGCCAAAATAGGAGACAATCGGCTTATAGTCAGCAGCTCTGAACATAAACAATCATTTGCTTGGGTTTTCCAATGTACACCTATTTATAGTCATGTTCTTCTTAAATGGCATCTGAATGCCTGTTTCTAAGGCATGCTAGAATAGCACTGATGTGGTCTGTGAGCCCTTTTGCAGAAAACCCTGCAACTGCTTCAAGAAATACTGCACTCTGGACCCTGACTGTGACACAGGATTAAAAGCACAGCAGTGCTTGTAATTCTCCTTTAAATGCTGGGGTGTGAGGGCAGTCACAGGCTATACTCCTCGTGGGCCCATGTGAATGATCAGGCTCTGTGTTGCAGTGCTAATAGTAATGAAGAAAAAGCTTTGGGTTCTAAGTAGCATGTAAATACACTGTGGCTTATTGATTATGAGGCTGTTCACTGTTCTGAGGCTAACCACTGTTAAAGCTGCCCAGCTCACACAGCCACAGACAGCACCATTTTCCATTGGCATGTTAAAAAAGCATGGCATGGAAATCTATTGTGCCTTCAAAGCAATATAGACTAATATATATCTGAAATGAACTGAGCTAATTCCATCCGGACTTGTCCGGGCTAACCGCAGTTCATGACAGCTTCTTTAAAAGCCTTGGGACACGGGACTTTAGCTAATGGGGGCATTTGTAGGAACTCTAATTTGCTCTCATTTCAGATTATACTTACTAGAGGTCTCTTTATCTTCCTGGAGCCTCAGGCATCTGTCTGCCATGGTAACTTGTCCTATAATTCCTGAAATAACGTGCCTCCCACAATACCTGATACAACCCCCCTGGTCTATAATGTCCCACAATATCAAACGCAGCCCCATATGACCTAACACACTTCTCATAACAGCCTTATTATCATGCTGTTCTGTATGACCTAAAACACTGTCCTGTAGCATCTAACGGCCCAAAACAACTTACCCACTCTTCCTTTATGCACCATATCGCCTTTAGCATCATTCTGTAATATTTGCGATCTCTTAATCTCTGAACCCGTTCTAGCTCAGCCCTGCAACTTTTTTTTTTCTGTCTGTCTGTCTCTCTCCCTCTCTCTCTCTCTCTCTCTCTCTCTCTCTTTCCATCTCCGCTGCATGTACCTCTTCGAACAACTCGAGGCTGTACGTGTTGTCGTCGTCGGCGAAGAACACCACTCCGGGCTCGCGCGTGGCTCGGTGCGTGCGCAGCCAGCCCAGCGCCGCGTTCCTCTGCTCGGTGGCACGCGGCATGCCGCTGCGTTTGAAGCGACGCGGCGTGAGCGCGTGCAGATGCGTGTAGGGTACGCCGCATCGCGCGAGGAAGCGCGCCACCAGGTCGGTGCGCGCACCCGCGTCCTCCACCACGACCCAGTGAAAAAGCGCGGTGGCACCATGGCGGAAGGTGTTGGCGAGGAGCGTGAAGCTCCGCTTTCTGCACCGCCCTGCTGTATGTGGGCGTGACGGGCGAGATGATTGCGCGGCCAAGAGCGCCGTGCGGTTCGCGCCAGAGGGAGCCGCGTGCGCCGGACGCTCGCGCCGCTGCGGGTCCCCGAGCCGCGCCAGGTACGAGCCGGCCGTGCTGCGGACAGACGAGCGCTTCGTGTCGATGTCCATCACGATGATGACGATGAGGACCCACGGCAGTAGGATAAAGAAGCGGCTGTAGAAGATAGACTTCATGGTGTCCGCGTGCGCCCTTACCAGATCCATACTTCCCGAAACTCGAGCGCTTATGAGGAAAACTAAAAGCTCACTGTAGTCCAGGGCGTCAAGAGAAGCTAAGAGAAGCGCAGGCTCCCACGCGGCGCATCTTGAACATCCTAAGCCAGAAACGTTCTCGCCCTGTTTGGCTCGTTTCGCCATGACCACTCTTAACTTGTCCCTCCTGCTGCAGGTCCGTACTATCCGGTCCTTCCGAGCCTCGCGCCCCCGTACTCTCCCCTCTTTTTCCTGGACTCTCTTTCCTCCTCCAGTAGAGAGCCTCCCCTCGACTGATCAAACGGCAGCGATGACAACAGGTGCATTCGCCGCATCCGACCCGTAGACTGGAGAGACTGACTGAGCCCCGCGAGGAGCCCTGTGCGCACTTGCGCGTGCGTGCGTGTGTATGTGTATGCGGAGAACTGAGCAGAGCTGTAGCTCTTATGCAGCCTCCTCGCTGATGCGTCGCTGTCCAGTGGAGCTCGAGCTTGTTCGCCCTCTTCACAGCTCTGACCCGACCAGAGAGAGAGCGATGAGAGAGAAGACGAGAGAGAGCATGAGAGAGGGAGAGAGAGAGAGAGAGAGAGAGAGAGACGAGGAGAGGAGGAGAAGAGAGATGAGGACGGAGCGAGATCCGAGAGAGCGAGATAGATGAAGAGAGAAGAGAAGAAGATAGAAGACGAGCGAGAGGGGGGGGGGGGGGTGGGGGGAGAAAGTAGTAGTGGTACTGCACGAGGTGGTGACCTATGAACCTGAATTTAACAGCTCTGAAGGAGCTCTATTAGATAACCACACCTGGACACCTCACTCAGAATTGTTGGCTTTAAGGGGAATAATATTGGTACCTTGGTACCCTGAGACTGTGCCTTGGCTTATTTTATGCAGTCTTTGGAGTTTTCATTAACGTTCTCTTTATTTTCCTACTAACAAGCTCATCCACAGTTATCCGTGAAATTACGTCCTATAGGAGATCTTATGCATACCGGAAAATGCTTTTTTTAATGGTTTCTCCTTCACGTTCATTACCAGAGCCAAATCATTGCGAGGCAGTGCCCAAGAAGATACTTTACATTAACCCTTGCTACATAAAACATTGGCATAGTCTGGGTCCTGACCTGTTGGTTGATTCTGTGCAGGGAGGGGGTGTAAAGGAGTGTTAGAAAGGCTTGTTCCAATAAAAACGGGTAACAATTGCAGCCTCGGTTCCCTGAATGCCACCCAAGGCTCAATAAAAAAAGGTCATGAACAGAACCAGTTCACAAGAAACCAGGGTTCTACTGCTAGCTAGGTTTTTCAACATAATTTTGCATTTTTATTTTTAATTTTGCTGAAAAACCAAAAAAACAAACTATGAAGAAAACCTAATATTTTGTCAACACCATAGAGCTACAACATTCATTTGGGGTCCTTTAACTCCTGCACTGATCTACAAACTCCTCATATCGGCTGACTTGTACATGTAAACAATATGCCCAGGACCTTTAGAGCTTTGGGGAATGTGAAAAAAAAGGTAAACCCACTGACACATAAGTACGCAGGTGTTTGACGAGTTAAATGCGGCAGCACCTACTTAGAAATCCCAGCTAAACTGTTTCTTACGTAATTCGCGTGACGTGTATTGTATGTTTGTGTGGCACTCCCATGCAATCCCATTCGAACTTGTCCCGTTTGGCTTTGTTAAGGAAGTATTGATTCAACTGCACTGACAGTAGAAGAAGATTACTTAGATGACATACTCAAACTAAACCACCTAAAATACCTAAAAAACAATACCTAAGAAATTTACTGAGTCTGGTTTGTTGTTTTTTTTATGAAAAGTACTCTATGACGGTAGCATATCTTCACTGTTCAAGAGAGGAAAAACATGCAATCTCCATTTTTTCTTTTTGTGTGGTATATTCATTTGATCACAACACAGCTGTCCATTTACCACTGTGTGGATGTTTCATGATTCGAATGGACCAACAAAAAGGGCTCAATGCTTGGGAAAAAAATTACAAATAAAAATTTACTTTTTTGCCCGTTAAGAAAACGTCAATCCAAAGGGAAAAGGAGGGTCCTGTACATCAGTCTTAAAGTGGGCCGAGAGGTATTGCATGCATTTACTCAAATGCGGTGTTTAAGGTTTATGGTTACTGTCAGTTCTATGTGACTGCAACGTCTTCTTCATTCGAACCATTATTTCATTAATAAGGTACCTTGAAAAGTAAGCATAAACAAAAATAGTCTATTTAAAGTCACGGCAAAATATAATGGGTTATGTAAAATTACTTATGTGTGGTATGTTAGCAAAACACAAAGGATAGAACACAATGCCACTGATAGCAGCACCAACACTGAGTATCAGTGAATACTGGTAGCTACAGTTGTAGTTAAGATGGTTAGCAGCTTATCTAGGTAAAGACAGAGACCTGAGCATACCGTGTATCAATGGACTAAGACTTTGAAGTGGTCAGGACCAAGACCAGGAGTGGTATGAATAATTTTGCATTGTCCATATTGTTAGCAATATGTATCTCCTTTTTTGTCGATTCTTACTGATGATGTATGCATCATTTGGGACACAGCAGATGTTGCTTGCCCTGTGTGAAAATTTTCATGAGGAATGAACCCAACAGCGATGGCCCAAAATTGCTTGGACAAATTGACTATGAATGTACAAGTCAAAAAAAACGGCCTGCTGTGTCTACTGAGAATTGTCCATTGGATTTAAACTGAAGTGAGGCTTTTGGCCTCTCCTGTAGAGCTGGCCCATGTTGTAGACGCTATTTTGTCACTTTGGATAGAGACGGAATTTTGGTGTGAGGTTGTTCTTTGTCCCTCCCCCTTTTTCCGACATCACCAATAAAGTCAATAGAAACACCAAAAACAAACTGCCTTAAAATCTTTAAAAAAAAAAATTTACATTTACATTTTTAAATGTTTTTCCTTGCTTATTGAAGACGACGAACGTTTTATGTGCGCCAGCCGTACGCAAAAGTTTTTTTTTTTTTTTTTGGTTTCAAAACTTGGTCAAAATTGCAGACTGTTATTGTTGGGGGATAATGATCTGCTGAACAACCTCCAAAGTTTAACGCAAAAGCTATGTCCTTGAGGACATAGCCAATCAGAAACGAAGGTCACGTCTTACCTTAAAGGGGCCATTGAATGCATGTCATGCCCCGAACACAGTTACACAAAAGAGTTTTGAGGTTCACAGTATGGTCACTTCTATCTAACTGAACTCTTCTTAGTTTCATCCGAATGGCATATAAATACAGTGTTTCATTCTGGAGAGGGGGTCCTTGAAAGGTGAAAGCAACAACAATGTCCCTGTTTTAGAGACAAGATGAAAAAATGGTGCTTAGTGTAAAAAAAAATGGTCATGTAAACCTGAAGTATGAGTGGCGCATAAAAAGCTGTAACACTGTGAATGAAGCGCCTGCTCTTTCAACAGCCGTTTCACCACAACAGCCAGCGCGCAACCTGTACTTATCTTAGCTTATAATGCGCACACCGTTTAGCTGGGATTGGGGACCGACTGAATCTCGTGCACTAGAACTGAAAGAAGCGAGCCTCGGAGCCTGACCACAAAGCACACCATCAGTTTGCCAGCCCTCAGGAGTGGGAGGACAATGACCTTGAGAGGCCTGCGGCCTTTCACGCCCCACCCCGCTATCACGTCTTTGAGGCTTAGCATCAGGAAAGTTTCTAGAGCGTCGCAAGCGCTTTGGCGGGAATCGATTCGCCAAGGCTTTTCAACACTGTTGTGCAGGAGGGACCAATAACCTGTCACAGAAAACGTCTGGGCATGCATTTTCTGGAACAGTAATGCACAATAGCCGTTTTTACAGCACCGGGAAAAATGCTATATCTTACCTCCAGGGATAAAGTACGCAATGTCCGGGTGTGTTATTAGTACCTGCCACCCAATGTGTTTCCAATTGCGAGTAACGGAAACTCAGCTAGGGCAGACAGGACCCACTTGACCCTGTAGCTGAGGAACGTGGAGGGGGAGAGTGGAGATGTTACTGCTGCATAGATATTAGGGATCAAAATGCTTTGAAAAAAAAAAAAAAACAGGCAATGAGCAAACAGCAATATGATCCTGAATCAAAACAATTGGGTTCCATGGTTTAAAATGTGAGCATTGCAAAGTAAAATTAAAATGTAAACAATACCAGTTCACTGTAGGTGAGGAGACCTCTCAGAGACGTTAGTAAACAGTACTTTGTACTGGTCATAACTTATTAAATATTAAATTATCAGAAGTTCTAAACCTGGTGGTTTTATTTCCAGGTGTAACTCTTACAGTCTGTAGACAATAAGTCTAAACTGTTTTGGTCTTCTGGTCAATTACAGTCACAATTTTCAAAGTATTTTCAATGAGACTGTGAGACATGCCATATGTTGTTTTATTCCCAGGAGAACCATATGGCATATTTTGGCATGTCAGTTTGTAACAGAACTTCATTTCTCTCAATTGAATGTGGCCCTTATTTGGTCAAAATCTCGGCTTGCTGCCTCTTAATTCTTGTACATACACACGTTCTACTGTATACAGGAGCAATACCAAAGCAGCTGAAAAGACATTGAAACACATGTAAAATGGTTAGTATCGTCGAATCTTTGGAAAAAAAAAAAACAAGAAAAACAAGAACAAAGAAAAGTGTGTGTGTGTGTGCGTGTGTGTGAAGATGTGCGAGCGAGCGTGTGTGTGTGTGTGTGTGTGTGCGTGTAGGTGTGTGTGCGCGCGCGTGTGTGCATGTGTGTGCGTGTAGGGTGTGTGTGTGCGTGTGTAGATGTGTGTGTAGGTGTGTGTGTTGTGTTGCTGGTGTAGGTGTGTGTGTGCGTGTAGGTGTGTGTGCGCGTGTTGATGATGTGTGTGTGTGCGTGTAGGATGTGTGTGTGTGTGTGTGTGTGCGCATGTGTGTGTGTGTGTGTGTGTGGTGCGTGTAGGTGTGTGGTGTGTAGATATGTGTGTGTGCGTGTAGGTGTGTTGTGTGTAGGTGTGTGTTGTTGTGTGTGTGTGTGTGTGGCGTGTTTGTGCGTGTGTGTGTGTGTATGAGAGTGTGTGTGTGTGTGTAGATGTGTGTGTGTGCGTGTAGATGTGTGTGTGCGTGTGTGTGTGCGTGTAGATGTGTGTGTGTGTGTGTGGTGTGTGTGCTATGTGGCGCGTGTAGGTGTGTGTGCGTGTGGGTGTGTGTGTGTGCGTGTAGTTGTGTGTGTGTGAGTGTAGCTGTGTGTGTGCGTGTAGCTGTGTGTGTGTGTGTGTGTGTGTGTGTGCGTGTGCGTGTAGATGTGTGTGTGTTGTGTGTGTGTGCGTGTAGATGTGTGTGTGTGTGTTCGTGTGATGCGTGTAGGTGTGTGTTGGTGTGTTGTGGCGTGTGTATGCGTGTGTGTGTGTGTGTGTGTGGTGTAGATGTGTGTGTGTGTGTGTGTGCGTGTAGGTGTGTGTGTTGTAGGTGTGTGTGTGTGTGTGTGTGCGTGTGTGTGCCGTGTTTGTGCGTGTTGCGTGTAGATGTGTGTGTGTGTGTGTGTGTGCATGTGCGCGTGTAGGTGTGTGTGCGTGTGGGTGTGTGTGTGTGTGTGTGCGGTGTAGATGTGTGGTGTGTGCGTGTAGGTGTGTGTGTGCGTGTAGATGTGTGTGCGTGTAGGTGGTGTGTGTGTTGTGTGCCGCGTGTAGATGTGTGTGTGTGTGTGCGTGTAGGTGTGTGTGTGTGTGCGTGTACTGGTGTGGTGTTGTGTGTGTGTACGATGTGTGTGTGTGTGCGCGTGTAGGTGTGTGTAGTGTGTGTTTTTGTGTATGCGTGTGTGCATGTAGATGTGTGTGTGTGCACGTGTGCACGTGTGTGTGCCGTGTGTGTGCGTGGTAGATGTGTGTGTATGCGTGTGTGTGTGTGCATGTAATGGGGAGAAATTGAAACATCTAGGGTGGGGCAAGGTAAAAAAGAGAGAGAGTCAGACGGATCAGGACGAGAGAGAGAGAGAGATGAACGAGGTACACAGCCTAATTTATCCACACTGGCACTATGATAGGGGTCCATCTATTTATCCAGCCCCCTGCCACACGCACACACTCTTACTCGCTCTCTCATGACTCTCTAGTCCGGAGAGATTCTCCACATAATTACTATGATTATGGCAGATTATATTTGGGCCTGTGTCCAGCCTGCAGTGTGAGGAGAGAGGGGGGGCTATTTTCAGTCCAAACATTGGCTGTTTCATTAAGGCAACACTCCTCTGAATCAAGAGTTGATGTCGTTTCAACCGTGCGAGTATCTCATCCACTGGCCTCAACCATGCCCTGTTTTATTGCTCAGCGTAAGACTAAATGTGCCGTTTGTCCTCAGGTATCGTCCCTTCTATGTCTACTCTAATACTCAATCAGCGCCTCCTTGGTGGAGGAAGGACTAATAATGAGTTTACATGCATGCATCTGAGCAATGTAAGAGGCAATAGAGTGAATGCCGAAGCTGAAAACCATCCTGTAATCAGGGATGATTAAGAACGATGGGTCTCAGTGATGTATACAGGGTGGCTAAATGAAAGCTTCCACGTGCAAGTTAGGTTTTCAGGTTCAATACATGTAACCTAGTTAAGCCTCCTTTTGTTGTGGGAAGGAATGGGGGGTTAGTTGCCTTTGTCCTTTTTGACTAACCATCCTTTTGTTGGCACGGCGAATTCCGAGCTGTAGTATCCAAGCCACAGCCTTGCAGACCACCAGGCTAATTGCAACAGCTGAGTCATTATGCACTATTGACACTTGTCCCTGAAGGTAATTTGCCCTCTGTTTTCAGTTTACCACCTACTAAGACCATAGTTTTAAACAAAACATTTTCAGTTATAATGGTGGTAGTAAGTGATTCTTTAGTCCAGTGGTCCAGATTTTAGGATATTTTCCCCTCACGGGCCCATGTCTGCTTACCATGCACGTGGTCCAGAATGGCAGGTGTTGGGACACAGCGCCTAGCTTCAGGATATGGGGAAATAAACAAAGTGGCTAGGACTGAGCCACAAAACAGTACATCCAGCCATTCAGAAACACAACAGGAGGCATGTCAAGCTTGTGTACAGGGACATGGGGAAGGGAAGGGGACTGTGTGCCAAGTCTCTTAAAGCCTTGTTTGAGAAGGTGGGATAGCCAAGACACACCCAAAGAGGTGAAGATCTGAAGCAACAAAGGTTGAGGAAAAAGTGGGCAAAGACTGAGCCAGGGAGTTTCAACACTGTGGGGGAGACCTCCAAGATGTGGCAGATGAAGGTATTGGAAAGCACAAACATGTTCATGTGTTAAATGGTTCTATTTTTGATTGTGGTTGGCCCTGTTAATTGTGATGGTCATTCTATTAGAGAATCCTGTCAAAAAAAAAACTCCAGGTAACTGGCATGGGTAATCCCAACAGGCTCACCTTCCTCCTCACCTACTGTATATCATGATCTTTGTCTGTACCAATCGTTTTGCAATTGGTGTTTATAAGCTGCCTATGATAGGCTTCAGCAATGGGAATGTGATCTATGCCAAATTGGGTCAATTGGGTCAATGGCTACATGCTGAAAATATGGAGCTCTGAAGAATCGAAGTCATGTATCACTTCACCATGCATTTCAACACCTCTAGAGTCATTTGAGCCAGAGAATCGAGCCTCTTTTGGAATGCCCACTCACCAACATGTAAGCGTGGAGTGTTTATATCAGTCCCGCAAAGCTTTTATGAAGGCCATTATTAACACACAGTATTAATATCCTAAAAACATCACTAATTCAAAGAGCTGTGTTTGGTATTAAACCACCGTGAAAGTGGACATTCAAGCTGGCTTGCAAATCAATCCCATTTTAGAATCTGCCCCACCTCTAAGAAACACCTTGAATACTCTGCTGAATGCAGCAGTGGAATGTTTTTTAAATGTGGGGGACAGGACGGCATGGGTAGATGGGTTCGACCAGACCATGTGTGATACGCCTCACAATCGACGCTAGCCAATCTCCTGATTGTCCCACCCGTTGCACCCACTCTGCTTGACCGCTTACCACTCGTTCTTAAAATTGAGGGGCCCACCAAAAAAGTGTATTTCTGACTGGTATTCCACCGCTACGGATTGTAAGGTGTTGTTCATTTAGGTGTCTGCTAAGTCTATAACTACCGATCAATCATTCATTTCATTCATTTCATAAGGGATACAAACATACACATCACATGTCTCCATGCATTTTCTCTCTATTTAGACCAGTTGAAGCTATTCGTCGCCAACTGTTGTTATCCTAAATCAGCTGTGTCTGTGAAGTGTCTGAATGCTCGTATTACTGCTTGGACACCGTCCCTGAACATGCCTTTCACGACACAAACCTCTATATGGTGCCACTTCATATAATTCCCAATTTTCTCAC